>JAVMKO010000014.1:25350000-25730000 GCA_032164245.1 Sternotherus odoratus | reverse complement strand
TAAAATCTGTTTGCTTGTGGCTGTGCTGTGACAGCTTTGTTAGTCCTAACAGATGACAAGGATTATTCAATCAATATAGATTTACCCTGAGAGTTTTGCTGTTTTCAGGCACCTCCAGGAAAATGACAGCCATTACATATGTACAAAGGCCAGTCCAGGGCCCAGGGCCTCTAGCTTTAAGCTGCTGCCTCTTCTGAGTTATGTCAGGATCAATTTTTTCTAATAGATATCACTTATCCTACATGATAATCAGCCTATCATAGTCCATTGATTACATGACAGCCTGATTTAGGTCTGGTCTAGCAGATAAGAAACATGGGGAAATCTCTTGCCAGGGTTGTCAGGGAAGCAAAATCCTTTTTCAAAACTTTTCCCTTCAGTTTTAAATGCTCAGAGCCAATTGAGTTACTCAGCTGATGCTCCGAACACACCAGCTTTACTCAAATGTGATGCCATGGAATCCTGCGGAGATCACCCCCTAACTCTGGTTTTATGGGGTGTGAGAACCAGGCCCGTTATCCGTACATCATTCGTTTTATGGCAAAATAGGGTAATTACTGATGCAAGACACAGGTTATAATGCAGATCAATAATGAGTGTCTCTATGGTATTGATAAGAGCTATCAATTCATGGGCTCATAAAAAATTTCTAGAGATCATCTCATACTGTATGAAAATACTCATATTTTGGGATCGGAGAGATGCAGATGAATGCTAGCTGAGACCAAACTAAGACTATCCTATCACAGGCTGGTTGTGTGATGCTGGCTCTCCTTGTTTTCTTGTTCAAATGCTCTACCACTGAGCTATGCTCCCTGTGGCGAATAGCTAAATGTAGCTAAAGATGCACTAAATGCCTCAGTTACTTTTACAGGTAAGTAATTGCCAGAGAACTCTGACATGCTCCAGAATGAGAGAAGAGGTACCAAGCTGGAGTGTAAATCTAGTACCTTCCAGCATTTAACTGTCCAGATAGATTCAGCTCCTGTGCTCATCAAAAGGTGATGATGTGAAAAAGTTCCAATGCTTTATTTTAAAGGATACTGATCTGGAATTCCCTTTGTCCAGCTAGAATACACCAGCATCCTAGAATGTCTTTTGTACATGTCTTAAAATGGGATATTTAGAGGTGCATTTAATGTAAACAGTCATAGTCACAATTAAATTAGGAATACATGGTTTTAGTGGTTGTGTGTTCTAATTTCCTTTGAATGTGATTTCCTGTGGACGTCCTCCAATATACCGTATATAACTGATTTTCCTATGGTGGGACTTGGGTTTTTGAACTTTCAAAGGCAACCACGAAAATAGTACCATGTGTAGTTCAAATATTCCTAGTTACCAAATCTCAAGGTATGGTGAGCTAGCATAGTAATCATAAATTTTGACCGTGTGTTTTTTTAAGTACTTGTCTACTTTACTTAAGCTACAGTATGTTTCCATTAGAGTTTTAAACTCAGAGTTCATACAAATTCCTAACTGACTGTACAGTAATTTTTAGAGTTAAAAGGTAAAGTGTTATGCCCAGATGTATAGCTGAAATAGCTACCAGATCCCATTTGTCATGACTGCTTCTTGCACATGCTCTGTACTTACGTTCCTCACTCTTTCCGACTTTACTTTTAACCTGGAGTTTAAACCGTGCAATAATTCTCATTCTTTGTTGACAATGTTATTACGACTATATATCAAACATATAAGGACTTTTTTCTGTTAAAAAACAGTTTGTTTCCATTGAAAAACAATTTGTAAGCATAGCAGTGCTCTGGTTTGAAAGAGAGGATGAGGAAATTGATTTTACTATGCTAAAAAATCCCAAAACAGTCCCATGTGCACTGAGCAAAATTCTGCCTGGATTATCTGTCAAGGGCATGCTAATTTTATTGCTCTTTCAGGATCTTTTGCTGTGTATAATATATTTGATACTAAGGAAAAGAATGAGGCAGACTGAGGGAGGGTACAGATTACCTTGATTTACGTGTTTACAAATATGCTGTATAAACAGGCAGGATTATTTACTAGAAATATATATGAAAATATAATATAGACAATACTACTTAGGTTTGAAACTATCTGGCAAATCAAATCTGTTTCATGTAAAAATACAATGAAGTCCAAATATTATGGGGAAAGGTATTTTTGTTTCACTAAGGTGTACATGTTAAATAATCAAAGGATTCAACATGACAATATGGTTATAGATAGTTATCTTAAGTGCCTTCTGTGGTGAAGAACCAAAATTAAAAACTTGAACAAAACATGATACATGAAAGTGCAGGTTCTACAAACACTGGGTTGCTTATTAAAACTACTTTGATCCATCGTTTCTTTGATATCCTAGGTCTTATAAAGAATTCACTTTCAGGGGTAAATATATAGGTAGTTCAGAGAGACTTTATGACATACTGTACATACTCCTCTGCCAAAGACTCATTTTTTAATTACTTAAAAAAAAAAAAGCAAGGGGAAAAACGCTGATAGAGTCACTATCAACTGAAGTTCATTTCTAGCTGCTGATTATTTTGGTATAGACTATATGAATAATGTACTTCCTATAAGCCGATCTGGCATGGACATCTGACCAGAGCTAGAGCTATTCCAGGAGAATCTGAAAAAAATTGGATGGGGTGCCCACTTTGCCATAAGGAGATCACATATTTATTCCCAAATTATTAACGCACCTCCGAGAAGTGTTGGGTATTTACTTCCTCTTGCTACATTGCTTTCCTGTGAAGGAGTACATGGAATTCTCAGAGAAGAAGAAAAATCAATATTAATAATACTTATTCTTTCTTTCAAATCACTTTGAGACTCTCCTTTCAAGCCACTGTGGTCTACATCACACTGAGCAGAACTCCAGTGAAAGCAGGATACAGTTTGCGGACACATTGTATGAATACTTAATTTAGCCTTTAAAATTACTGACGATTCCAAAGCAAAATCTATTGTTTTAGACAATATGGGTCTGGATCTGAGGTTTTCAGCTCACTTTTTTGTCTATAATGAGCTAATCCAAAAACTGACCACACTGTGCTTCCACAAAGTTTGAATCTAGACTTTTGAATTCAATCCATTTCTTACAAACATCTGCATTATGTAAATCTGGATCCCACTGAATGCAACTGACCACAGTCTTAACTGGTTTCCTGTATGCATCTGCCCAGAATTGTGGAAAGTCAGTTTTGAATGAAACGTGTTTCTCATCCCCATCCCTCAATGCCTGGTTGAATGTAACTGTGAATGGATAGGCAAGATTTAAGTTTATGCATGGTCACTGGAGCCAGAAGATGAGACTACTGGCCACACTGATACTCCATGTTGTTGTTCTTAGGGAACAAGATTCAAACCTGAAATGCACCAGTGAACAGCGGTCTCAGAATGTACAATGTTATCCCCAAAATTGTTCATATTGTGCTTTGAGGAAATGTTTATAGACATGAATAAAATATACGCAAGCCAGAGCTGGTTCCTGAAAGCTGGCTGAACTCAAACAAAGGATGATTTCAAGTTCATTCAAGTTTTGAGTTGTGGTTTTGATCTTTGAAATCTGAATTAGAATGGTGTTTATGGTACAGATCACCACCAGCAAAATATTCTTCCAACTCCACCTATATGTCAACATAGATATATATACACACACACTGTGTATAGATTCTAATGACGCCCCGTCACCACTTAGAAACATCATAGTCACTCTGCTGCATGCCAGGGACGGCGGCTTCTTTGCCTTTTCAACTATTTAACCTAAAAGAGATTCTCATCAACAGCAGAGTGTCTATGACTAGATTTAAGTGCCTGTGATGATGATGATGATGATGATGAATTATTATTATTATTTTGGTTCTGTGGCCAAAAGGAAACCCCAAAAAATCATTACAATTCAAACTGTATTTTTTTCTTACTGAAACAAAAAAATACCTTGTCAGGTTTTTTTTACTTTGATTCATTATGTTTTGGGATGTGGTTTAGCCTTTTTTTAAAGGCTACACTTCAAAATGAAACACTGACCTTTTTTTTCTAAAAAAACCCCACATTATTTATTTGGCTGAAACTCTTAGCTGAATTAGATCTTAATTTGCAAATTATTTTGGTTGCATTTTTTTGGTGACTAAATTATTTGACAATGACAATTTTTCCCACCAGGGATGCACAGTTAAGCAGTTCTACCTCCATCCAGTTACATATACATGTGCACAAAACCAGTACGATATCTAATAAGCAACGAGTGATTTTGGTGAGACTGCAGAACTCCATACAAGTGTTCACCAGATAACAGCTACCATGTATAAAAAGCCAGCCTTGCAAAGCTTAAAATGTCTACATGAAATGCAGATTATAGAAAGTCACAAACACATCTCCATATGGGACAAGATTGTTCCTAACCCTAAAATGGACCCACTCACCTTCCTCCCCCCATTTGAGGTCTCCTCTCTGAGTCCAAGAATCAGAGAGGTAGCTGTGTTAGTCTGGAATAGCAGAGGTAACAAAGTCCTGTGGCACCTTAAAGACTAACTATAAAGTTTTGAAGCATGAGCTTTCGTGGGCTAATACCCACTTCGTCGGATGCAAGCAGTGGAAGTGTCCAGAGGCAGGTATAGAAAAGTAGGCAAGAACCAGGTGGGAGGTAAAAAGGTTACTCCAATTAGGCTGAACCAGCTTGTTATCTCCGATCAGGGAGGGTGGGTTATTCTTCTAGCATTTGAATGGGGGGTGTGGACATGGAGAGAGGAGAAACTATTTCTGTAATGTGCGAGCCATTGTAGGTCTTTGTTCAATCCGAGATTGTTTGTGTTGAATTTGCAAATGAATTGTAGCTCTGCAGTTTCCCTTTGCAGTCTGGACTTGAAGGTTTTTTGCTGCAGTATGGTGACTTTTAAATCTGTAATTGTGTGTCCAGGCAGGTTGAAGTGTTCCCCTACAGGTTTTTGTATATTGCCATTCCTAATATCTGATTTGTGTGCATTTATCCTTTTTCTTAGGGACTGTCCAGTTTGGCCGATGTACATAGCAGAGGGACACTGGTGGCATATAATGGCATATATGACATTGGTTGATGTGCAGGTGAATGAACCAGTGATGGTATGGTTGATCTGGTTAGGTCCTGTGATGGTGTTGCTGGTGTAGATATGTGGGCAGAGTTGGCATCGAGGTTTGTTGCATGGATTGGTTCCTGAGTTGGAGTTATTGTGGTGCAGTGTGCTGTTGCTGGTGAGAATTTGTTTAAGGTTGGCAGGTTGTCTGTGTGCCAGGACTGGCCTTCCTCCCAAGGCCTGTGAAAGTGAGGGATTATTGTCCAGGATGGGTTGTAGGTCACTGATGATGTGTTGCAGAGGTTTTAACTGAGGACTGTAGGTGATGGCCAGTGGTGTTCTGTTGTTTTCTTTCTTGGGCTTGTCTTGCAGCAGCAGGCTTCTGGGTACACGTCTGGCTCTGTTGATCTGTGTCCTTATTTCCTTGTGCGGGTATTGTAGTTTTGAGAAAGCTTGGTGAAGATCTCGTAGGTGTTGGTCTCTGTCTGAGGGGTTGGAGCAAATCCGATTGTACCTCAGTGCTTGGCTGTAGACAATGGATCGTGTGGTATGTCCGGGATGGAAGCTGGTGGCATGAAGGTAGGCCTAGCTGTCGGTAGGTTTTCGGTATAGGGTGGTGTCGATGTGGCCGTCATTAATTTGCACTGTGGTGTCTAGGAAGTGGATTTCCTGTGTGGACTGGTCCAGACTGAGGTGGATGTTGGGGTGGAAGCTGTTGAAGTCATGGTGGAATTCTTCCAGAGTTTCTTTCCCATGGGTCCAGATGATGAAGATGTCATCAATGTAGCATAGATAGAGAAGGGGTGTGAGTGGACGAGAGTTGAGGAAGCGTTGTTCCAGGTCAGCCATAAAGATGTTGGCATACTGTGGGGCCATGCGGGTGCCCATAGCAGTGCCGCTGGTCTGGAGGTATATATTGTCACCAAATTTGAAATAGTTGTGTGTGAGGATAAAGTCACAGAGCTCAGCAACCACCTGTGCTGTGGCATCATCAGGGATACTGTTCCGGACAGCTTGTATTCCATCTTTGTGTGGGATGTTTGTGTAGAGAGCAGACTGCAAAGGGAAACTGCAGAGCTACAATTCATTTGCAAATTCAACACAAACAATCTCGGATTGAACAAAGACCTACAATGGCTCGCACATTACAGAAATAGTTTCTCCTCTCTCCATGTCCACACCCCCCATTCAAATGCTAGAAGAATAACCCACCCTCCCTGATCAGAGATAACAAGCTGGTTCAGCCTAATTGGACTAACCTTTTTACCTCCCACCTGGTTCTTGCCTACTTTTCTATACCTGCCTCTGGACACTTCCACTGCTTGCATCCGACGAAGTGGGTATTAGCCCACGAAAGCTCACGCTTCAAAACTTTATAGTTAGTCTTTAAGGTGCCACAGGACTTTGTTATCTCTGAGTCCAGTGCCCTATCCACTCCAGGGGTTCTCAAACTTCATTGCACCATGACCCCCTTCTGACAACAAAAATTACTCCATGACCCCAGTAGGGGGGACTGAAACCTGAGACTGTCCAAGCCCTGTCGCCTGGGTGGAGGGGCCCAAAACCCAAGGGTGGGGGGAGGGGCAAAGCTGAAGTCCAAGGGCTTCAGCCCCAGGCAAGTGGCCTATAATCTGAGCCCTGTTGCCCAGGGATGAGCCTTCAGGTTTTGGCTTTGCCCCAGGGAAGTGAGGCTTCAGCTTCCACTGCATGCCCCAACAAGTATAAGCCAGCCCTGGTGACCCCATTAAAACAGGGTCACAACCCACTTTGGGGTCACAACCCACAGTTTGAGAACTGCTGCTGTAGACCATACTGCCTCTCAATGAATTGCTAGTCAAATAGAGACAGCGCTTTGTGTCTATACAATCATTCATCTGTGAATCCCAAAGATGATCACAACTAAGTGATATTTTGAAACATATTTGTCAAAGTTTGGTACGTCTTAGCTATATCCACCACAGCTAAGTTCTGTTATCTAATGCCATTGCTATTATAATTTAAAAGTGAATAATTTTCATATGAAAGGTCCTTTAAGTGAGTTAATGAAACTCCTTTTGGGTCTGATTTATAGATTTCCATTTGGATCATTTTATTTTTTGCTATAGTTGTTAAAGCAATCCATTAATTTGGTATCACATTTCCTTCTCTAAACCCTCTATTCTGTGCTGTGTAGCGGATGATAGACAACTAGAAAAATGGATGCCTTGAACCTAGAAAATATGTTTTTTAATTATAGACTCCCCCCTTTCTGTCTTTTACTACTTCTTCCTATCAGAAATTCAAGACCTGCCTTTGAAAGACTGTTGTATTAATAAACCATTCCAGAATATGGTTAGCTACCTCACAAATTATAGAATTCCTCCAGACCTAGAAGAGATAAAGGTAAAGTAATTTTTCCTGAGTTGTTATCACAGTTTGAGTATGCAAGCTCCACAATAATTGATACTTGAAAACATACACAATTTGTCATTCCAGATAGAAGGGAACCAAATAAGGCATCCCTAAATGCAATCATGTTTGTAGTAGGTCTTTGGAGTGTGCTTCACTCTCCTCCCACCCCCTTTATTTAAGCGATTTACATCAAACATTCAAGCACTGACTCTAACTAATATTGTTTCTTGGCCTAAACAGATAATTGCCCTTCTGGATGTATAAAAGATGTCTCACAGAGGAAAGTGAAATATCATTAATAAAGGAGAATGATTTACTCAGGAATTCTTCAAGAAGTAAGATTAATAAGCCATCCCCTGGTGTTAGATATAATCTTCAGATCTCTCGTCACTGCATGACTTATTTTTGCAACAACTGCACTATTCAATCATTAATCATTACACTCGGTGAACAGTTTATCTGTGCTAATGTGCATGCCATACACAAACAACAACTTTTTTTTTACATCTATTGAAGGATAAAAATGAACAAAATAGAATCCAGAGTTTGGGGCTCCACTATAATGCTAAACGATCAGTGCAAGGGGGGATATAGGTTTCATGCAGGCAACAAGATGGTTAAGGACAGGGGTCTCAAACATGCGGCCCGGGGGCCACATGCGGCCCGCAAAGCCCTTCCCTGCGGCCCGCCAAGCTTCCTGGCACCCCCCCCCCCCCGGTCCCCCCATAGCAGTTTGCAGGACGGAGGGACCAGAAGCAGAGGCTTCTCTGCTGCCTGGCTGGGCCGCGTGTGTTTCTAGCTCTGGACTTCCTAGATTGCTCTTGTTTGTTTGCCAAACAGCTGTTGGTGGTGCCTAGTGCTTTCCAGGAGAGAATGGGGAGCTGCGTGCTCAGAGGAGGAGGTGGGGCAGGGGTGGGACCTCTTGGAAGGGGTGGAGTGGGGGGCGGAGCCGGGGCAGCAAGGGCGGGGTGTGTGTCAGTGGTGCGGCCCTCGGGCCAGTGCACTAGTCTTCATGGAAGGGGTGGAGTGGGGGCACAGCCGGGGCAGCGAGGGTGTGTGTGTGTCAGTGATGCGGCCCTCGAGCCAGTGCACTAGTCCTCATGCGGCCCTCGTGGTCATTTGAGTTTGAGACCCCTGGTTAAGGACAACCTGTGGACTCAGCGGACTCTGCCCACTACCTGCCTTTTATGTCAATCATGGGGTCGGAGGTGTCAAAAAAAGGAGACTTAGCTCAGTTGAGGGCTGATCAGGAAGGAGAGCAGAGCTCTGCTGCTTCCTCGGCAAAGGAAGCCTGGTTTTAGCCAACAGCCTGAGCTAGTTTGTTAGCTGGACTAGCCTTTGATGGATAGAACAACTAGGCCCAGGAAAATGGCCAGGAAGGAGCAATCTGCATAATGCCCTTCCTAGAATGGAAGGGTGGGGTCTTGCTGGAAAATCCTCTGATGACCCTGATTTTGAGTTCACTGTTTTTTTCCTTTTTGTTTTGGACTCCAGCACACCTGGAAGGGTTGGAGCTCTGGCGTGCCATAGCTGGAGGGTGAGTTGTATCCTGGCAGACCACCAGGGGGCACTGGCTAGAGAAGCTGGTTACACAGATGCGCTGATTTCATTTGGGAACTGTCTATTCCCGCAGAAAGAGTTAGGATTAGCTTGTGAATCAGTCTGAGGCCACAAGGGAGGAAGACTGTGCCCCCCTAAATCATGTCTGCAAGGACGACACCCAGCTGCTATGTGGGATGAGTTGAGTAGACAGAGATTAGTCAATGAGCCAGCAGCACAACTGAGCTGTTAAATGATGTGTGTTGTGATTTGCTACTGCAGACAAATGGGCTTTTCAATGAGGTTGGCAGGTTACTTCTCCAAAGAGGGCATTGGTGATCTGTTAGCAAAGGACATGGCAGTTCTTCCTTGGCTCTCACCAGCCAGCGGGGACATATATCAGGTTTACAAGCGTTGGCTTTAATTCTTCTCAGAAGATTGGGGTGGGTGTGTGAGAGAGAAAGAGAGGTAAACTCCACCAGGTGTCACAGAATGATTAGTACGGTCTGGTCCAGTTTTGAGGTTTCTGTCCAAGCAAATTCCCCTAGTATTCAGTTGATTTTTTGAGAGATCACCTTCTGTGCCAGCTAAATTCCACTTGAATGATGAAACTGTTGACCAATAAAGAAAGACTTGTGAGGGCTGGATCTAATGGAAGCTGAACCTAGATTACCAGAATAGAAAATAATGACTTGTTAACTTAATCAGACTCAGACGTGAATGCAAAACTCATCTCTCCAATTTATCTCTACTGATCACTTAGCTCAACCTTTTCACACATGTACATGCAGACATGCACCCAACCACATACACAAACACATACTAAAACGGCCCCAAATCAAACTATTTCCTCTACAGATTGAGAAGGAAACAAAAGGAAGTGTGTGTTACTGTTTCTGTTGTTAGACAGACACTTCAATGATGAGGATAAATATAATACACGTGACTAAGAGGTCAAAATTCACTTCACCAGAATATTCTCTAATGAAAGGAGGCTCAGACACAGCTATAGAGTTTCCATACTTCATTATTAAGACTTGGACATTTTTCTGTTGATGCTGTCTTTTTTCAATGGAAAATTTGGATTTCAACAAAATAAATTTGTTCGTGACAAGTGTTTGCTTTCAAATGAAAATCTCCATTGCTGTGCCTCTTGGGAGCCCCCTGTTTTCCTCAATGAGCTGGGCTCCACAGTGGGATTAAATCTCCCATGAAGCACCATAGAATCGGAGCTGGAAGGGGGACTATGTTGCATCATGGGAGCTGTAATATAGTCCTGGATCCCGGCCCATAGAGGAGAGCGGGGATATGAGGTACCTGAACTACAGTTCCCAAGAGGCACTGTGATCGTATTCCCAAATACAAATGTATTCGTTGTTTTGTTGTTTTTTTTAACTGAAAATAAGTTTTTCACTTGGGGAGGATATGTTCCAATGAGCACTATCCATTATGAACTTTTTCTAATGACAGTGAAATCACATGCATTATTCAGTGGTCATATAGGACATGTAATATAATAATAGTTCTCTGGAATAGTATAGTGCCTTTCTCTTAAGAATCTGCAAACATTTTATAATATTATTAATTAAAAGAACTTCATCCCTTAAAGAAGTAAAGTATTATCCTTAAGATGCCACCAATACTTGAGACCCAGCAATGGCAGGAGTGTATGCCAAGATGATTCTAACCTTTGTGCTGATAGTTCTTTAGACTTAACAGGGTATTTTTTGTGTTCTTTATGGGAATCTACTTGAGGATACAATAAATATCAGATTTTGGTACTGGCTTAGCAGCAATATTACATGGAATTTTTCCCCCTCTCCCCTCAAAATTTCCCAACTGAGTTGATGTATTATTCAGAAAGGGCCCGATACTGTTGCTCTTATAATGGAACTACTCTAAGAGTACCATGAGAGAATGTGGTAGTATCTTCACTTTTAGTGAAAGAGAACTGGATCAATTCATGGAGGTTAAGTCCATTAATGGCTATTAGCCAGGATGGGTAAGGAATGGTGTCCCTAACCTCTGTTTGTCAGAGGGTGGTAATGGATGGCAGAAAAGAGATCACATGATCTTTATCTGTTAGGTTCACTCATTCCAGGGCACCTGGCATTGACCACTGTCGGTAGACAGTGGATGGAACTTTGGTCTGACCCAGTACGCCATTCTTATGATCACTAGTTGTGCTAAGTTCACTATAGTTCCGTTGTCAGAGAACTGCCCAGCTTCCATCAAGAAGACAAAAAGTAAACATGTGACGACTGACTTTCCAGTTTCACAGAGATATGGTCTGGTTTGGATCAATGGTTTGGATCGCAGCTCCATAGTGTTTATGTTGGGTTCCCACAGCAATACCAAATCCCTGCTTGCGAAAGAGAGAATCCAAGTTTGGTTCATATTTATAAACCACACTGTCATTACCACTGATGCATTATCAGCTATGATAATTATCACTGTGTCTTCAGCTTCCACAGAGCAGACATTTGTCTGATCCAGGTGGAGGGTTGCCAAGTTGGCTTGTGGTACACTTGCTGAAATTAGATGGCTTTTTTCAGCTTGGATTGGACCAACACCCACCCATGTTAACTGTGAAGGAATTAATGTGGTTAAAGTGACATTTCTGATGTTGTCTTATGAAATTTGAGTTCTGAATTATGAATTATAGTAATACTACTTCTGTTCCATTTACTGACTTGAAGGAATGTAAAATTAGGATTTTTTGACCTTTTCTGGCAATTGTAACTCAGAGAATGTGGTTGCTGGAGATAAAATTAGAGGATACTTTCATGTTAACAAACTGAAAGAAGCAAAGTTTGGTTTTATAAAGTAAACCTGCACCCTTCCAAGTTGCCTGGTGGTCTAGTGTTTGGGTTTGTTTTTTTTAAACATCCTACCTAAAAATTCTCTCCTTTATTTTTGTTTTTGAAAAGTTCTATACAAAGAAAATCTGCTGTGGTTGAAATTTCTCTTCTGTCAGGAGAAGTCATTCCTCGTATGGGAACTACAGAACCTATCTAGCACTCAGTAGACTGATTTTCCAATTAGAATATACTATGCCTTGCTTGAATTGCCTTGCTTTCAAAATTTGGCCCAAAATAATATGGACAGTGGTCCTCCACTCAGTCTCGCTATGAAAAATTAAACTCGCCTGTATGGTGTGTGTGTGTGTGTAATGTATAGGCAGTGGGTTTTTTAAAAACATTTAGTGTCAGTCAATTTACCATTGACTTCAGATAGTAGAACTAGGCCAATATTGAATGCTTTTGAAAATCCCACTTTGTATATACCCATCAACACAGCCACATACACATATAAAATGTGAAATTCATTTCACCCAGGCAAAGGCCAAGGACAATATGCATTCTTGAATTTCACCCTGCCTACTGAGGTTCAGGACTAGAGGGCTAAAAAATTTCAAATATTGATTCCCCCACACACATACCCCTCCAATTTAAATATATTCATTTCTCATGAAAACTTTTGCAAAAAGTGTTTCTAGCTCTAGTCAGATAAAGGGTGATGCACAATCTCCCCCAACCCACTCACTGGAATAGCATCTGCAGCCATCCACAGCACCAGAATCTTGGTTCGGGCCACTGAATCTGTGTAACTTGATCGCATGGGCTCCTTGTTTAGTCCATTTTCATCGTTGCGCTTTATGCCAGTCTGCGGGGACATAATAGAGATCCATAAAATACAGACGGTGCATGGCCTCCCTTGTGGGACTACCATGGCTTCACGCAAACCATTCCCATCACAGAGCTTAACTGATGCAGATAGAAATCATAGGCCTTCCAGGGCAGTGAATCTCTCCCCGTTAAATAGACAGTCACTGTAACCAATACTGGAGGTTGCACACTGTAATGCATTGAGATAACGCAACTTTATTCCACTGTTGGGTGACCAGACAGCAAGTATGAAAAATCAGGACAGAGTGATGGGGTAATAGGTGCCCATATAAGAAAAAGCCCCGAATATTGAGACTGTCCCTATAAAATCGGGACATCTGGTCACCCTATTCCACCATCTTTTAGTTCAGATAGTATATATCGGTTGTGTGCATGTCAAAAGGTGATATTGATAAAAATGAGTTTGTTACTTTAGAAAACAAACATATTAAAAATAAAAGGAATTAATCCAGTTTACACAAAATACCACTCGTTACTTTAAAAATACATGTATCTTACATCTAATGTAAATTTAAAATGGGAACATTTTTGAGTACTAATAGAACTGGTCAAAAATTGTCAATCAAAAACATTTTTGGACCAAAAATAGAGTTTTTCTCAAAATAAAATTCCACCCTGGAAATACCAGTTTTGGACTGTTTTTATGATTGTTTTTGAAAACCCAAAACTGATTATTATTATTTTGGTTTCCAGTTTCTAAATAAAAACCCAAAAACGTTTGATGAAAAACGTCTACAAAACCTTTCTTTTATATCAATATTTTTCACAGAAACAAAACACATTTCCTGACCAGCTCCAGTAAGCACTTAAATAAAAGCACTTTTTAACCTGTATTTTGTTTCTGATCCGATGTACTTTTGCTACAGAAAGACAAATTTGATACATGTAGCTACTGTGGGACATTGTGTACTGGAAATACAGTCTCAGATAGCCAAATTGAATGTTTTCAAAGGCAGTGCATCAAATTCTGCTCTCAGACACACTGGTGTAAATCTTTAGTGAGCTGATTTCAATGGAATTACTCTGGATTTACACTGGGTGCAGAATTTGGCTTCCAGTCAGTAATTGTCATTCACAAAAGAAACACTTGCATATATTTAGGTCTAGCTAAATGTACTGCAAGAAGCAATGCTTATTAAGCTTTCTAAACTATTTAAACTAGGTCAGTGTGAGGGAAACTGTACCAACATTATGATTAAAAGGCACCAGCATAATGATCCTAGATAGCATTGTTGTCTTTGTTCCCATGAGTCATTGTCTAACAATATGGATATTTTAGCTGTGTGACTTCTTTAAAAAGCTTTGTCCACGTCTTTACAAGAAAATTATCAACCGCTCTCCCTTCCCTTTCCCCGCACCTCATGCTAGACAAATGCAGTTGCTTGTGTGCTAGAAAATAATTGTACACATTTTAATTTTATTCTGTCCCCTTTGCCCCTTATTTGCATTACTAATGTCCATTCAGGCCCCTTCTAAGAGCATGTGTACCACATGGTAAGGATTTCATGCGTACCAAATGCAAAATAGTAGCTCCTCTGGAATGTAACCAGAAGAATGTTTGCCAGTTTTGTTTTCCCCCTTGGGTTGGATTCACTCGCCACCCTCCTTTCTGGTGGTGGTGGGGGAGTAAATCATATAACCCAGATGCTATGATTGGTCCTAATCAGCTTTCATAACAATGAAAGAGTCCCTATTGAATGAATATTAAATTTTGATGAAGCCTTCTTTATTTGAGGCTGTAGATTTAAGACAGCTTGGTTACCATAACTCCTTGTACTATATATGTCACTGCTCTGTGAGATACTGAATATTATAATTTATATATTTGCTGCACAGATGTAATCTAATATTCATATGCAAAATACTCACACCCTTGAAAAAACGTTTTTATTGTATGGTTTATTTGATGTGTGGTTCGGAGTTTTGTCTTTTTGCAAATAAAATAGAACACCTTTCACAGAGAGACGATCTGTTTCTTCCCTTAAGTATGGCACAAAATGTCTAACATCCTTTCTGTCATTCTCAAAGTCAGTGAACAGTGAAGCAAATACCAGGCATTGCTTGTTCAGAGAGCAATAGGAAACAACTGAGTTTTTGCTCTGAGAAATGTGCACCATGAACTTGAAACGTTCAAGGATTTGTGGCCAATTATTTCTGAATTCTTCTAACTTTATCTGTGATTTTCTGTATTTTAGAAATACAGATTTGAAGCTTGATCTTGCAGCCCTCACTCTTGCAAAGAATATAGGATCAAGCTATTGGTGTTATTTCTTTTTCAGCATCATTGTTTATTTAAGTACCCGCTATGTGCCTAGAACTGCATAATACACACAACTAAAAATAGACTTCATAATCACTTATAATCTAAGAGCCTGATCTTGTAAATACTTATGCATGCGCTTAATTTTACTCACATGATTATCACTTTGGGCTTGTCTTCATGGAAAGTTACTGGGTGGTAATCTGGGCTGTGAATCTACATTGCACTAGCTTTCCATGCATAATGCTCTGGGTAGATACTGAACATCCCAGAATGTGGGTCCCATTTGGGTTGGGGTCCCTAGATGTTATCATAACACAAATAAATAATAAGCAACATTAAAAAGTCACTTTCTATTATATTAACATAAATCACTTTATTTGTGTACATTTTCAAGTGTCAAATTTGACAGTCTTTAGAATTTATTCAGGCAAAACCCCTGTTGAATAGGGAGATCCTACAGCATCTGCCCTAATATCACTATTACTGCTAAAGTTGTGTTGAATTTTTTTTCCCATTCCACTAGAACTTTTGAGGTTTCAAAATATTCTCCCACCCCAAATCATTTAAAAAAATAAAAATCTAAACAATTTTCTGAAACAAAAATCTGAAAAGATTTCAGTTTGGCTCAGGTCCCAACATTTCATGTCCATACTTTTTAAGAATTTTGATTTCAACCAATTTTCATATTTTTTATTCTAGTTTAAATTTGGAACTGAACAATAATTTCTGAACCAGAAAACTGTAATTTTTCATTTCGACCTTGTCAAAACTAAACATTTAGACAATTTGAAAACCCTTTTCAAAACTTTTCTGAGTTGAAAAATTTGTCAAAACTGGCCCTGTCCCACAAAAGTTTTGTGTTGATGAATCAACATTTTTGTTCCAACATATTTTTTTGGTCAAATTTCAAACCAACTCTGATCACAATTTGTGACTCATAAAACCCATCATCTGACAATTTAGGTTGTTGATTGAAACATAAACCAGTTTCCACCAGACCCGCTAAATATGATTCCCTTTCTTTTTTAAAAGAAAACCAAAGTTGATCATTTCAGGGATTAAATATTGACACAAAATAAACCTTTGGATGCCTGTATACCAACTCAATTGACTTCAACAAGTCAATTGGTTTCTAGTCAGAATGTGGCCTCTAGTATTAGCAGAGGCTATGAATTCTTCCCTAATGGGATCACTGACTATGTTTTACAAATGCTTATTTTTTAGTATGCTCTTATGTCGAAAAACATAGAGCATTTTGAATCTTAATTTGCAATGTCAATCCCAAGACATTTCAGGCTGGGAGAGAGAAACAGTTTTGGTTTTGGGGTTTTTTTTTGCAGCACATATTGTATAGCAGCCCCACCATAATCCAGAGGGACTCACTGGATTTGACAAAGCAAATGCCACAGTTGGGACTGGGGCCTTCATAATTCTGCTTGTTTCTCTGTTAGATTATTGGCAGTCATGCATCTGTGGGGAGAGGAAGAAAACGCAAAGCAAATTTATGTTAAAGTAAGGCTGGTTTTGTCATTTGATTTGCTAATAATCTGCCTCTGAAGCAGGTTCTGAGCCGAGTCTGCAAACTGTGTGGCCTGCAGCTCCGAGAGCTATTTGAATACCATTATGCCAAAGCAACTCTTTGCCAATGGAGTAACCAATTTAATTCAGCTTTAGTCAGTTGATGATTATTGGTATTAGGGTAAAACCTTCCGGTTATAAATAATAAGGGGTTCCATTGTGCTAGGCACTGTACAAGCTTATAGTGAAAGGCCATTCTTTCTTTCCATGAATAGCTTGCAATCTAAATAGACAAAGAGTAGAAGAACCGAAATATTATCCCTCGTTTACAGATAAGAACTGAGGCACCAGAGCCATGGGGGTCCCAACTGCTACTGCTACCCCATGGCTCCAGCAACAGGGCTTTGGCGGCAATTTAAAGGGCCCGGGGCCCCAGCTGCTGCTGGGAGCCCAGGCCCTTTAAATTGCCAGCTGGGGAAGCCGGTGAGGTCCGGTGTACCAGCTTACTTTCACCTCTGCTGTTGACCCTTATGAGCAAATTATATTACAAGAGTGGAACTAAGCTCTGGGAAAGAAATACAATCTCTACTGCAGATAGTGGTAAAAAATTTCTAACAAGACGTCAGTACCAGGGGTAGAAGCATTTTCAGTAAATAACTACTTGAAGGGCAATCCCATTGATTTTTTTAATTTAGAAAATAAGTAACAAACTCTATGCTCATGTACAAAGATAAAGCAAGATCCGATAGTTCATGAACTACTTTTTCACACTTATGCTCCAGGTTGTTACAGTGATTTACTTAGGGCTTAGGTTCTCCTGTTCTTACTCACACTGAGGAGTGACTTACTCTACAAGTCATTGCATGTAATCAGTGAGACTAACTGTGGAATGAGAATCTGGCGTGTATTGTAAATTTAGATTGTAAATTCCCGAGGATCTTGCTGTTGCACAGTTTTACAGCATGTAGCACACGTGTTTAATAAACAAGGAAGAAAATATCTCTGGTTAAGGAGCTGGTTGAGATGTGTTGGGTTGCTAAATCCCTCTTTTAACCCATATTTTTTCTTTATTCCTTAAAAACTTAGTGCATTTCTGAAAAAGAATGGTGGTTCTGCCTACACACAATTCATTTCCTAATCCACTCCTGTGCCCTTTTACTCAAGCGAGTAAGTCCATTGAAATCTAACTTGAAAATGAAGGCAAAATTTAATTGACATTGAAGGAAAATGTATTGTTCAAGGGCCAGGAAGATCAATACAAATTTACAATCTATTATATTTATTTTTGATTGAGTTTATTTGCTGTATTTCTCTTGAAAACTGTAGTCAACTATATACTGTACCAAGCATTTCTTTTCGGTTATTGCTTTACATTCTCTAAAATTTAGCCATTGGGTATAAGAGACGTCTTTAAAATGCTTAGTAAAATTTGAAATGAGGAGACTTGTGCTTCTCACCCCAGGCCCGAACTGCCTTTGCATTTAATTCAGAATTAAAAAGGATAATCAGATTTGGAGTGTGACTTGCTCTAAACATTTTAGGCTGTCCAATAAGACTGTTCCTCTAATTAAACTAGAGAGCAAATTAGGGCTTTAAAATGCATAGATCTGCCAGTGTGCTAGGTGGAATTGATCATATGACTTTAAAAGCAGAAGTAAATCGGCTAATACTAGAGCTAGACAGATAAGGCATTCGGGCACGGCTGTTGTAGTTTAATTAGATGGTGGAAATTATGACCAGGAAGTGCACTGTGTCTTTAAAAGAAGCGGAGTCCATGCTACTAAATGGATATTTGGCTAAATAATTTTGCATGACACTGGATTTCATTAGGTGTAAATTACATTGCAATGCCTCAGGCTTTGAAGTGGCTTGAGATGCTATGGTAAGGATATTTTTCTTTCACCTGTCACCACTTATTTTCCTCAGCTACTGGCCAGTCGCCTGGCATTTTTAACTAATGGGAATTAAATAATAACATTGTAATAGAAATGTTGTTTCTTGCTGCTTGATCCTATGTGGTAGTCATTAAAGTTTAAATAAAATCTGGAAAGAGAGCTGCATTTAAAATGGTTAAAGCCCCTCAGCTAACTTGGGATTTTTATGGCTTTCTCATTATAGCTATTATATACTAACACAACCACTAATGAAAGGCTTGGGAGCTGCGCGTGGGATGAGATTCATTTCAGGCAGAGAAAGGAAGTGACCGTCTGCTCAGAAATAGCCGTGTGTGTCAACCTAACAGTAGCCTTGCTCTTGTATCTATTTATACTTCTAAATTAATTTACAGCTGGATTCTTCTCAGCTGGACATTGGAACACTGGTGACTGCATTAATTATTATAGGGGAAAGAAAATTTTCTAGCTGCATGCTTTGAAGTCATGCATTTTCCCCTTTGCCTATACCCAACCATACAAAATAAGCACCCAGTAAAGAGAGCAGAATTTGGCCCGTAGGCGTTAGAGAAAGAAAACACCTATGAGATCATTTTAGCCCACTCACTGCCAGGATGAGATTCTGCCCAATTTGGGAATACACTTCTCAATTGCCTTGTTCATTCAGTTTCTCGATAAATAGGCTTCCGTCACTTCCCTCAGAAAATTATTGCTTAGTATACTAGAGGTCTCAGGCATCTGACTTAATTCCTTTATTTTAGTGAGTTTGTTCATTTTTCGTGAAAGAACAAACTCCGGGCAATATATTTATGTGTTGCCATAATGTTATTGTATCCCATGTATTCCCAGAAAGAAATAATATCAGGTCTAGATACACATTATGCCATGCAGGCAGTTTGTTGTTGTGACTGTGGTGGCGAAATAAACTTGCCTATAGTTTCCAAAGTAACTGGGAATTCTGCATCCCCAATTTTAGACCCCTTGAGGCTGTAGACATGGATTCTATTCCTGGCTCCCCTTTTTGCCTTTTCGGTGACCTCGGTCAAGTCATTTTCCTACCATGTGCCTCAGTTTCTCCATCTGTAAATTGGGTGTATTAAGACCTTTGTAAAGTGCTTTTGAGAACTACTTTTAATGAAGTACTATAGAAAAAGCTAGGCCTTGATTCTAGTATCACTCTCTTCCTGAGTGATTTGTAAAGGGTGAAAAAATAACTCACTTCCCTCACAACAAAGAGAATCTTGCTGTGAATTTCCCCTCCTCCAGTCCCCACCCTATACTGACATTTTGACATGCTTAATCTCACACACTTTTAAAGTCTATAAAGTTAAAACTAACTTTCAATTATCACTGTTTTGAATACTTAGGTATTTATAGATTTTGCCAAGAACCTTATATTCCTAATCAAACTACTAGTTAGTTACAGTGTCATTTTATTAACAATGACCCCCCCCAAAAAAAAAATTCAGCCTGAGGCAAATGCAGAACATACAAAATTTCAGCCCCGACAGTTTGATACAAGCAACAGAAAATAAGGTTTTATTAATGGGAAGTGCTTGGCAATATTAACTAGAGCCATTAGTACCTGCACCACCTATGAACACGCTTGCTCCAGCCACCGCCATTTGATGATTAAAAATGACTGTATATTGGTCTAGGAAGGAATTCACCAGCTTTTATGACATCCAGCTAATATCCTGTGTGCTCTGCGTGTGCTGGGAAGTGAGGGGCGGGGCATGTTTCCTCTAGGAGTATGTTTTGGGTGTCCAAGCTGTGAAGTTGCAGCAACAGCCTGGGCATCAGCGTGGGCTGTATAAACCGGCCCAGAATCCTGGGTAATTGCTTGGCCAGCTAGTCCACACCGATGCCCATGATGCTACGCAGTGTTTAATGTGTGCCAGGGCTTGCCCCGGCACCTCTTTCATTACAGATTCAGCCGCCATGGCTTTTCTGCTTTGCTATCTGAGCTAGGTAAACTACAAGTAGCTTGGATATGGCTGCAGGAGTGCATTTGCACAGGAAGGCATCTGCCTGCATTAAGCAAGTGCAAAAAAGAGGATGACCTGTCATGCTGATTTGGGTATAAAATTAGAGACTGGGTTTGAACATGAAAATATTTTCCTCCTCGCCCCAAGAGATGTTATTGGAGTTTACTCAGTTGTGCCTGGGAAAGAGTCTATATTTATATGTAGTAAACTGGGGGTTGGTCCCTGGAGACATGAATTGTTACACACAGAGGGGTTTAGATTTGGGGGCGTTCTGTGCCAACCAAGGGAAAGATCCACACTGAGCCCCACACGCGATGTATTGAAAAGAAACACGTCTGGTTTTACTCTTCGATGTAGCTGGTCAGGAACATAATCCTATACTACAGCTTCATGGACCTAACGTTGGACAGAAACTAAATTAAATACAAAGCAGTCAAGATGAAGGGACATGGATGGGAACTGAACACTGCAAACAGGCCTTGACCATAAGTCCAGAAGGACATGAGCTCTGAAGTCAGAATCAGAGCTAATGTTTTCCCAGAGCTAGAGGCTTTCAAATTGGGTGGTACTCATGGCCCAAACTGTACATCTAAATACATGTTCACTGAACGTATTAGGAGAGGACGTATGTCTCTTTAAATTGTGTAATCTGTATTTGATCCAAACTGGATTTTATTTTTCTGTTATTTATTTAAACACCTGGACAGTGTTGCCATTTTTCCTGAACTGAGGCAAAAACATTGAGATGCCTTGTTTGTTGTCTAGTTTTAATGAAAATGTTGTGCTGGTGTAGAATCCTGTTTGAAGTGTTCTTTATCTTCGGGAAATGTTCCCACTAGCCATACTTCAAAAACACATTTTCCATGCACCAAAACAAACATGTTCACAAAGTGAAACACTTCTAAATGCATATAGTACCAGGTGGAGAGACTCTCATGTTAACAGAATGAACATACCACCGGAAAATAGCCCATTAAAGGTTTAGTTTTAGTAGACGAATCATTTTTTGTATAACTAGCGTAGGAAGTATTTAACTAAGACCTCAGGGGCCCAGCTTTTCAAATGTGTCTAATGATTTTGTATACCTCGGTCTTTAAGTGACCAACCTGGCACAGAGGATGCTCAGTGTTTTCCGAAAGCCAAGACCCCTTAAGGGACTCAATCTGAACACTCAGAAATAGAGATGTACAAAAATCACCAGCTGCATTTGAAAAATGTGGGCCCCGTCCATTCTTGTGCACTGTTTCTTTCAATTTGTAGCAGGAAACTAGGTAGGAGAGAGGATTTGGGCAGAAGCTGAAGCAAAGAGACAGTAGTTTAATAGAATGAGGAAAATATTGTCCATAAAGTATCTTGTTTTACATTCAAAAGCAATTCTTTACCACTGATGCCTGGCAACAGTCCCTTTTGTTCATTGTGTGTTTTACAGTCCCTTTCACTTTCTGGTTCCCATTCCCTAGCACAGTGCTGGAAGTGTTCAAAGTTTAAATGGGGCCCTAGTGTATCTCTGGAAGGAAGGTTACAAACAGCACATCCATGACTCTGTGATTAGCCAAGGCAAAGACGAGTAGTTGAAAAGCAGCCTCCAATATTTTTTCTTCAAATTCCAGAGAAGCGACGATGGTTGGAACAATTAGTGTGTTATCTTGAGCATCCATTAAACGCTTCAGGCTGCATTATAAGGCGAGCTCTGAAGAGCTATGGGGGATGAGATGAGTAGGAGAGAAATCTGTGCCAGTTTGCATGGAAATGTGGAGAGGCTCATGAGATTTGTCCCATTGGTAATGTTGATTTTTGTATGACTCCAGGAAGATAAATAATCAGACTACATTTCAAAACGATTGCCAGCACTACTCGTTATCAGAGGGAATGTGTAGAACGTGTCCTATCAAATCTCTCCAGGCATTGTGAGTTTCCATACTCAAACCTGTATTAACTCCAGACAAAGATTCATTTGAACGCTGACACCAGAACTGATACGGTGCTCTAAGACATTGGAAAGCATTAGCAAACAAGAGACAAGTGCCATACCAGGCATACGCCACTCCAGTGCTGCAGTCATAAGTAATACATAGTAAAGAGGACTGGGTGGGCTGCCTAATGATGTTGCTGGAAGAGCATTAAAGGGAACAGCCATGGTTTTGCGCCTCCCTTTCTTTCTGAGTTCGCTATTTCACAGCCTGTTTGTCTCAGGCAAAGGATTCAGCATCTAAGCCTACCCCAGAGAGCCAGAAAAAACAAACCTTGTTTTGTTTTGTACGGGACTTGGATTATGGCTATTACTACTGTACTTCTTTATGCTCTATTTGGCTGTCAACTTCAGCAGGGCAGAAGGGGAGGGAACTGTATTTTACTTTGTTATTGCTTCATGAGAAATTCCAATGTGGATTGGGCGGTGCAGCTTGTGGCATGCAGCTGTGCTAGCGAAGCCGAGTCAGGGCTTCTTGTTCCATGTATATCCCAGACTCCCGCCGTTCAGAACCGATTCCAAGTTTTGGGCACATGTGCTTTGCCGTGAGGTTTAGCTCTACTTCCATCCCAGCACTTGCATGGCCCCATATGTGAGCATCTGCAAGACTTCTGGTTCGAATCAATGGGCCCGCTGCACTAATACCGAGGACAGGTTATGGTCCGTGGAAGTATGCATCCAGAATAAATCAGCTGGGAGGCTGCCCAAAAGGGGCAACCAAGGACTTCCTAAATGGCAGGAATCTGGGTTATATACAGCCAACATAGCAGATTCTGGGCAGCTCATTTCACCCTTCTCCCCACAGGGCATGTAAGGTGGGAAGGGGGATGTAATGCACGCCACTTTGACTGTAGTATTTCTGACGTTGGCATAGCTGGCATGAAGATGCTTTAAATTATCAGGGGAGGAGGGGAGGTTTAGCATATTGGCCCCTAGCCATCTCCAAATCAAGGGAACAAGAAAGTGGCTTAGAGCCACCTTTCCCCCTTGCTCCCATCAGCTGTAATAAGTGTAATCTTGGCATGACTGAGATTCTGGCCCTGTATTTTTTTTTGAACCCATGAAAGCCATATATATGGTCTTAACTTAGAAGAGAGGTGGGGGGTGACAGGAAAGGTTCATGAGCTCTAGCTAGTTCTGCAAACACAGAGTGGTTCCACCTTTTTCTTCTTCTGAAAAGCCACATCTGGTTCAGCGAGTAGCCTTCGTTTGAACCTTCCTGGCAGGATCTTTCACACGGGTTCTCAACATAATCTAGAGGGCCCAGAAGACCAGACACTTGCTAAGAGGTAACATTTTATTCAAAGTAACACTTTGTAATTTAAAACATTTCAAAGAACAGGTTGTTCTTATAGAAACAGTTCCTTTCTGCGCAGCATCTAATTGGACTTGACTCCATTATGTATAATATATGGAGATATACCTACCTATCTCATAGAATTGGAAGGACCTTGAAAGGTCATCGAGTCCAGTCCCCTGCCTACACTAGCAGGACCAAGTACTGTCCCATGACAGATTTTTTTGGCCTCAGATCCCTAAATGGCCCCCTCAAGATTGAACGCACAACCCTGGGTTTAGCAGGCTAATGCTCAAACCACTGAGCGATCCCTCCCCTCCCTGTAACCAGGTCCTGGTACCGAAGGCCAGGTTTTTAAGGGTAAGTAGGCACCTAAACATTATATAAGTTCCTTTGGGGATTTTCAGAAGCACCTTGAAAATCAGTAGGAGGTAGTGCCTGGGTGTTTTTGAAAATCCTATTAGGTTCCTACTGCATCTTTTGGTACCTAAATACTTTTAAAACTCTGGACCTTAGTGCCTCTTTCAGGGTACAGAACACTCACAATCCCTACTGACTGCAATGGGAGTTTAGGGTGTTAGCGCCACATAGGGTGAAGTCCTCTAGGGGAGTTGTGTTTTTTCCTCTTATTGGAACTGTACTGAAAAGCGGCCAGCAATGTTGAATTTCTGCACCTTGAAGACTGATCGAGTGATTGCTTCACAGTTTGCAGAGATCTGATGTTTAGATACCTAGAGAACCATCAGATCATTAATTTACATGTTACAACATTAAACGTGTTGAAGCCTTCCTTATTTTACATTTGATGCTATTGCTTGGTTTGCAGCTAGCTCTCATACAGCATTTTTCATCCACTGATCAAAAGGCACTTCACACAGCAGGTCAGAATGACTATCTCCATTTCTCAGATGAAGAAACTGAGGCACAGGGAGGTGAAGCGACTTGCCCAAGAGTGCCCAACAGGTCAGGAAAAAAGCTAGGAACAGAACCAGCATGTTGCAAGTTGCCCATCCAGTTGCTGCCCATCAGGACAATTGCCTCATTATAAAGGTCATTATTGTTTAAGGTGAATAAGGCGGAAGATTTGTGGAGTGAGCTGGAGTGACAAGACATTAATGGTGAAGGGATTGAACTGGAGAATAGGACTAAATGGAATGAGGCTGGAGAGAGCATAGTTAATCTAGATCAGCCGTGGACAGGAGGACTTGGCTTGCGATGAATTTACCATTGTAGATGCCAAACAAAATGATTGCATTAGTTGTCAGTATATACTGTAAATACTGTACATTCTTCTGTTAGGGCTTGCAAAAATGCTCCAACCTGACCCTGGTAGGATTAACAGGATATCCTGTAAATTACCATAAGTAAAACATGCCAATTTTCTGTTGCCTATTTTTAGACTTCCAGCTGTGCTTAAGAATTGAAAAGTTATTAAAGAAAACCAAGATCTGAGCAAATGTGCCTGTTATAAATTGTAATATAAACCACTCCTAAGTATAGGTTTTATCATCCTGGAGTTATTTCTTAATGTAAATGTTTCATGTGCATATCTTGGAGATTGGGGCATATTTGGGTGAGGAGTGTGATTAGAAAAGCTATTTCTTCGTATGCCAGGCTGTGATTATTCCAGATTGTAAAAATAAAAGTATTATACATCTGTGAAATAATACCTGGCATAAACATTGCAGGAACCATCTTTACAAACCAGATGTTTGACCCTTTAATGATTATTTTACAGATATACACACACGAAAAATACATGCAACATCACTACATGATTATGGTAATGTTAGTGCTTTGATAATAGTTTGTTTTGTCTTATGTTTCATGCAAGAAGTGAAGAGCTAGCATCTGAGTCTGGTTTCCATTTGCTTTGCAGTTGCTCGTGAATATCCTTTGTTATATGTATGGCACACAGGCAACAGCTTTCTGAATGCAAGGCCTGGAGATGTACTGTAGGTACACAGTATAATTAACTATTGCCGCTATTCAGGGGCAGCTGTTCTCGGTTGTTGCTTAATGTAGTGCAGCACAACCAAGCCGTCAGGTAAGACTTCTTATCTTTTATGGAAACTTGTTAGCTAGTTCGTGAATAGGCCTGCCAAAGGAGAGGATATTCTGATATTACCAACTTAAATTCTTGTTAAAAATCACAAGAGAACTCTGCCTGTCCCCTTTGTTTATCTGTAGGCTTGCTGGTTTACAGACTCAGTTATACTTCTGATTTTTACCGCCAAAATAAATCTAGCGCCTCTCTCTCTGCATTGCCAAAGCCGTGAACTCCCATCTGAGGTAATGTATTGCTGATCCTGGCCTACTGTTTCTTTACAAGTATATCAGAAGCTCTTCTTATTGCAATCTGGTTTTGGTGCCAGACTGTACTTAGGAAACTCTGTTTCCTGCCTCTGCTAGTAGGTTTAGTTATTAAACCACTTCCTCCAACAGCCAAACCTCTTTGAAGAAGAAATAAAGTTCAAAGCTCTTTTTAGGAGGCCATTTGTGGCTCTCGCATGTATAACCTGAATATTTCATCATAGGCCATATAAATAAGAGAAGAAGTAGTGTGTGAGGATGGAATGACTGTCATTCTGAACTTCTGGTCCATTGGGTTTATACTTGCTATACCTGCTCTTAAACAGGCTATAATGATTTTCAAAATGAGCATCTAGTAATTGGAGCTTTTTGAGAGTGTGGGGCATTAGAATGCTCATCAGGTACGATGAGTTCGAGTGACTAGCCAGGAGTTCAAGAATTTGTAATCAGCATGTCCAGGTATGTGTCCAATAGTGGAGGTACATTCTCCTGGCCAGTTGCAGATGGAAGTGGATGCTTTTTTTCTGCCACTTTCATTTTGCTGCCAAGTCTATTTGGACACCTCATAATACTAAGTTGAAATGGACCCCAAGGCTGTCAGCCAACAACAGTCTCTGGGCAGATGCCCATAATTAGTGGGAAAAGTTATAGTGGCTGCTACTTCAAAACATTTTCCGTTCCTGCCAATTTTTGCCTGGTTTCAGGTTAGTCAGCTGTATTCACACCAAAAGCCTGATTCTAATCATTACTCATCCAGTTAGGTCACATGACATTGTTTGTATTCCCTACCTGCAATCAAAACCCAAGACAGCTCAAACTTAAAACCATTCAATGACTTGCTCCTGAATAATCTACAGACCAAGAATTATTCAGAGACTAAAATTGATCAAATAACTGAATCACTGTGAATTTTGTGTGTTCTACCTATAGTTTAAAAAGAGCAAGGACAATTATTAGAGTAGGACAGAAAGCCTTCCATCAGACCATACCCAGTTCTGATTCTGATTGAAGTAATAATAGAGGCCTGTGATGTGCAGGCATTTTATAACCTTGGAACATGTTAGCAATAAGGTACATTTGTGAAGAACAACTCCAGTGAAATGTTTATTATTGTGCACCCTCGATTCTTTTTATGAGTGTTATTCTGTGAGGATGGGGCTGCTTTTCATCTGATCTGTGCTGCCAACTTGGATGAGAGAGATTTATATGATGTCAGATCTGATACCTAGAAACCTGTAGACAGGTTCTGAGCAGTGATGCCTCTGGCAACTGGTTTCAAGGCAGAGCTTATGTAGAGTGCCTGAGGTTTTAATAAGCACATAGATGTCTGAACAGCACATAAAGAGCATGGGACGTGACAGGCTGACCTAGTCACTTTCTTTAATTGGGATCAAGTTACCTTTTTGCATCTGGACAGAACATTGCAGTGGAGATTTAGGAAATGAGCAATGCATTCCCATTGTCTCTATTCAGTAGTTGCTTGATAACTGGCAAAATGGGGAACTAAAAATGAAAACACGATATATAGGAAGTTCCTGTCTGACAGAGCGCCATTCAGTAGACACAAGAATTTAAGCGTAAATCACAGAACGATAGACCTTTTGCAGCATGTATTCCGTGTCAACGATCAGTTGTTTAAATATTTTTCACATGTGAATTCTAAACTAAGCTGAATCCAGTACTTTGTTGGAATTCCTGATGATATTTATTTGCCTCTGCTCACAATTTAGGACTAAAACTGAAAACCCGTCTGTCCTCAGATAGTCCAACAACTGATTTAAAAGTACAAACACACCAACAAACCATGATATCAACAGATATTTAAGGAATTGTATTTCAAGATAAAAAAATTTAAGGACAGTAAACTTTAAAGCAATGGATGGAGGGTTCATTACATTAAGTTTCATGTGTAGCCTTTAATAAGGCAATGAAGTCCAAATATGAAATGATCTCTCACTTTGTGCCAAATGGCAACATTTAGATCTTTAGCTGGTTGCCTCAGCTCAGACATTCATTTCACTGCAACTACTTATGTGCTTAAAGTTAGGCATATATGTAAATTCTTTGCTGATACAGGACAATAAATCATTTGTTCCCATTATTTACTGAGTCTACAATTAGAGGCAGGGGGGGAAACCGATGATTCGAAAGGGATCATGGACACTGAGTAGTAATCCCAGTTGTATTTTGGGGGAGATTTTTGTTGATGGGATAGCTTCCTAAATTTGAATAGATCCATGTTGAGAACCCTGATTATGGCCAACCCCAAGCGTTCCAAAATCATGAGCCAGAACCCCAACTCCCCCTTCTCACCCCGTAAGATTGGAACTGGTTGGAAAATTTTTGACAACTTTTTGTCAAAACCTTAACATTTGGGCAAAATATATAGATTGATGCAATTTGATAGGTAAGTTTTTCAGGTTCAAAGGGTGTGTATGTGTATGTGTGTGTGAGAGAGAGAGAATTGAAAACCTGACCATCCTGGTCTGAAAACTAACACTTCAAGATGACTCTTTTGCAAAACCTTTCAAAAAGTTTTATTTTTGTTCTGCATAATTTTTTGTGAAATTGAATTGTCATTTTTTGGCTAGTTCTGTCGTATTCCTCACCTTCATCGATCCGTCCTCCAGATTGCGCCAGTCACAACACATCTTCCATTCTGTTCGTATCCTGGCCTTCCTTCTCCATCTGCGGCCATGTCTTTTCACAATAAAATCTTCCCATCTCTTTTGGAGGTCAGCCGAGTGGTCATTTCAGTTTCCGTGGATACCACGTGGTGACAGCTGCAGTCCATCGATTGTCAGCGAGTCTTGCTGCATGCCCAGCCCATCGTCATATGCTTGATCACGATTTTTTTTAGTTGGAAATGTTTTTATTTGCCTTCTGTTTTCTTGGAGATGTTAGAGTAGATGGGGGTCAATTTTCAGTATTCAGTATAACCACAAGGGCTAGAAACCTAAAGGAAAACTAAAATTCTACTCTGCTCAAAAGAAGCTGGGATTATAGAAAAAATTATGGGAACTGGCAATGTTGGATGTGCAGCCTGAGGTTCCTGGCTTTGTGATGCTTTCATGGTATCTAGTTCAGTCATTAGAAAACCAGAACTGTGCTGTGTCAATGGGGGTCAAATCATACAAACCATGCTGAACTCATGCATTTAGGCCAGCGGTTCTCAAACTTCACTGACAACAAAAATTACTGCACAACCCCAGGAGGGGGCAGCCAAAGCCCAAGCCCCACCATCCCGGTTTGCTGGATGGGGGCCGACAAAACTCAAGGGCTTCAGCCTACGGTGGGGAGCCTGTAATCTGAGCTTTGGTTTCTGCCCCTGGCTGGTGCAACTTGGGCTTTGACCTCAGCAAGACTAGCACTAACTCTGGTGACCCACTTTGGAGTTCCAACCCACAGTTTGAGAACTGCTAATTTAGGCACATCAGTTTTACAGGCATTATGATTGATGGGAATATGGACCGGGAGCAGGGACTACTGGATTAGGTCCAGTTAGTTTAAAAATAAAATGACAGGCCTCATGTCTGTGAAAACATAACTTATGGGCCAAATTGTAGCTCATTCTTGCACTGATGGGTTAGACAGGATAGACACAGAAATCTTCTCTCCAGTTTCATACTTTCTTGGCCATGGCCAGTTGCTTATTACAGGCCTGGAGATCTTCTACTCAGAGCTGTGTCTGGTGGGAACACTCTGACTGTACAGCAGTTGAATGCTGGCTATGGGTTGTTGATACAGCATCAAAAAGCACTATACCTTAGCTTTTACCTTGATCTAGCTGGTGCAGTTCCATGTCAGCTCTTCTTAGCTGACTGGAAAAGCCTGTTCATCTCTTCTCCGTTATGGGTTTGAATAGACTCTTCCTTGGTTGGTAAGTGCTAGGTAATGAAGGGCTGACAGCAAAGTCTGGCCTTGCTCAAAGTGCCTTGATGAGGTATTTTGCTGCTCTGCCTAACTGTAATATAGTGTCTCCATCTTCAGTATCAGATGCAACTGGCATTTTAGTATAAGACAAGCTTTAAAAAAAGAATTCATTTTAATTTAAAACCATGAGTTTTATATAGAGGGTTATTTTTAAGAAATACAGTTTCTATTCTCAAGCATTTTATTGTTTACAAAAAAGCCATAGTTACTAAATATGTCAAGAGGGTCCAATCAGGAGAAAACGAATACACTGCACATTGCTTTGCATTCCACGTGCATGTGAAGACGAGTCCATATGAACATTTGTATCTTGTTGCTATGTAATATTTTTATTATGGTAGAACCCATGGGTCCTCAGTTAGGAACAATGCCTCATTGGACAATATACCCCATAAAAACAGTCCCTACCCCAAAGAACTTCAATAGTTTTGTTGTCATTTTACACACACAACACTCCAAACAATGGATCTAGACCCCAACTTTGCAGTTGTCCCTTTTCTATATAATGGACCAAACCAAAAACATAGGCTCCAAACCACCTTCAGACTTCAGGAACATTTAGATCTAGTTCCAAACGGGAGTGGCTCATGACCATTTCTCTCATCGGTAAATCATTTATAGATCAAAAGATAGCAGCTTGTACTCTAGAAAACAGAAACAGTTTTTGTGGAACTTAAAAATAATGCTTACTGCTTTTTTGCTTCCTCTGCTCTGCTATTCTGAGCCCAATCTTCTTCCGCTGAAGTCAAAGGAAAGAATCCAACTCACTAGAAAGGGCCTGCTATTTTTCATGTAGTACATATAGAAAGAGTTTCTTAGGTGTATACATTTGGCTGGTGATTTCAGACCTAATACTCTATCTAAATGTGACACTTAGTGCAAGTAAGATATTTTAGGTTTTCAGGTATTACTATGTGTTATTTATTCCATTGCCTTGGTGTCTAGGAGCCTCAGACACAGACCAGGAACCCATTGTTAGTAGGCTGTGTACAAACAGAACAAAGTCTTGCAGACCATTCCTTTCTGAAATGTTTGAAATCTAATACTTATACAATCATGGCAGCAAAAGAAAATGTGTTCATCTGTTATTTTGAGACCTCTGGGAATCCAACATTCTTTGAAATCATATTTTTTTTACCTAGATTCCGCTAAAAGCATATGACCGATGTATTATGCAGTTTCGGGAAGGCAAAGTTTAAGAAAAGATTAAATCTAGTATACCATGCCTTGTCGTTTTTGTCTATTAATTGTTGTCAGCTCCTAGTTCTTTTGCCCAGTTTGTGAAATTTGTTCTGACTGCTTTTATTCATATATACATAACAAAAGGTGTCTTGCAGCACCGAGCCTTGCTATAATGAGAAAAAACGTTAAAAAGAAAACTCCATGTGAACATTAAAGTGACAATCCTACTCGAAATACTGGTGTGGTTGATCCACACCATCTGTTCCATACACAGTAGCACAGAGAAACTAAAAGAATCAGACATGGCCTAGAACTTAAAATTACATGAGCAAAATAATGGTAATGGAAATCAACAGCCTGCTGGATTTTTATTTACATTGCAAAGCTGGAAAATAAATAAATAAATCGGGAGAGATATTTGCTACCATTAGAAAAAACAAAGTTTGAAGCAAGGCTGTTTGTTGGTACAGTATGTTAACTACCTTTGGTTCACACATTGATCTATTTTTCAAACATAAGGTAGACAGTATATTACCTGAATATATTAGCTAAGAGAGTGTGGGTTCTCAAAGGAACACCTGGTTATTCCCAGCACTGGACAGCATTTTTTAAGCATTAAGAAATCTATACATTTGTTCAAGTGAATTATCTTGGTTTTATAAGAGTCTAAAACATAGTATAGACTTAAATAGTCCTCAAAACTACCAGCTATGCAAACGAGAGGTGTTCTTTCTTATGCCCTCCTCATTTGCCATGCACTTTAAAAGTGACAGTTGTCATCCGTATGAAGATTAGAAGATCCATGTTGGGGCTGTCACATGCTTTGATGGTATTATTGCCCCAGGCGTTTGTCATCCAACCTACAGGGATATAACAATGTGTAATGGTAACACTTTTTCAGAACTGTGTAAGTATACAGATATTATTAAATTTTACAATTACCACAGGGAATGAATCAAAGCCTCCAATAAGCAAATGAACTATGCATTATTGCCCTGTCTTCTTAATTCTTGTTCAATATCATCTGATTGCATTCTTCTTATCATTTAGTTGTTTCCCCACATCTTGGTTTTATCTAATTTTTCTTTGTTTCAGTCATTTGCAGAGAGATAAATGGATTATTTCAGACTAATTGCTTCTTGTCTGTTTTTTAAAAACCCTTCTGTGATTGTCAAATCAATAGCTTAAACTTGCTGTTTATCTGGTGTATTTATCTCTTAATAATTTCTTTGCCATAGTATCTATTTATAACTGATTTTTTAAAATTATTTTCCACTTACCCATACCTGTTCTGCTACAAAATTTTAGCACCAATAAATTACTGTCACCTAAAGAGATAATTAGCATTTTCATAGCAGCTGCATGGATTTGAGAAATTGCAAAATGAATATTAAGTGTATGATTGAGAAATATCCTGTACAAGAATAAATATTCTCTTTCTTTCTACAACTTCCCTCATAGGTGGAGGTGTAAGGGTCACAGTATTTATCTAATGAAGGAAATGTGATGAATATGATTAATGAAATGTAACATAATACCTAGTAATACTGGAAAAGTAAACAGTGTACAAGTTACACCATAGACTCAATTGCCAAAACCAATCATTTTAATGATCTTGTCATATTTTCATAGCCTATTATGGAATTACTGAAGCTTCCTACGTCAAAATCAGTGTTACACATCTACCTGTTACTCCAACAGCATATTGTGGTCTCGCTCTCTTCAATAAGTTTTTTTTTTTAATACTTTTGTACGTTCTCACTAACTTGGTTTTACATTAATGTAACTCAGCTGACTTTCAGTGAGGCTATTCTGAATTTCCATAGGGGTGAGAGGAGAATCAGGCCTCTTCTCTTCATTGATAATGCATGAAGGGTTTGAAGTGATTTTTGATTTTGAAACCTACTTTTGTGTCAAAGCGTGAGTTTTGTCAAAGCGTGAGTTATGTCTGAGCATGTACCAGAAGCATGTTGGGATACATGAAAACTAAGCTTCAGAAACTCAGATTCAGTGCTACAATTTCTACATTCATTCTAATTGACATTCTCAACAACCGATACAGGATGGCACTACCCTGATTATTATTGTTTTCAGAGGGAAATGCACTGTATGAGAGTTGAAATCTTTACAAGAATCTTATGATTTCTGAGGAAGTACTTGACATTTCCCAGCTAAAATATAGTTTTCCCTGGGGGGTATAAACCATCGTTTGTTGGCTTAAGGTTTCCACAGAAGTAGGCAGAGATTGAAGATCCTGTAGGATCTAGGCTGTGGATTCTGATGAAAAACATATTCCTTATGAAAAGAGTCCTTATCTTTGCAACCAGCCACCTCAAAAGACTCAGTGAAAACCACAAGACATAATTAGATCATGGAGTTTGATCCCTGCCAGATTCATAATTTAAGTCAATGCTTAAATCACAGCTATAACAACAACATGAAGAAACTGCCATTAGTGCAAGAAACTGATGCTTTCATGTGCAAATACAGTCATCACTCCAATTTTCTATTAAAATCACTTTTCAAGAGGTCCTAACTTAAGCATAAATCTACAGTAGTTGTTCTGGAGATGGGTTTTTTGTTAATTTCTTGTTGCTAAAAATCTGTTACTATGATAAAAAAGGCACTTGTCAATTTTTTCCACTATATGGGAACTAAACTTTGAAAAAATTACCTTTAAATACATGAAGATTGAGAAATTATATTTGATCAGGATCAATAGGTCAGATTCTACATAATCTCAATTTTTCCATACCCTCTCCCCACTTTCTGTGCTGTAGCAAAATAAGTGTGAAGGAATATCATAAAGAAAAAGATATTCTGCTTATGTAAGTAATTATGTCCCTTGTTAGTTCACTGTAAAGTAACATACTTCTCTTCCTCACCCCCCTTCACATTTCTCAGTGTGCCCTGGAAGGTATATCTACTTAATTTTGTTTAGAAATTTGAAAAGCAAGAAAAAGTGAGGGATGATTACAGACTTTATTTAAGGGTTTGATTTTGGTTTCTCTCTGTTCTTATATCAAAGATAAAATGGAAGTGGTAGTGTCATGTTCAGGTAATGAGATTTTATATTAAAAAGAATAAATTAAGCTCATGAAGCCAATGGCAGTGGGGACATGAGGAACCATTTCTGGCTCACAAAAAGGACTTTATACATTAATGCAGCGAGCATCAAGAGTTATTAGGAGTTGAAATTCAAAGCTCAAAGGATGTCAAGTGCTTCAAAAGCAAAGGCTTATTTTGTATTGTTTATATTTAGAAGGAATGTGGAGCTCCCTTGAAATATTTTACCCATGATGTCAAAAATCAAAAGCATTACGAAAAACTGGGGGGGAGGGGGAGAGAGAGAGAGAGAGAGAGAGAGAGAGCTCGGAGCACTTCCCTTCCAAACATAGAAGCACGTCCACAACTTGCCAGAGGATTCCTCTAAGGTACAGATTTGTACACAGCATTACATACCCAAAATACAAAAGCCTCCTCTTTGCTTAGCTGTGCGGAGTTACTTGCCTTGCAAACGCACGGTGCACAAAAAGGATTGCAGCAACAACTTCACCTTTTTCTTTTTTAAAAAAAAAAACAAACTCCGGAATATCAGTATGTGGTCATTTTTAAATAGAGGTGTTTTAAAAAAAAAAAAAAAAAAAAAAAAGCTGTGTGACATTTTTCTTTAATGGCTGATTTTTTTTTAATGTCAGCTACATTTTTAAAGCATGGGGCCTGGTTGTAACTAGCCTCAGCACTGCTACTGTACATCAGACTGTGCTATTTGATCATTAATTTATCACAGTTCTAGCAGTTTGTTTGACAGGTGATCGTGCTTTCATCTAATGGCTACACAGCAAGTGTGTGGTGCACTAAAGAGCGGATGCCACTGACTAGAGTTAGAAATCAGCAGACAACAGCCACTTCGCAGGGCTTTATCGATTTACCAGAATCATTTAAAGATATGAAACAACTACAAGTAATGAGGGCTGATTCAATTTAGTCTTTTCCCCCCTCCCCAAAGCAACATAGTTTAGAGCATGTCATTGTACAAGACCCCCCAAAAAAGTGCATCATGGTTGTCACAACCATCCTTAAAAATGGCCGAAGGAGTGACACAATTTGAGGCCTAAGGTGCAAGGTTGAAATCTCCCTGCAGAAGTATAGTGTTTATGTTCAGAGTATTTAAGGAAATTCATGCCTGGAGGAAGTGTGGGTATCTTTCCTGTTGAAACCACACAGGGACACTGCTAAGAAGTTCAGGCTCCTACTCAACCAGCATTAAAATGACAATCTGGTGGGAATGCTCTCTAGGTAATAAATATATGGATAGATTCATCCCACTGATGCAATGGGGTGCAACTTGGACATCTCTGTGCTAGCATGGCCTCTTTCAAGTCGTCATTCAGTCCCAGGTGGAGCAGGTAGTATTCTTCCTTGGGGCAAGGCAGGTATAAGTTCTACTGGGAGCTCCATAAAGGGTCTGTCACAAAGGCAGCAGCAGGAGTGAACTGAATCAATGCATTTCCAGCTGTCCTGGCCGCATGTCTTCCTTGGCCAACAAGACCCTATGTTCTGGTTGTGCTGGCTACTTGAGGTCTCCCCTGTAGATGAGTTTTCAGAGAACTTGCATCACAAGAGACCCACTGCCCTGGTTTACAGCAGTAGTATTTAGGCCACATTTCAGTAAGATACTTAAGTATGTGCCTAGCTTTAACCACCTCAGTATTTCCCTTGACTTCAGAATTCTGCGTGTAATTAAACTTAGGCACATGCTTGAGTACCTTTCTGAACCGTGGCCTTGATCCATGGCATATCAAGATATCTAAGCAAGTGACTTTGGGTATGTCTACACTGTACTGAGAATTGTGACTACCGCATGTACACTGTACTGAGAATTGTGACTACCGCATGTGTAGACATACCGAAGACAGCTTTGACATAGCTAGCTGGAGCAACCATAACTGTGAACCACAGTTTCATTGCTATCGTTGTTCATGTTCCCTAGATCAAAGCCTTGCAGGTATGTTTACACATGCTGTAGTCACACCTCTAATTGCAATGTAGACAGACCCTATGAGTTCTAATATCAAATCTGATAGATTACTTCGCTTGATGTGGGACAAGCCAATATAGGCCCAAATTAGGTGCCTGGTAAAAGTTAAGTAGTTTTCAGATGCCAATCATCCACTATTCCCACTGCAGTCAATTGCAAAACTCGCACTGGCTGAAACGGGAGCTGGAAGACATCTACTGTTCTGTTTTGTCTACGTCCACGAGGAGCCACCTTTCCTTCTCTGGGGAGAGTGCGGAAGTGATTCGCAGACATGAAGAAAACCAAACTGATGCAGCAATGTCTCTTGTTTTTCACCTCCTTGGCTGCTGTTACAAAAATAGAGAGTAAAAAAATTATCCCCAGATGCCTTTCAACGCTTGGCAGTGTTTTGTTTTTTAATGGTTTGCACGTGAGTAGTTTGCTTTTATTCAAGTTCACAGGGAAATTGATGGCTGAGGTGCTTTGCCTCTAGTTCACTGGTCTAAAACCAAATATTATTCATCAAAATTTATGACTATTCTCTTCAGGTTCTTACACCATGAACATTGCCATAGTATCTGAGAGCCTATGGCCTCATCACCCAGACTGTAGGTGGACTAGGAAGTGATCGCCATCTGTTATGCCATTGTCATCAGTAGACATACCAAACGTTGGATGAAGGAGCATAAAGACTTGGGGGGTAGATCCTCAACTGGTGCAAAATTTTCGTAGCTTCATTTATTTCAGTGGAGCTGTGACAGTTTATACCAGCTGACAGCCTGCCCCGGTGTTCTCAGCCCTAGAGAATGATACCTCCAGAACAGATTAGAGGTACACTGGTAGAACTTGCCAGCTGTTGCCCATGTGCTACCTGTTCAGCAGGCCTCAGTCTCCTGTTCTGTCAGTCTGGTGCCTTTCCTAAACATTAAGTCCTCTTCATTTTGCTTGGAAGCAAGCCATCAAATCCCGTGTGCCCAAGACAGCCCTAATTAAAGTCAGTTGCCTTTAATGTGAAATATGTTGTCTTCCGTTCTAGTGCTGCATCAGAGTGGGACTGTTTTGAAGTGACAGGTCTAAAAAAGCTGTTGTTGTCCTTCCCCTAGCTGGCTGTAGAGTCCCAGTCCCTCTTATGACTTGTGCAAAACTCGTATGAGGCAGCAAATGCTGACCTGCCTTTCCACGTGCCCTGCTGGCTACAGACCCATGTGTTTAAAAAGACATTTGAAAGAAAAACCCTCTTCTCCCTTTTGACTTGCCAATTCTCACTCTAACTCCTCCTCATTTTGAGCCTCTGTTTCAGGATCTGTCGTTATCTTTTAAGCTATCAGGCATCCTGGAGATTGGCTGGGTTTCTCCACAGCCTCCCTAGTTATAAAGTTATCCTCTTGACTACAGAGCTTGTTTTTCTAGCAAGTGCTCTGAACAAGCATTTGCCAAATGCTTGCCACATTTCATCATCCCCGGAAGAGCTGCCTGTGATGCTCTGAGCTCTTTCCTGGAAGATTCTGCTGTCGTGGCCTCAGCGTTAGATGACAATGAATATGCCATGTGCATTCTGCAATTCACAAGTAAACAGATGGGGAGGAGTGGTGAAATAGTCTCCTCATTCGCTATCCTGATCTTTTCACTGATCTTTGACTATGATAATAGATGGGCCTGGTGGTATATGATGGAAAGTTGGAGGGGATGGGATCTAAGTTACTACAGAGAATTCTTTCCTGGGTGTCTGGCTGGTGAGTCTTGCCCACATGCTCAGGGTTCAGCTGATCTCCATATTTGGGGTCAGGAAGGAATTTTCCTCCAGAGCAGATTGGCAGAGGCCCTGGAGGTTTTTCGCCTTCCTCTGCAGCAGGGGGAATGGGTCACTTGCTGGAGGATTCTCTGTATCTTGAAGTCCTTAAACCAAGATTTGAGGACTTCAGTAGCTCAGATATAGGTGAGAGGTATATTGCAGGAATGGGTGGATACAATTCTGTGGCCTGCGTTGTGCAGGAGGTCAGACTAGATGATCATAATGGTCCCTTCTGACCTTAGAGTCTATGAGTCGATGAGTCTCTCCTCTGAACGCAACAGATCCTGATCTCTAAAGCGCTACCGTAAACAGAGTCATGCTACTGGAATCCATGAGGTTATCCCAGATTTAGTTCTGCATCTGCAAGATCAAAACCTGGCTCTCCTCCTTTTTGGAAGTTACCTCCTTCAGGCCATGTGCAAAATGTCTTTTTACCCTCTTCCAGCTAGCCTCTAATCTCCACCCCCACAACTTTTGCACCATCATGAATACACCCTGCACATTAAAAAAAATCCTTTGCCCTTCCTAACTGCATCTTCCAGCCACATATATACTGTATGTTGAGCCATGCTTAATACTCATGTTTAAAATCCAAATCCTCTCTTCCCTCAGGCAGTCCTGCTCCAGGCTGCTGATTCTCACCCTCCTCAGTATTATCGCTTTCAGTCTTCCAGCCGTTTCTCTGTCACACCCATCTGAATGGAGGAGTGTTGGGGAGACAGACAAGACTAAAACTCAACAGTGGTAGGCTGGAGTATTTTCTGGGCTTGTCCATCAGAGCCTGGACCTCTGGCAAAGATCTCTATACTAACCTACTTGTGACTCAGACACATTGAAAGCAAGAAGGAGTAATGTCTGATTTTTCCCAGTAGGGTGGGAAACCACTTGGCTTGAATCCCCTGCCCTACACGAGGCAGAAAAGATTCCTATCTAGGAGTATGCCAGAGAGTTCTTTGTCTCGCATGTACATTAGTACAAGTAACATTGCCACTTACCATCTGTCTGGCTCTATGAATCTGTGCTCCATTCCTGTGTAATAAGGAAATTCATAGAAGTACCAGCTGGGACCTTTCAGGGAAGGGCTGACAAATTTTGCCTCTTTGGCCACCATTGGGAGAGTGTAATCTGGCACCTCTGAAAGACAGTTGGTTTTTGTATCTTTTCCCAGCGAGGGCACAGAATACATAGAAAGTGTAAAGCTGAAGCACCCATTCAGCAGTTGCTGGCAGCTACCAAGAGGCTCCCCCTCCTCTCTCCTCCCCCAGAAATGAAGTTTCTTAACCTTCCACTGTAATGATTGTGCATAATAGTGAGGAGGTGAGTCCATCAGGCATTGGAATTCCCCAGCCCTCCTCTATGATAGAGGCCAAGTAGATCAAAATAGTAGCCACCAAGATGAAACAAGCTGTGTCAATATTTGTTTTGTTAAACTGGCAGTGAGAGTAGAAAGTCTGCCAGCTATGGGGCTCCCTTACAGATGTTGTGATGTGTTATTCTGCAGATTAAGTGTAAGCTTTATCCCTCTCCAACATGATATATAATATGTCTAGCAACTAGCAATTGAGGTTGCTGTCAGCCAGCCCTATATGATTGATTATATTACGGAGGCATTTGTAGCAACTTCATAGTTAAAGTTGCAGTGAGCTTTTCACTTAAAGTGGGATTCAAATCCTTCCGTTTCACACTTTCATGGTGGAACTGACTCTCCAAATTTCCCCCGAACAGTCCTTGTGAGGCAATTAAACTGCCTAGGACATTTTCTGGATAAAATACTTGCCAAGCTTTGTTAGAGAAAACAATTAAATCATTCCATTATGAAATGTAGCCATGTGTGTCTCCCTTATTGGCAGCTCAGTGTAGCTATATAAGCAGTTGCTGCCATCTCCAAACTTCACACACATCCATATTAGACCACACATCAGGCATCTGCCACCTTTGAAAGTCAAAAATTACACAGACCAAAAATTATTTCCCTTCTCCTTAAAACATGTCTGACCAGTCAAATTTGTCTTTCAAAGGAAACTTGGTTCCTAAGTAACTTAGACACTTTGAAAATTTTACCCAATATCATCAAGAGCTGCAGATGGATCTGTTGGCAGTTTTGTTGAAAAAAATGAAATTTCTTCCTGGGAACAGCTATATTTTGCCTATGGCAAAATTTCACAGTGAAAAGGGTGAGATTTCTCTCTATATAACATTCATAATACTCTCAAATTCTAGATTCCTCCCTCCCTTCACATTAAAATAGCCTGAAATTGATTAATATGCACAGCTGTACTTGGAGAAGGGGATTTTCAGAAGCATTCACCACTGGCCATTGTAGTCAAAGGGAGCTTCCTATTGACTTCATTGAGAACAGCAGTAGGCTAATGCGGAGCACTTTTAAAAATCTAACACAGAATCTATTACAGTAGCCCTTTGGAGACACCATTCCCATTCCATGCTTCTGAAGTCCAGAGTGTCTAAAGATCTTGTCCCTTTTCATCTAGATTGCCTCCATACAATCTCTGTTCATAATGAAAAGGACTCTCAGACTGACTAACCGCTGCTTTGTTCTGTGTGTATATAGCTCTATACACGTGATTCGAACCACGCAACCCCAAAGAGGAAAGCATAACAAAGCGTTTGAGGTGCCCCATGTGTTAGAGACAGGACTGACTGACTGAAAAGCCCGGGAAGAGTTTTTCCCAGCCCAACACTACCAGTGTCACTGGCTGACCAGCGCACTCTAAACCTGTCGCTTTGCCACTTTCACTTCTGACATAATCCTAAATAGATTGCCGGGCTTCCCACATCGCGAGTTAGACAAATTGGGAATGATTAACAAATTCGCCACCCAGAGTGCTGGTGGAATTCTACCTAACATCAGTGCTTAATTTGTGCCAGGGCTGAGCCCCGGCACCTCTAAGCTTGGCAGTCCATAGCCCCAGCACCGCATCAGTTTTGAAATAAAAAAAAAATTTGCTTGAGTCACCCCACTTCTTTCAGTCCAAATAAAGCACGGCCTAATATGCTGCTTACACCATATGCCCATTCTTGATGGGGTTGTGGTCTTATAAACCCATTAACAAAATAATGGTATCTCTTTAAAAGTTATCCTTTGTAGAATGAGGACATGCTTGATTGCCAGGCTTGTCAGCAGAGCTGTGCAAACTGCTCGACCTGAACAAAAAAGCATGTCCTTAGGGATCGCTGAAAGTGCAAAAACCTTTGCAGGTTGTCTATAGCCTTCTGAGTTTTCATGAGAGCTATACATTAGGTTCTACAGACAAAAAGAATAATATTTTGCACTCAAAGTGCATAGCCCAGTGTATTTCCTAGACAGTGAGTGTCCAAAATGTATTTGATGATAACCTGTTGTCTTCTAAACCCTAGATGTAATTTTTTGCTTATGCTCACCAAAAGCACTTCCATGAAATAAAGAACTGCAACACTGGAGATACAAGAGTGTATCTACATTCTGGCCTGTTAGTGGCAGGAGTTTACAATGGATTCTGACTAAACATTCTTAAGTGAGCAGTAGAGCCGAATGGATAATTAACAACAAATAATGTACTTGGGGACTGTTTTTTTCTCATCCTTACATTCATTAGAACCCTACTGTGAGAGAGCAGCCTGAGGGAAAATGTCTTTTTACTCTTTAGGAAACTGGAGACCAGTTTCTGCTAGGGCCACAAAGCTCGGATCTGGTGACAAAATGAGATCAGGGCTCATCATTTTCCTCAGTTTTAGCTAGCCTTGCTTTCAGAAAAGAGCAGGAAATAAACCCAAAGGGCTGGTCTTCACTATCTGCTGGATCGATGGGTACTGATCGATCTATCGGGGATTGATTTATTGCATCTTGTCTAGACCCAATAAATCAATCCCCAAAGGTGCTCCCCATCGACTCTGGTACTCCAGCTCGCCAAGAGGCGCAAGCGGAGTTGATGGGGGAGATCGCTACCACTTTGAGGATGCCAGGTAAGTCGACCTAAGATACACCAACTTCAGCTATGCTATTCACGTAGCTGAAGTTGCGTATCTTAGGTCGACCCTCTTCCCACACACACACTCCCACTCGTGTAGACCTGGCCTAAGACGTTAAGACAGCTTCAGTGATAAATTTAGAGCGTAGCGAGGAGCAATTTTTTCCTACTGGAAAAAATAAATAAACTTAAGACTTCCTATTAGTTTGCTTTTAGCAGAGCACGTTGGGAGTAGGAGGAGCCTAGGGCCCTATATAATACAAGCTCTTCACCCTCTCAACCAGTCCTGGAGAAAGCAGTTTCAGAGCAGGGGATGCTGCTCCAGGGATTCTAGGTGTCACTTGGTGGTGCTCTAGGTAAGGGCTTCCTGTACTGGAATCATAGAAGGGAAGGGACCTCAAGAAGTCTGTGGAATCTTTAAAATATAGGTCCCTAGTTTTCTTCTTAAATTACTGAACTGAGTATCTTCTGGGGGTTTGATTATAGGAAGCTCTGTGTTTGCTGTGTTAAAACTCCTATATTTTACAATGGTTCCTTTTCCAACCCCCTCTATCTTCTCATGGGAGTTGTGAGCAAAATATCTGATTTGCAGCTGTGGCCTGGTGATATTTTGCAAATAGTTCTATTGACTTCAAAGTACCAACAGTAAGGTTTTGATCAATATGGGTAATGGTGCCGAATAGAGCCTGGTGGTGAATTTTACCTGCCTTTCTGTAGCTCAGTCAGGAGAAGTTTAGTGCACAGATTTCATATTCCCAGACCAAAATCTGAGATGGGTTGGTTTGGTTGGGTAGTTAGGTCACATGCTTGGATCAGGGCATAATTCTGAGAACCAGGTTTCTAATACTAATATTCTTGATTACAAAGCCAGAGTTTATTTTCTGCAGATATTCTCCACTATTCATTTGAAATAGGCTATTTCTGTTAATTTTCTTGCTAACAAACTTGTTCACTGGACTATTCACAGAAAGGGACCACAAGGGCATATAAAGGTAGGACCATAAAGATGTATTTGGGGTATTGGAAGGTATGTATCTAGAGTTAGCATAGCATCCATAACCTAGAAGCATATTTAAACAGTTTTGCATGGAACGTTTTGGTCAAAGGGAAGTTAAAATAGGAGGTATTTCAAATAGGACCAGGAAGGGAAGCTGTTTGTTGTAACTCTTGTCTGGCAGACCAATGGCATGATATTTGGAAATATGAGAAGAAGTGAAACGCAGCAGCTCATGAGGGTACAAAGAGATAACTGGGCCCTTCAGTATGATTGTGGGATTTTTTTCATTGCATTGAGTAAATTGCTGGATAGTTGGAGAAGTCTGATCCAAAGAGGGGTCACAGGAAAACAAGGTGTGGAAATCAGCTCTGCCCGGAGAAGTTAAGGAGCTACCATGTGCAATTACTGCAGTCAGAATTACGTGTAGAAACATGCAATAATCATTAACTATAACTCTTAGGGTATGTCTACACTACTCACTGGATTGGCGGGCAGTGATTGATCTCTTGGGGATCGATTTATTGCGTCCACTATAGATGTGATAAATTGATCCCGAAATGCGCTCCCCGTCGACTCCTGTACTCCACCTCCACAAGAGATGGAAGCGGAGTCAAGCGGGGAGTGACAGCAGTCGACTCACCACCATGTGGACAGCCAGGTAAATTGACCTAAGATGTGGCAACGTCAGCTACGCTATTCCCGTAGCTGAAGTTGCGTAATTTAGGTCGACCCCCCCAACTACTGTAGACCAGGCCTTAGACTTTACTTTTGGGGAGGACACAACTCCAAAATAAACTGGATTACAACATAAAACGAGATTGTGTACAATAATGGCCTGATTCTAATCTCTGTCACCTTAGGGGTAAATAAGGCCCTAGATTTCCAGGATTTTGTTTTATTTATCCAGTTATTATTGACGAGTCTTCTCAAAACCGAAGTCTAAGAACCACAGGTAGCTTGTCAAGCATATTGGCATAAAACTTGTGTAAGTCAGAGGAAAGACAGGCCCATGGTGCTTTGAAATGCTGTAAATCCATAGAGCAACCTGTCATGAGCCAATCGGGTGATTGTCTTGGCAAGATTCATAATATCTGTTTGTTGAAGATAAAAGGGGAAAGGGAAACGCTGATATTTCCAGGAAAGTGTCTTTGCTCTTAACATATTGGTGAAATTATTCAAGAATAATTCATTCATGTGAAAATAGTTTCTGTGTAATGCTGTCAAGGTCAATGAGCACTAGAGTATGATGCTGGCCAAGCAAGAAGAAAGTGCCTGGGGGTTCCTTTAACTTACATACCTGATGAGTTCAAGATTTCCTTGAAGTATATAGAGAAAAATTCAGAAACTTGCTTGCTTATTTGGCCCCATTCCTGCTATCTTTCTGTGTGGTTAGAAATTCTGCCCTTGTAGGTGGGATCAAATAGAACCTTTAGAAACTGAGGTATTCCACGTGTCATTAGCCCAGTCTTAAAAACTAATAATAATTCCTGACCAGAACACAGCAGTGAGCTCTTAATCCTTCCTTCCCTTGGATCCTTCTGCCTAGATACAAAGAGCCACATGATACCCTCCCATCTGTATAATGAGCTTGATTCCTCCCTCATTGTTGTTCTGCTGACTTCAGGGGAGGTATTTCTGGTTTACACTGCTAAGAGCACAATCCATTTAGGCCCAATGGATCTCTGTAAAGTGGAGGTAGGAAAGCAGCGAATTCAGGGGTGGGCAAACTTTTTGGCCCGAGGGGCACATTGGGGTTGAAAAGTTGCATGGAGGGCCAGGTCAGGGAAGGCTATGTCTCCCCAAACAGTCTAATGGAGACTTGAATTCATTATTATCACACTGCACTGAAGTCTCATCTGCTGTTCCCCCTTATTGAAGGGATAGGGCTCCTGTTGGAAACCAAAAAATATCCTGGATTTTTTTTCACCATAAATTGAAAAGGTGAAGAAGGGAATACTGCTGCTTGGAGTACTGACCTGGATACCTTGAGGTTCAAATTAAGAGAGTTAGAGCTGGATTCTGCCACCTTTACTCACATATGGCACAATTGGCCCTTGGCCAGAGGGCTAGCGTAAAGTCTATGCCACATTTAATTTCCACACAAGTCCACTGTATATAGTTATTGTAAATATAGCTGCCTGGGGTTCCTCTGGGACTTGTCCACTGCACAGGTTAAATTGTACCCAAAATGGGAAAGGAGGGATAAAATCTGACACTTGATTGATAACAAGACAAGATGTAGTCCTTGCCCCTGTGAAACAAAGTGAGAATTCTCATTTGGTGGACAGGAGAAAATTCTAAATGTCCTTGTTAGTTTAAATCCAACCTTTGGTTTTTGCCATTCTGTAGTCCGGATTTGCAGCACATTGTGTATCCTCTTGGATCAGTGCAACTCAGTCACTTCAAGTTAAAAATCTACACATTCCTGTTTATACCTTGAGGAAGTCTCAAAAGGGTGGGGGAAATGTTCCATGTATGCTACAAACTTTTTGCTTTTTTTTTATATATATAATTGAGCGACACTTACAAATTGCTTACACCACACCACTATAATTTAATGCATTACACAATAAAGAGTATCTGCAGCTCTTTGTATATTTCAGTACCAGTGTTTTCCTTATCTATTTTCCCCAGCTTGCCATTTCATGCAGTAGAGGTTTGGTCATGTGATAGTACTGTATGCTGCACACAGCAAAGCTGGAGCAGCACTACAAGTTTCTTTACACCGTCATTAAGCAGTCATTGAATTTGCTTTGGTCATAAACACTGGTTCAGAAAATGCATCTTGTCTCTCATTCTTGAACATGGCACTTCAACAATTGAAAATGCATTGTGAGTTTTCTGCTGAGTAGGGGTTTGAACTAACAGCTTGTGTCTGTCCTTGGCACAATACATTTCCAGCCATGATATTTACAGTTACCACATAAGCAATCCAAGCACTTTATTTGCATGTCTGTGTGCGTATTCCTATGTCATTCCTATTAGCATTAACTGCTATTTCAGTTAGTGAAAGAATAAAGAACAGGCCACGTTAAACAATTTCTAAGGCTTATTGACTTCACTTGAATTCAGTGGAATATTTCTTCACTTAGTCTGAGACCTTTGAAATTAAGAGTTTTTTCTCTCTCTGGTTATTATTGTCCATATAATCCATGTACTGCATGTTTCATTATTAATTATTATTATTATTATTATTATTATTATTATTAATAGTAATATTATTAACAGTAATATTATTAATAATAATGTGTATTGTGGAAGCAGCTAGAGGCTCACTGGCACTAGGCACTGTAGGCACAGCTGACAAAACATGGTCTCTGCCCCAAAGAGCTCACAGTCTAAATATACCATTCTTCAGTAACATCAGTGTGAGGAGAAAGAAATGGGGGCATTCCGCAGGAAAGAACTCCATGCAAGAAATGACCCATTTTCCATTATACATTCAGATAAAAAGTAAAAAATCTAAATTCCATTAGATTGTTTATAAAGCACAAATTTGATCATGTTTGCAACATTAAGTTTAAAAGGCAACCCTCGGATTTGAATCTGCATCTCTTGTCCCAGAGAAGTGACATAGCTGAGACCCTGTGGTCTCCTATGTTGTTTATTTATACCATGCACACGATCAAGGTACGTGAGCTCTATTGTGAGGAACTGTGTAGCCCCTTACCTTTTTTAACGCTATACAATATATTTAATTCCAGACCAGCATGTGGGCCGTGTTTCGAAAGGTGGCAATTCCTCAAGGGGTGGGGAGGGGATGTTTTGTCTCATAAGTGGGCGCTTTTAGTATGATAACTACTTAGCATCTACCTGCTGGAAAAGTTACTTCAGTGAAGTCTGTTTTCAGAATATACTTTGTTCCAGACACCCAGTGGAATAATTCTCTCTGCTGCATTCTAGGAACTAGAATTGCTAGGTTAATGGCTAGCAAAATCTGTTTGCAAATGTCAAAATATTATAAGGATTTAGACCACCTGGATTATTTTGTCTTGGTAAATTGAGTTATTTTGACAGTCATAATTGATTCCCAAATGTGTTACTTAAAGGTGAACTTGGTACATTTGTTTCAGACAACCCCAATGAAATGTCAAAAGTTCTGAAACACTCCTTCATCATGAATGAACTGATACTCACCATGTGTCTGTATGTGATAATTAACACAATGTTTTCTTGAAAGCTATGTTAAGAAACATCATGCCTTGGAGGGGGAAGCTGAATGGGTATTGTTTCCTGTTAAAGGTTTTATGCTGACACATGTAGGAGAAGACTATGAAGAACTGGAATTACTTATCCAAAACATGGACAGGAGGTTTCAGATTTTTGTGCCATGTGGCATACATACTGGTAATGTGAAATATGTGGCATATCTTCCTGACAGTTATTCTACACAGCAAAACGCTGCAGGTCTCTACTGTGTAGTTCTGCAGCTCAGGCTCATATTGCCAGTAAAATTGACAAGCAGAGCTGTTCAGGAAATGGAATTTCTGTCCCTTGAGAAATTCTGTTATTTGGTTCTGTCTTGAAATGGGATGAAACAATATAAAATACTGAAGTTTTGCAGAAGTAGAAATTCTGAAAAAGTTGTGATTTGGAAATGTGGGAATAAAAGGTAACTTTCCATTAAAACAAAATATGGTGGTTTGAATTTTTCCATCCCAAAATGGGGAAATGTCATTAAAATCAACATTTTCAATTGCACAGTGAAATTTGAAATTGTGAAAATTTTCTCAGGGCTCTACAAATGACACCAACTGGCCCTTGGACAGTGGGGAATGTAAACTTAAAAATACATACCTGGAAAATATTTAGTGGTTGCTCATAGCTTTCCCCTATGCAAATGTGAATCTGGTATGAAAGAGTTCTTGTCTCTTTCATAGAAGTAACTTGGCTAATAATGCACCTTTCCTTTCAAAACAACCCGGGCAATCTCTTGATTCCCAAAGAGCAGGGAAGGAGTGGAGAAGAAGGCTTTATATCCAGAGTAAGACAGGAATAAAATGAAAGAGATGCCAAATATGGGCCAGGAAAGTTAGAACTCACAAAGGAATTAGACCCAATAAATATGTTTTCTTCAATGATGAAAATTCAAGTCAGACAAATGTATAATGCATCCAACTCTTGCTAACTTATATGTTCAGCCACCATGCTGGGACTATGTTCAGTCTTTTGAAGTTTAGCCAGTAGCCACTGAATTTCTGGTTGTTTAGCACTTGCTAGAGAAGATTCTCAGTAGTACCGGGATGAATTATAATTTTTTGCCCTGGGAGAGAGAAAATAAAGACCTAAGTAGACTTGAGGAAAGCCTTTTCGAATAGCAAGTGTTTATTAAAATGAACAGATTTTTTCCTCATTAACTGAAGTATAACAGGCCTGCAATACAGCAATATTCTTTGAAGATACTTAAAATTAGGGTGGGAGAAGGGAAGGTTTAAGAGGAGTTAATGGACAAAAGTCTAACGACATAGAGAAATGAAAAACATAGACAACTCAGAACAAATGCTTAAGCGTAATTCAATAATAATGATGTGACAGAGCAAAGCAGGCTTCACATATGCACTTTCTGGATAAGATATAGACTAAAACAAAAGTGTTGTATTCTATCTTAAAAATACTGCTTGCTTCTCCTTTTTACTTTCCCACCTTTGTGATTGTGTTTCTGTGTGCTTTTGTTTGTTTTTTGCCCTGTTTTAGAAGCATCAGTTATGGGTTGTGCAGTTTGCTTCACTTGGCATTTCATGAGGTTTCATCAACGAAATATCCATCCAGTTGTGTTGTTTATAGGCAGCTTTACAGACTTCCCATTCTGTTTTTTAAAATATTTTTGTTAAATTGCTATTATGATGCCATGTGTCATTTTAACTATCAATTGCTATTCTTTGTGGTATCTTTCCAGGTCTGTTATGCTTGGTGTGTTTGTTACCAACCCAGACACCCACACAAAGTGTACTTATTGATTGTAACTGATTACAAGTCCAGATATTAGGAGAATGTATTTAGAATTTCCATTGATCGCTTTAGATAGAAATAATCATTAAAAGCTGCGAGTGGGGGGAGGGAAAGTAGCTCAGAAAGAGAGAATGTAACCCCAAAGGAGCTTGTTCGCTTTTCCTTCTGAAAGGCCTGACCAGCATGTTTGAGGTACAATAGGTAAACTACTGAAATGCAGGAACTACACAGGGTGCCTTTAGGTAGGACTATTTGGTAAAGCTCTAGCCATGTCTTCATTTCTCAAAAGAGAGAGACAGAAAAATATCTCTCAGAAGAGTGGAAGGAATCTGTGGATTTGAATATTTCTATTTCACTAACCACCATTTTGTAAATCCCGCTATGTGGTTTCAACCAGGCACAGAATTCTTCCCTTTCTGCCTTTAGCTGTAGCTGTACCACTGTTACCATGTTCGCCCCAGAGGTAGCTGCATTTCAGTGGCGGTTGACGTGATATGTGCATATGTGATTTGTGGTGTGGTGTACCTAGGCATACGGAGCATGGTGTGGGCTACCTGTAAGATTATTCTTTGTGTCTCTTTCTCTGGATTACATTTTAACTATTTGTCAAGGGCAGCTAGAGTTAAGAGCATATGGAACTCAAAGTAGTAGATCGAATGGGCAGATTCTGACACACTTAGATTGGGCCCCATTATTCACTGCACCCAATCTCTGCTCAGGCTGAAAACAATGGGACTGCTTACAGCTTGAGGAAAGGGAGGAAGACTCTGGCCCTATTCCTGTATAAGGACTATGAGGAAGGATGCTCCCATATGGTTAGGATGCTAGCTGGAAACTTGGGTTCAATTCCCTGCTCTGCCACAGTCTTCTGTCACAGACCCTGGGCAAATCACTTAGGGTACATCTACACTGCAATAAGATCTGCAGCACAACTTGGGGCTATCAAACTGGACTCCTAGCGGTGGCCAGTGGAGCTATAAAACTGCAGTGTAGATATTCGGCCTTGGGCTGAAGCCCAGGCTCTGCAACCCGGTAGCCCAAACGTCTACATGGTTATTTTTATCCACGCAATCCAAGCCAGCTGACCTGGGCTCTGAGACTTGGTACTGTGGGTTTTTTGGTCACAGTATAAAAAGGAGATTATAGTACCTCCCTTTCTCACTGGGGTGTTGTAAGGATAAAAGCATTAAAGAGTGTGAGGTGCTCAGGTACACTGCTTATTGTTCCGAATAAGCACCTACAATAATAGATATTGAATTAGAACATTCCTAAGAAGCTTGTTAACTTTAAATGTAAACTAGTCATTCTACAGAGCCAGGAATTAATTCGGGTCATCTTGAGCACTAGCTTTGGTCCTCTGAAGACTACATCAGTTGCAAATATCATGAAAACTTATTTAAATTAGTTGGATCAATAATTGCACGCCAGCATTAAACACCTGTGAAACTTGCAAGTCTTTAACCGGCACTCAGATAATAGCAGAGTACAATCTACCACGTTGTCTTGGTTTCTGCTGGCTCATTACAATTTAGCCAAATATTTCATGTAATAGTAGTGTGCCTGCTGATGATGAGTGTTTATATTGGTAGTTGTTGCACAGACAGCCTCCGAAAGGAGGAAAAACCTGTTTCTGGAATTCACCCCCATCAGATCACAGTGGTGCTGGGATAATTATTGAATGCATGCAAAAGCAGCATTTTTTTCTGCACATGAACTGTAATTGATGTCTATTTTGTTTTCTGTTTATCGTTCCCTAATAAGAGCAGCTCCTCTGAAGCTTGAAATGAGGCAAATAAGGCTGAACCAAACTGACTTTGTTTTCTTCATAAAAACTCCATGTACAGAAACGGACACTTAGTATAATGACATATTTTGTGTGTGAGCAGCAGGTGCAAGTAAATATGGAGTTTTCTCTATATTTAACTGATATGTGACAAAGAAACAATGTTTAAATGTCACTTTCCATGGTTTTTGTGTGTGTGCATATAATTATTTATTCTAACTTGCCACGTAGCTACTCACGGAAGTTCAAATTTCCATAGTAAAGTTGTGCATAACAAGACAAACAAGATACAATCTAGCATTCATCTCCATACATCTAGGCTGCCTCCACCCAGCAGCTACGCTACCAACAAATGAATGTTTTCTGCTTTCTTGAGTTCTCATAAATAGCTGTACATTCCTATAATTAACTACAATAAGTCACTCCCGAGTATTAAAACAAAGACGTGTTTGTTTATCGGTTGTATTTGCATCCACCCCCCTTAACATCACTGTGTCAACTGATGGGTTTTTTCGCTGTGTTAAACAAAGCAGAAATTCTCCTGGTGTGTAGTGCCGGAGTCCCAAGAGCAGCCTCTAATGCGGGAGAACCAGTCTGTTGTTTTCTGAATGGTGCATTTCTCCGGTGGCCTGCAGTTCCCCCAAAAGGCAGGGCAGGCAGAGGACAGCTGTGGAGACGATCAAAATAAGGTTAATAAAAAGATACCTACCTGTCACATTCCTAGAAATGATGCCACTCTCGCAGGGAATGTTGATTACACCCTGTAAGGTTCACTGTGAGGTTTCTATTTAATCACAAGGGATCAAGTTACTAAATCTGGCGCTGCTGTTTGGGCTGATTTCCATCTAAACTTTTACATAAAACTTGGTTTTTGACTCAGTGAGTTTTTTAATGAAAAGTGTCCTCTTTTTTCTGTAAAAAATTTCAAATAATTTTGCCCCGAGTCCCCAAAATTTTGATTTCCATAAGCTGCCACATTGATGTATGGGAGTGGTACTTCAGTGGTTTCTTGTCCCCATTTAACTTTTGTGGGGTGGGTTCCCTGGCTGGATTATATCTCCCCTTCTGTACCACGGCCATAGACTCCCATGTTGCACTGTCTTTCCTCTCCAGGAAGGGAAACTGATGCAACACAAGAGAATGTGATCTGTCCAGGGCGCCTAGCCCATGGAGAATGGGAGCATAGACACCCAAACTACAACTCCCATGGGGCATTGCAGCAGCTTTTCCAACTTGAAACAGTTCAGTTTTCTGTGGGAGAAAAAAAAAGCCCCATTTTCTGACCAAACTGACAGACTCTTCATCAGCCAATGTCTGCATAGGAACAGGAGCTACTGCAGCCAACAGTGGGTACAAGTAGCTCTGTTATTGATAAATGACCTTGTGGGGGTTTTCCCCACCTTTCTCCCCAGCACACAGTCTAGCTACTTGTGCTATGTGCTTGGGAAAGGATTTGCCCCTAATTGAAAATGGCTATAGCAGAGAAGTGAAAATTTGCTGGATGAGAGTAATGTTACAAGAGATGGACTCAGTTTGCTCATGCCTCAGCTCAAGAACAAATTATCTTTGCATTATATTTAGCTGATGTTAGATGGGCCATTTTAATTCATGGAATGCAGGCCAAATAAATTATTACATTTGTGGCTACTGATTTTTGGCAGTCCTGAATTGCCAGATTAGCATTGTTTCAAAATAGAATGTGAAGCCATTTGTTTACAGCGTGACTTGGTAATTAAAAAAAGTCTGATACTCAGGTCTAAAAAGTAGCTACTATGTGTACATAGCCACTACTTTTTCCATTTGGATTTTCAATGTGTATAATTATGATGCATGAACAGCACAGTGCATGGATTATACAGCAAATTATGTTTTAGCTATACAAACTCCCTTTGACATTATGGATCAAAACAGCTATGAAGATGCCATTAAGGTCTGTCATGCTGATAATTTGTGGATTAAAGACCACTGGGGGTTCTTAACGGGTCAGTAGAACAATAAAGTTTTATTGAGAGTCTTACTAAAGCACAAGGATTTTATTTTTTGTTCCACATAGAGGAAAATTAAAAACAAACAACAATTTCGATAGTGATGAAAATAGGTTAGCTCACAAAACTCCTAGAAGAAACTGCAGCTCTTTACCTGATGGGATTTGGAAACTTCCCCTTAACCTGTAGTGGAAAAAGATTAAGATTCTATTAGGCGCTGTGTTTATATACATAGCAAGAGGCGCCCCTGCCCAAAACTTTTTACATTTTGATAAAGCAAAGGATGGAAGAAAGGAATTATTATTCCCACTTTACAGATGGGAAACTGAGGTGCAGAATGATTAAAAGAGACTTACCCAGGTCACACAGGCTGAGCTGAGTGTTCAATCATAAAATCCTGAATCCCCATTGAGAACGCTAACACAAGCCTTCTCAATGCCAGGAACAAGTGCCGGAGAAATTTGCAAACTGTTTAATGGAACTGAGCGGAAACAAGAAAACACTTTTTTCATTTAAAAATCATTTTGGCTGCACTCTTTCGGAAAGATCAAGTTTTCATTTATTCAGTATTTCATCAAAGATTTGTTTTTATAAGTTTTATTTTGGACACTTTTTCTGTTTTTTTTTCTCCTTCCCCTCTCTCTGCCACCCCACCCATTTTTCCTTTTTCTGTGTTGCCTCTGAAAATGATTGTCAGGAAGGGGCAGAAGAGGAGGAGAAAAAGAATGATAAAGTGAAAACCAGAACACTTCCCAAAACATGTTTACTGAGAAAAAGTGAAGAAAAATGGCATTGGCCAGCAGAGTTCCATATGAAAAGTTTCAGCCAACTCCATAGTAATTTTTCACAAACCCATAAAAGGCTAAATCCCAATTCCTCATTTACTATGGCTGTTTCAAGGTCTAATAATAAATGCATAAAAAAGCCTGTGGGGTCCTTCAGGACTGATGCTCCAGCGCTGCTACTACTCAACTACTTCTTCCACTTCTTCGTCCATGTCCTGTGGTAGTCCAAGAAAAGCTGAATTAATGCCTACGTGGATCAGTGCACCAGAGAGTTAAAATCTTTAAGGGCTGGATTTCAGTTTGCAACTAGGGTTCCTTCCATTGCAAATGTGATTCGTGCTCACTTTAAATCCCCTTTACACTTCTAGAGCAAAGTGGCCTTAGTGTAAATGAGAATCAGGCTCTTAACTCCGCAGGAAAAGATCATATCCCTGGATCCACCATTTCCTCCCCTTTGCTCCACCCAGTTTCTGCCCCCTCCCGGGCAGATCCCAGACTGAGCAAAGAGGCCTCCTGAAGGACAAGACTGAGCCCGTCCGCTGAAAATTTCACAGATGTTTGGGCCAGAAGGGATCACTGTAACAATTTATTGACCTGCATAACGCAGACCCTGGCATTATGCTCAGGGATTCCTGCATCACTCCCCAAAACTTGTTTTTCCATCATAGCCTGTCTTCTGAAATAGAATGGTTGCCTCTAGGTAGGGTGACCAGATGTCCCGATTTTATAGGGACAGTCCCAATTTTGGGGTCTTTTTCTTATATAGGCTCCTATTAACCCCCACCCACTGTCCCAATTTTTCACACTTGCTGTCTGGTCACCCTACCGCTATGCATAAATCTAGGGGAGCCATCTCTAGGCCATTGTTTTTAACTATAAGCTCTAACCTGAGCTAAAAACATCCTGAATGGATGCTTCTTCCTTTCTGCCTTTTAATTCCAAGTCCGGGTTTCTCGCTCTTTTCCAGGAGGCAGAATGGCAAGATGGAAGTCTGGGAACCCGCACGCTATTTTTTCAACTCCAAGCTTACACGAGGACTGACCTGTTTTGCATCCATTTAGTACGAGTGTCATAGAAGACTGAAAAAAATATCAGCAAGCAAAGAATGCAAAGAAACCCACGTTAAAATATTTTAGTTCAAAATACCACAGAGCTTCATTTGTCTGTAATCCTGTTCTGTTTAATGGAACCCCTTGCGTCCAATTTGCCTTATAGTTTTATTAATCTTTGTGATTCTCCTTAATGATCCTGCCATAAAGACATCATTGCACATGGCACAGCGACAATGCCCATAAAAAGTTAAGAAGGCATTTAACTACCAGTCATTGATTAGTGCTCTTGATGAGTTTAAATACTACATGGGAAAGGGCTTTCTATCAAATCCAAATGGCTGAAAATGCATTATGCTTAATGAAATTCAAGATTTGGGTGTGGGGTTTTTTTTTAAAAAAGGAGGTGTCCTTGCTGTGAGCATGAGCTGCCACTGTCTAACCTTCTGCCCCTGGTCAAATGAAAAAGGATGGCAAATGGAAAGGTGCATGGCCTAAAAGACTCCCAACTTGAGTCTCATCCCACTTACACCAGTAAAATCAGGAGCAGCACTGTGAAAGTCAGTGAATTGCACTGGTCTTGGTGTAAGTCAGGCCCACGGGATTGTCACCCTCTGGCTTTACTGGAGTTATTCCTGATACAAACTTGTGTGCAGAGCTTGTGTTGGGTTTGCTCCGGATCCCACTGATGTCAACAGGAATCCTTCCATGGCCTCAGTGGGCTTTGAATCAGACCCATTGAACTTTTCATTCATAAACTTCATCCTAGACTACAAAGGAGCGATCTCCTGGCCCTCCAGCTTCTTGATGGGGGAAAATGAGAAGAAAAGAGATGAGACTTGCACATTGTGTCAAATGAGGTATCTACTGCACCACTCTGCCTCCTTGTTGGGGGAGTAGTTGTGAGTGCAGAGCCAGGCATCTTGTCTCTTCCTCTGCCAGCTGCCATCATTGTCACATCACCTTCTACTCCTTAGCTTGATCGTCAGCTGGGGCACCAAGTCACTCAGGGTACCTTGCGCCATAGGTTCTGTCCAGAACACTTGAGGGGATACAGCCTTGATTTCATCTTTCAAGTCTGAATATTGGGCCTGGCTGCTAGTGCCTCCTGAAAGAAAGTGCAGCAGAGTCCCTCCTTCAGGTAACATGAAGGGACTCTGGAGCCAGGGCCTCACCCTCTGCCCCCAGAGAGAGCTAATTCTTGCAGGGGATTCAGGGCAGGTTTTGTGTAGAGGTGCAGAGAAAATCTGCAGCTGGCCTGTGCCAGCCGGTTCGGGCTGTGGGACTGTGTCATTCCTGGGTAGACTTCTGGGCTTGGGCTGGGGTCCGGGCTCTAGGAGCTTGCCGGGTCCAAGGGTCCCAGAGCTTGGGCTCCACTCTGAAGCCTGTGCAGCAGTGAAGCATCCCCATGAGCCAGAGTCAGCTGCGGGGTTTTCATTGCTGCGTAAACAAACCCCTCGTGTCTATAACTGGTGTTTGGATTGTGTCCAGGTTTACAGTAGTTCTAGTTCTGGAACAGCAGTTTAAGGTCAGTGCTAAAGCAGTGCAAGAAAAACCCAATGGTTATAGCATTGGGAGAGAATAAGATGGGAGGGATCTAGAGTCAGTCGCTGCCCCAAGTGCTTACAATCTAAATTGACAAGACAGCCAAAGGAAGTATTGCTCTTCTTGTTTTACAGATGATAGTTTGAATGACTTGCTAAAGGTCACACAAGAAGTCAGCTGCAGAGCCAGGAAATGAACCTAGATCTTCTTAATTACATTTCAGTGCCTTAACCACAAGACCATCTTCTCTCTCGCTTGCTTTTTGGTTTTTGCCTGAAATTTTTAGTGAAAACACAAGACCATTTTTCCAGGCAGAAACTTGATATTTTGCCACGAGAAAGCTGTTCTTCCCCTGCAAAAATGGCAAATGTCTATCTTGGAAAAATTTCCCCCAAGAGAGGTAATTTCGTCATCCAGAAACATGAAAGTTAGACTTGCATAGTCGTAGTCAGTGCAAGATTTTGCTGTCGCTTCTTATGAGATTGGAATTTAGTCTTTCGTTTCCAAGCTTGTTCTCCTCTGGCCTCCAGACTTATTTAATTGACGGTAGTTTGCATTTTGGTTACTGCACATGTTTTGTTTGGCACAATCTCTCCCAAAACCTTTCCATAAAACTAAAAATATAACACTCTGTACAAACCGCTCCATTTCCCCAAAGAGAAAAATTTATTACTGTAACTCAGGAAAATACGTTGTGAGGTATTCATTTTAACTTCAGCTTCTGACATAAAATTCTCCAAAACAAAAAAAAAATCTGGAACATGCAATTAAAATGATTGTAGGTGTACAAAATGCCTGCCTCCAAGCAAGGATTTTAATAATACATTGAAACCTTTATTTCTGATTCTTGCAAAATATACAATTACATCCATACAAGCTGCTATTGCATCACTTCTTGGGTTGATGGAGGACATGTTACTTACCAGTCAAACTGAAGGAAAATGCTATTTCTATTACAAGGCATGCTATTTTGTGATTCTTATTTAATCCCACAGAACAATAAGCAATCCACTACATTGAATTGAAAATGACACACACTTTCCTAGTAAGATTGTATTGACTATTGATTTATCATCCCTAGAGCGGTCTAGGAGGTAGTTAACATTCCAGTGTTATAATTAATTGAAGCTGCTGTTAATTAACTCTTTCGGTACTATATCCCCAGTATAAAGATGTAAAGGTTTGATGCCGCAAGACCTACTTCAAGCAGTACAGCTACATATTACAGCAGCATGCTGCAATTATTTCATATGGCAGTATTCTTCATTTCCAGTGTTTAAAAGAAAAACAGGAGTCTCATGACATCAAAGTCTGTGTGATTCAGCCCATTTGAAATTATGTGATCTTTCCGTCTCTGGAAGGATGCTACCTTCTCGTGTTCTAGACAGTCACCCTAACAATACCACAAACTCACAGTGATGCTTTAACAGGACATCTTTCAGACTATAGACACCACTGCCTACCCTGCCCAGACATTCTATTTTTAAGTGTACCAAAAAGGGAACTTGTGACAATGCTGAGTTTTACAGGAATATAACCAACAGCTTGCACCTACTACAAAGAGCAGATCAAATGCATCCCTGATCTAACTCCTGAAGATGTTATGTCCTGAAGAAAACATTACCAATGCATCACTAACTTTCAGCATATGAAAGTCCTTGTTAATTTGTTTTGGGAACCTAAAAAAGGAAATGGTGGTGCCCATCATTGGTCGTCCTACAGCTCCTCCTTTTATAGAGAATGGTATATATTATTAAACTATATCGAGAATGGTATTTATTTACAATGTTCAAGGGTAGTGGGTGCTTCACAAATCTGTAGGAAGCCAACTCCCTTCCTCAAAGAGTTTACAGTCTAAGGCCCTGATACTGCAGCTGGACTTCAGTGTGGTTCCATGTAGTTATAAAGAGGACATCTGTGTATATCTGGGCTTAAAGAATAATAAGCAAATATAGGACCCTTTCTTGCAAATATAGATATACATAAAGATGTGGCTTCAGCTTTATTCAAATATGTAAGTGCTAGTGGGAATGAGCCCGTAGATTAGATGGGGATGCTGAATGGTGAAATGACACTGCTGTATAAAATAGATAACTCTCTATATGTAAATAGTTAATAAATCACCAGTAGATGGTGCTCAAGAACATGTAACATTGTTCCAGGGTTTTATGGGACCAATAACTCTTGTGCACTGCAGATGGCTTCCTGTGTGTGTAACTCTCCAGCTGCAGCAGGGGGCAGGACAAAACAAAAATTCTCCTCCTTGTCTTTTTTAATTGCTTTCACTTCTGATTCCTGACTAATCATCTTTGATAGAAATCTTTAACCTTTTCCTATGTTACTTGTTGAGTTTCATTTTGAAACCCTTCTTTCTTTATCCTCCCACATCCTCAGGGCATCCACCCATTTCAACCATTTATTTCAGTCTTCAGCTGGGCCATTCAGCCTTCCAAGGGTCAAGTGGATGGATTGTTTCTTTTTGAGTTGGTCTGTTTAAGGTTTCTTTAGGTTCCCCTCTTTCTCTCTTTCCAGCTAGTGTCCATGTTATCACTTGGCATGGAAGCCATGTTGGTGGCATCCTTAACACATGTCCTAGACATGTCCATCTTCTTGCCATGTTTAATGTTTTAAGGTGGTATGCTCTGCTTGGAATTTCTGCTGTGTAAAGAAACTCTCTCTAATGGACTCTGACGATCTTCCTCAGACACTTACTTTGGAATGAGTTGATCATCTTGATAATTGTTGTGGATCTCCATGACTCTGCTCGATAAAGGAGGAGATAAAGTAACTGTCGTGATGATAGCATTCAAAAATTGGTATGTTGTGTATCAGTGCTGATCATGTTACTTTCCAAATCTTTTCAAGTTCATGAAAGTTGCTTGCTGCTTTTGATATTTGTTGTTTCATATCTAGCACGGTTGTCATAATTATTGCACATCTCTCTCCCCAGAGAAGTACAATGACTTATTACTTCTACTTTCTCTGTCTGCCCTGGTAGTTGCTTTTGGAATATTGATAGCCATTTATTTGGTCTTCCCCTTCTTCAGGAGCAAATCAACTTGTTTTGCCGTGTCTACCAAAAGCTGGATCTTTTCTTCCAGAAAGTGATATGATAAACTAAGCAAGACAATGTCATTAGCAAAAACAACGGCATCCCATTGTATTTTATTATTTATCCATACAATTCCTCTGTTGCCTTCTGTGGTTACTTGTTTTCAGGACATAGTCAATGACCAGTGCAAATGATAGTGAGGATATAATACTCTCTTGCTTTGCCTTGCTCAAGTGTATTGATGTCAATGACCTCTGACTGCACGTACAGTATTATTATATAGGTCTCTGATTATGCTAATTATTTTTCTGGTATTTCACAGTATGCCATCAGGGTCTCTATGTACACATTGTCAAAAGCCTTCTGCAAATGTATAAATTGATCAGAAGAAGTGCTTGCCACTCTGCCCTTTGTTCTATAACATGTCTGAAGACAGCAGTCTGGTCTATACATGATCGCAGCGGTCTCAAACCTGCTTGTTCCTCTCTGAGTTGAAGGTCTACATTTCTTGCTACATTCCGGGATGATGATGCACTTAGTAATGTGGTACCTCTCCAGTTGGTCACCTTTCTTTGGCAATTTTACTCTAAAGCCTCTCTTCCGCTGGGTTGGATGGCTCTGCTTCAAAGCCTTTCTTTCTGAATTGGCTAGGACTAAGTCATTTATGCCTTTAGAAACAGTCCGGCATATGGTGAAGCAGTACCGCCATCAGGCACTAACCAAATAGTCTCTAACCCAAATGTGCCTCTGCACATGGGCACGTTTCCTCCCCAAGTCACACGGATATCAATATGGGTGCTCGATTTCTCTGAAAACCAGCCCCTGAATGCCCACTGCTGTTTTGGTTTGGTAGCACCGGGTTCAGCTAAAGACCCATCCCTTACACTACCATGGTATATGGCACTGCCAGAAAGCAAATCTGTGTCAGTGAGAGCCGCGGGAGAGAGGTGGTCCCTGGGGTGAAATCCTGGCCCCCTTAACGTCAATGGGGAGTCTTGTCATTGATGCCAGTCAGCAGGCCCATGCTTTCAATGCAAGTGTTAAAATCCTTGCTCCTCATATATTCACTTACTGCCAGTTCTTGCATTAGCCATTAATAAATACCATGGGACATGGTAACGACAAAGAGCCCAGATCTCCAGTTGGTGTGAAGCGACGTGGCTCTGGGATTCCGTTCTTTATGTCTGCGTCATAACCCTAAACTTCAGCAAGTCTTTGCACATTAGTTTCTTTTATCTGGTGGGGAAAGGGTTAATTTTGTGAAAGTAAAGGACATTTTTTTTCCCATACAAGCATATGAGAAGTGACGGGGGGGGGGATCCTAATGGCTCCTTTGTGACTGTGTGGATATTGGATATGGACTTTTCAAATGCAGATCATGTAATATGCTTGGGGACAGTTTAAAATTAGTGTTATTGATGGCTATTACTTCTCGTGGTATTAATAAGTATGTGGGGAATATTTTTAAAGACTCATTATTGAAAAAGGAGACAGTAACAGCCACTGCTGGGCCATTACAATTTATCCTCTAAACCTGCCTTTGTTTTTGGATCTTTGACACATTTGACCTACTGTCTCCTAAAGGATTGTTAATGACCAATTGGCTGCAGCACATGATACTAATGACATGCAACACTAAAGGCTTCAGTAGAACTACCCATCTGAGTAAAGTTATTCATGTGAAGTCTTTGCAGGGTTGAGTCCTTAGATGGCACTTTGTGGAGCACGTTTCATCCAGAATTGCAAAGTACTTCACAATCTCTTCCGTAGGGCAAGTTCTGATCATTCTCAGTTACATCAGAGCAAACCCCATTGATGCAAAGCCTGCAAACCTTCCATTTTGTAAACACAGGGCCAAATCCTTAGTTCTTGTAATGGACAAATAGAGCTTTTCACTGCTAAGATGCTGATTCAAATTCAATCCAGGTCAGTAGGAACCTGAAGTCCATACCTTTTTAGGGTTACTTGGTAGTATATGTAAAAGGAGTTGGTGGTCTGAGCCTAGCTGCAAATTGTACATCGCTTGGCGATCTCAGCAGAGCTTCCAAACTTTGAATGGACTGAACTCTTTCTGCCTCATCGGTGATCTTCTTGGGTAGGGTGAGCACAAATTTCTACTGCCATGTGGGGAAGCTGGAAAAAGCACTGCCCATGCTGTATCTGTTCTGTAATTAAACAGAACTTAGTCTCCAAATATAGCAACTGAGTACTTTGCCTTAGATTAGTGCTGGTGAAAGATCTTGTGAGAGGAAAAACACCATTAAAATTGGAACTGATAAAACATGCTCCTGGGTTTGGTGAGGTACCCTCCTCACCTCCCACCCCGCAAAATGGATTTTCTTTAGAAAATTGTCTAAATGGATTTGATATCTTCCCCTATAAATTCACCCGCACCCCACATTGGACATGAGATGTGACTTGCATTAAACTTGCACCAACCTAGCTACCCATACTCAGGATATGGGGTGGGGATTCACCCTGAGCATGATGCTCAGCGATGCCTCCCCAAGGTACTGAAGTGGCCTTAAGGTTGCAGCCATGGTCCACCTCTACAACCTCTTCTTCTGGCCAACTCTACCAATGCCAAAAGCATATGCAAGTCTCCGTGCTGGGAGAAGCCAACATATACCCTGGGCTACCCATAGGTCAGTTGTATGTTATGTTTCAGTGTGAGGTAAATTATTACAAGTTATGAAGTCCTGAAAATCCAAAGTTAATTGTGAAATTGCAGATGGGCTCTCCATTTCCACAGCACTAGCGAGATCTTGAATAACGAAGGCTGTTCTGTTTCCAGGAAAAGCCGATATACAGCCTGGCTGCTCGGATAATAAGACCATCTTCTCCTCTTTGTTTTGTTTGCACTAGATTTTCCAAACCTCCAGCAAATGCTATTCAGTCCCACAGTTAACATTTACACTGCAATCAGCATCCTGTGCCCTGTGCTATTTTCTGCAGACATGTAAATAGAACCCTTCTGTAAACGTCATTTAATGATAGTGGCATATTATAGTTTGTCTAAAACGGTGTCAAGGGATCTTGTTTCCTTTTAACTTTACCATTTGGCTAAGGTATAATCTACAGTACGTCAACACAACACATCTCTGTATTGAGTGCAGAGGTGAGATACAGTGCTTTAAAGCAGGCAGATTCTTTTGCTGTTTCTTGGTTTCCTCAACCACTTTGTACATGAAAGCTTGTTTCCTTATCTCTTGGAAAAGCTCTTGGGGTGAAATTAACCCCTGTGCTGAGGGTCAGCATAAAGGCCTCTGTACCACTTATGTCCCACTTAAAACCTATTTTGAGGGCTTAAACTGGGTTTAAGAGGTGCACAGGCTGAATTTCACCCTTTGTGAATGGGTAAGAGGGCTAAAATGGAAGATTTCAGTTTCTACTTACTAAAGATTTTAATTTCTGGCGATCTCTGTCAGAGCATTGATTTACCTCTGGGTTTTGTTGTCACTCTTCAATATGCCCTGCCTTTGGGAGTAGTGAGGAATTGCACTTGGTCTTTGGAAACACTGCAGCCCATATGGGGAAACATGCCTGATGCTATTGTAACCCACACACGTTCTGGGTGTGGTGTTCTGTCCTATCTAGGGGCAGAGAGATTGAGTTTGCTCTACAGCCTTAGCTAACAGCCCATTGACATACAGTAGAGCCTCCTGCGCTAAGCTCCAGAGGCCCCAGGTTCAATCCCACCCATCAACTGGTGTCTGTTCATGTTACACTACCTCTTGGTTCCAGTGTGAAGCCAGCATGGAAGAAGGCAGAATGGTTCCTGCCATAAACGTGCCTGTTTGGAGTGGCCAGCACCTGAGAGCATTTGCGAGAAGCAGGACTGCTTTGCCACATTGCTCAGGGATGGCAACTGTGGCTTGTCCCTGAATACAAGCATTGGGGAAGGTGTGTCACACTATTTCCTTCCCTGCCACTGGGGGGTAGCACAGTCTGGCACTATATTAAAGCACTTGTTTTAGGAACAGGCAGATTAAACCAACTTGTGCCTATTTAACAATACAAAATTATTTAAATTCTCTTCTTCCTGACTGGTAATCTCTGGAGAGGGAGCAAAAATTGATTCTCCACTGTCAAACACCTGTGCAAAACCACTAGAAAATGCTACCCACTGGTGAGTGGAGACTGCTGATTTTGTAGGGTTTTACTTGCACTTCACAGTGGTGTAAGTGACTGCTGTAAATCAGGCCCTGAAGGAGCATGGAGGAGAACTAACTCCTCTCTCCTACAGGTCCCCCACCCCAGCTAGGTTTGTGGCAGATTAGTGGATATTTTCCCTGTTGCCGCCCATGTTGCACCTATGCTCCAGCTAAAATTAGCGCCTTTCTCGGGTCCTAAATTCAGTTTACATGCTGGCATTTATAAAAGGAAACATGTAAGTTGTGCTTCTCAGCTGTGCCTCTAAATAAATAAGTTCAAAACAAGGCTGAGTCCATTTTGGACATTGGATCCACCCAACAATCTATTTTCCCTTTTTGGTAAATTGACTTTGCGGCTACTATGTACAACTTCAGAAGTTTCCCTGTTATAAAAGCTCTTCCCCCTCCTAAACTTGGGACTCAGGAAGATGCCCTCAGTTCACCCGCTGTTTTGGGATGATCATTCCAGTGTTTAACGGCAGAGGGGTACATAAGAGACAGTTATATTTAAAGTAGTGAGTTGTTTCCTATTGGCTAGAGGTTCAGTTGAAGTGTGAATGATGGAGTTAGCGGCCACTCCTGTGCATGACCGCACACATCCAGGGCCTTATTCACGTAAGCCTATTCATTTCAGTGTGACTAAGGGTTTGCAGTATTGGGGGTCTGAAGATACTAGTGTTGTGGAGAAGAATTCAAGGCCTGATGTTGTGTATTGTACAGACTTCAATGGAAGTAAAGGACATTCTTCACTTTATGGTATCAGGCACTTGCAGTGCATTTCTGATTCAGCCTAATGTTTAGCAACCAGTCTTGAACAACTTGACTCATTCGAGAGTCCTTACTCCATATAGCCCCATTAATATCAACAAGCATTATTCACATGAGCAAGGGGTTGCAGGAGCGGGCTCTTCCGTTCTTGTAGGTGGAATTTGTACCATGTCTATATTTAGGAGAGGCAGATTTCTAGTGACTGAGGGCACTGGACTGCGAGTCAGGAGAGCTGGGTTATTTTCACTGCTCTGCCACTCACCTACGGTTTGACCCCAGGCAAGTCACTTCTTTCAGTCTTCGTTTCCCCTCCCATTCTTTGGGCTGTCTTTGATAACATGCATGTCCAATTCCCAGCAACAATGAGGGCTTCAATCTAAATTGGACCCTCTAGGTGCCAACATAAGCTAAGTAATAAACAATAATCATCCAGAACTGGGAATGTTAACGGAAGAAACACCTGGAAAATTAGCACTATATGGGGAGGAGGGTGATCAGTTTAAAAACAGAGGACCAAATTCTCAGCTGGTGTAAGTAAGCAAAACAGTTGGAGCCACTTGTGGTGCAGTAACTTACCTGAGCAGAAAGCTTGGCCCAAAATTCTTCCTGACAGGTGATCCCAAGGGAGGCATAACTATATTTCCTGGTGACACTCAGCACCCACTTTAGTGCTGCTTCCACAAGGCTCCTTTTCCATTGCCACGCGGACAGGAAAGCAACTTGTTTGAAAGTTTCCCCTCTGCAAGTATCATGGGAAAGGATTTATTTCAAACGCTGGGCTGACCTTTAAGGTCATAGGTGTGTCTTACTCCCTATGCCTTATAGCACTTGCCAAAGCTACTAAAAAGAGGGACCTGCAAGAAGTAAACAAATCAATGTAATATCAAATTGGCTTTAGGAGGCATTTTTCTGAAGGTGTTTAAAGCTATTATGACTGACATGGTGCTTAGCTTTCAGCTAGCACAACCGTTGCTGAAATGTATTTCAACCCACTTCTCTTATTAGTTGATGGAAACTATACCCACAAATAGTAAAAGTGCATTTAACCATTGTATTAAATATTAAACCTGAAACCGTCATTGCCAATTATTTTCGATGGGACATAATGGTTTTGGGGTTAAGTAATAGGAAATAGGGGCCAGCGATTCAGTCTAATCGAATGAAGGTATTACTAATGGGATAGTGCTGTGTGGGAAGGAGCAGTGATGCTGAACCTTGTTTTTAATGCTGGGACACTTTAATGGAGTCCATTTCCTGCTTTGTGTTCCTTCATAGCTAGCTTCTCCGAATCCTGTTGATAAGGAAGGTGATTCAAGGAGGCAGCGAGAATGAAAGATACTGGAAAGTTTTGGGGTCACTGTGTCTATATCATGACTGATGTCCAGTATATCATCACATGAACTTAGCAAAATGCTTGTTGACCAAGATTAACATTTCAATAGTTCATCAAATTGAAACAAACCGCTATGTTGCTCATGGCTTAGAAGCGAAAAAATAGCAAGTTTAACATCCCCCATAGAGAATGATTGATCCTTTTGGTCCATCTTAGTTATAATAATTCATGTCCAGTAGAGGCATATTTATCCAAAATGTATAATACAAGGAGTATCTTCCACTGTAAAAAATAATAATTCTGCACTGAACCTCGAAAACAATAGGCCATGGCCTTGTATGGCCAAGCCACACACGGGGCCATATGCTCAAAAGAGCTCAACAGCAGATTTTCAAGTCTCAGCAACCACCCATGGAGGCAGAGTTTCAAAAATGCTCAGCACCCAACAAATCCTATTATGACACACGTGGCAATTCAGCTTGTGCTTAACGTCTCTCTTGAGCTGGAGTCACATTGCATTGTCTGCATGGGGCCTGAGCTCTTTGTCAAAAGCTAGTGCATAGTACCTGTCAGGAGGTGGTATAAAGGCAGTGAGAAGGTCACTTTGGTTTCTCCCAACCCTGCTGCAGCTGTCTGAGGGCCTCTGCTGTTGGCGGGTACAGCCATGGTGTCAGCTCTAAGACATATGGTCAAGGAAAAGGAACATCAAAGTAAAGAGCCTTTGTATGAGTCAGCCTGAGGCCCTTATCTGCCTGGCCTGCAGCCCTCCTGCCATGCATGTTTCCTTGAGAAGGCCAGGAGGCCAGCAGCAGGGCCATGCAGACAAACTCCTTCCCTGCATCCGGGGCTGGAGCAGAAAGGGAGCGCGTTCCAGTCCTCCAGTCCTCTCCTCTGCACTTTAAAAGAAATCCAACCCCATCCCAGGATCCTTTCCTCATCTTATCGCTTCATCCTCCCGAGGCTCTGCTGCCAGCTCCACCCTTCAAGTACCTGTTCCCAGGCTTGACCCTCAGGCAGTCCCTACAGGCTGGGCTTTCCTCTCAGGTCACGAAAGGACCTTAACTGCTCCATGAGTCAGCTGAGGACACATGTTCTGTCTCTGGGTGTGGATGCATTTGGCAGGCGAAACCACGGCTCCACCCTTCGAATATTTGGCTCTGGATGTCAATATTGTAATGAAGAGCCTCTCATGTCAGGGTCCCTCTGACAGAATTGCATCTTGAGCCAGCTGTGAGGTTGAGATATGGATCTGGATCCCAGGCTACGCTGCTGTAGGAGCTGTTTGAACATATTGGACATCTCACAGAGATAGCAGGGAGTTACTCCACCTCAGCATTAGATTGGGTAAACAGGCATGAAATAATCAACTGTTGACAGGTGGCAATAAAACACCTGGGAGTGATGAAACTTTTCAGCTGTTTACTTAGAGCTCCAGTTGATCTCAGTGCTGATTCCTAAAAATGGAGAAGCAAATCCTCCAAAGCACCTCTTACCCCTCAGCCTCTATTGTTTGCTTATTTCAAGTTGGACTCTATATAATGTCCTTTTAGCTGTAGCTTGTCTTGCTTCATCAAACTCCCTTAGTCATCCAGTGACTTCTTAAAAACACTTTAAAATATGTCAGATACAACACTAATCTTAGTGCAACTGTGCTTTAATTAGTGTTGGCATTTAGTGCCCTGCACTTTACTAAATGCACCTGACTCAGCTATCTCACAGTTGGATATCATTATGCTTTGAAGCCGTATTTAACATCCGTGATTGAAACAGTTGTCTAAAAGTATCCCGCAGACAATCAGCCAACAGCGCTATCATGGAGCTCTGTTTTCCCAACGATCTGCACTGGGCTGTTCATGGAGTTTGTATGAGCAATGATATAAATACACTAATTAACAGTAACCATGGGTGCAGGTAGGTGCCATTTATGTTGGAGAGAAGAGCTTTTAATTTTCAGGAGGAACCGTTTCATATGGTAATAAGAACTCACCCTTCTTAATGTATTGCTGGAAATCTGTATCTAGGTAGGGTTGCTAACTCTCATGGTTTTATCAAGAGTCTTGCAGAATTTGGTTCTTTTCAGAAAACCCCAGCTTCTGGGGTCCAGTGGTTAGGTGGATCTCAGTTGTCCCTTTTAAGCTAATCATGATTTTTTGTGGGCTTTTGATTCATGATTTTGGAATGCTTGGGGTTGGCTATACTGATCCCATGTTGAAATTCATCGTTCTGTAGGAGGGGGTCAATAGCTAACCTACATATTACTTAAGCCTTAAGTTAAGGATTTAGGCTTCAGTTATGCAACCTTCTCCATGCTGTCTGTGCAGGTGCCTAACCCTCTGGAAGTCCTTTCTGAGTCAAGGCTTAAAGGACTTCAGTGCATAAACCGTCTGGTGCACTGGTTCTCTGCACAAAGATATATTTCATTCATGTCTAATGGAAAATATGGGGCCTTCAGTTTACAGGAGGCAGTCGATTGATCAGTCTGTATACACATTTTTCATTGTGTAAAATCTAATCTAGATCATTGTGATCTATGTAATCAAAATAAGGCTCCTGAAAACGTTATGAATGAAATAATATCATTTTATTGTAATATCTGCTAGCCGGTGGGGAGTAGGGATAGGACACCAAGAACAACAGCTGTGTCCAGGCTTTGCACAAAGGTGTCAATAGAAGAGGCACCTTGCTCCTTTAACCCCAACCATTCACAAATCATCATTTTGTAGTAGACAAAAAGAAACCAAAATCTAGCTTCTGAGCAGAGCTGGGTGAAATGTTTTTGGCAATTAGGGAATTCACCAGAAAATGAAGTTTTGGGGCAACTGTCTGTGAATTCAGGTTGAATGGGGTCAATAGTTTTGGCCATATAAAGAAGTCCAAATTGTTTGTATCAGCATTTTTTTGGAAAATGTTGATTTGTTTGACCCAAACAAAATGCTTTTGGTGTTTCATTGAAGAAAAAAAACCCCAATAAATTCAGGTTCATTTCGAAACATTTGCTCCTGGTATTTTGACACATCTCTCTATGATGCCATTTGGAAAAGAACTGCAGCCTAATATGACAAGGGGAGCAGGGTCATCCTGTGGCTAACACACCAGCTTGCGTCATGAGATTTGGGTTCTTTTTCCTGACTTTTGCATGGATTTTCTCTGTTACTTTAGGCAAATCACTGGAGTTCACCATACTTCAGTTTGTCCTCCTGTCTCGCTTTCTTTTTTGAAAGTGGGATAACAATATTTGCCTGCCTTGCAAGGCAGATGTAAAGTGAAATTCATGAATGTTTGCAGAGTGTCCTGAAATTCCCTAGTGGAGACACTAGAGAATACAGAGTCTGTGGATCAATTATATTTCAGAGCCATACAAAAAAATCTGGATTGATTGAGCTCATTTCAAAATAATGAAGGAAGGTTTGTTGGAGTTCTGGTTTTCTCCAAAGTGGTCTGCCTGACCCTGGTGTCAAACTTACCTTCAGTTTGGGAACTTCAGTAATGCCACTTTTGATGTATTAGGCACAAAGTTGGGATCAATAATGTACTTTGTATAACTTGTCCCTATAATTCCCACTGGCTCCTGAAAGTGGAAGAAACACTCTAGCTTTCTCTAATCTGCAAGTTTTTATGATGTTAAGCACTAGTATAGCATCTGCATTGCTATTGAGCAGTGGGACTTATTCCTTAGCCTCAAGGAGGGAATCACAGCTGGACTCCCTTAGTGGCACTGAACCATTTAATACCCAGTTGAAAGAATACTGTGATACTAGCACGTCAGTAGTGAAGCCAAAGAGAAGGGAACTTGCTTGGTCTTCTGGCCCCTCAGGCTGCCCCTACACTACAAGCTAGGTGTCTGTGCACCTACTTGTGCTAGCTCTCATCAGTCTAGTGCAAGTATAAATAGCAGGGTAGCCTTGATAATGGAGGCCGAGCTGTGCTGAGTACAGGTGCACCGAAAACTGGTGGAGTGTACTTGACATGGCTGATCTGTGCCTTTGCTGCGGCTACTCATGCTACTGCAGCTACCGTGCTATTTTATACTCCTGCTAGCTCTTGTCAAGCTAGTGTGAATACGTGTCCGCATCCAAGAGAATCCCACCCCTAGCTCATAATGTCGAAACACAAAGTTATACCGCCTTAACTATACCTGCATAGTTAGTGGACACAGTTATACTACTATAAACCTTCTTAGACCAACATAACTTATTCCCATAAGGGAAGAGGTTGTACCAGTTAAACTATTGGGATTTTTTTTAAAATCACACCCGTAACTGACATGATTATACCAGTACAGCAACAGCATGTCAACCAAACCGTGGATATCAAGATGTGTACCCTGTGTCTGTTAGTTGCATAAATATCCTCCACATAAAGGAGGCAGTTAAACATCCTATATGGTTGAAGAGAGAGATATGGTTGAATTTTGCACACGCTACTCATTTTTAAAACTTTGAAGTCAATGGAGCTCTGCTGATTTACACCATCCAAAAATCTGGCCCTTTCTATAGAAAGCTAGAAAATAATCTAAACCCAGACAAAGCCTTTTTTAAAATCTCCCTGTAATAAATTAGCTTTGTGAAAACAAGAGGAGTCTGCACTGTAGTGTTTCAATGGCCAAATAAAGAATCTACAGTTCAAAATCATTCTGCATCAAACAAATACACACAGCGAAGTTTGTTAGGCTCTACTTAGAAGATGAGGAATTTCATGTCTTGTAGTCAGGTGCATGTTAGAAAAGGAAAAATGATTGTGGCAGAGTGGCAGAGTACAGTAATTGTATAAAAATAAAAACTAAATCCTGAAGTCCTTAATTATGCTGATCACCTACATAGACGTCAATGAAAATGTTGCGTGACTACAAATAAAAAAGACTTCAAGATTCAGGCTTAAGATATTGTATTAATAGTCAGGCACATAGGGACCAAATCCTTCAACCAATCAAGTCAGAGGCACACATCCCTTAAACTTCACTGGGTGGAGGGTCAGGCCCTTGGCATGCAAAAATTTGGCACACTTCCATTTAATGCATGTTTGCTCTTTTATAGCACACTGTGGAGGCAAGCAGAAAAAATCTAGCCTGAAATCTGTTGGTAAGAGAGTTGTAGGTAGCAAATATGGAAAAAAGGCTAGATGCCATGTAGGGAAAACTTGATTTGTGCTTTAAGAAATAAGGAAAAGTTATGAAGCTGTTAGCACTAAATCTTGAATACTGGTTGCTTTGAGTGTATTATCAATGAGCTATAAATTCCTAGCGCATACTTACTGTCCCTGAAACATGGGACTCCTCAAACTGTTAATCAGTGAGCCAAATGATGCTTTACTCGAAGTTCCACTTGAAACTGCACTGTCATTGCTTAAGGGGTACAATAGGTCATGACTGAAGTTGGAAATGAAGTTTTAAACTCTGGGCACCCCTCTCTGCCACCCATATAAAGTTTCCAGTGGGAAGGAGGGGAACCCTGGCCGACTTGAGAGAAGAGTTTCAGAGAGTTCTATATGTAGTATGGGATGAATCTGACTCTGAAATACAAGGGTGAGCCCCTTCCCCCATTAACTCTAGGAAGCAAATCTTTAACTTTAAGTTGGCAGAACTAGAGAAGATCAAATTGGGGTCCCAATCCAGACCTCCCAAAGGTCAAAGATTTTGATTCAGAACTGTCTTTGGACAAAATTTATAGGAATGTTAAACTGTGAGTTTCAAGCAACTTTCATGAACATATCCAATGCATTGGGTTATACTGCCAGACCAAACTAATCCCAGAGACTACATTTATGTTGAAGGATGTGAACGCTCAGGGAGTGCTTTTAACTGTTTACAAGTAAATAGATCAGTGTTCTAGTATATAATTTTGTGGTTTTGTCCCTTTAAATCTAATTAGTAAATTGCTATTTGTCTAAAAGGTTTGCTACAGTGTGACCTATAGCTGCCAAGTTTTGTGCAGTTACTTGTGGTATTTTGTGGTCTATCTTGCATAACTACCTGATTATGTACATTTTTTCCAACATAGATCACCACCAGAGTTTGAACACTGGACTTTCATATCCATAGCACAAGTTCTACCACTTGATCTAAAGGAGTAGCTAAGGGGATGTTGCTTGAGTCTATCGTATTACAAACCTGAGATTTATTTCTAGGTTTGGGTATAAAGCTGGCATTATGAGCTACAGAAGTATGAGCAGCAGCCTGTGGAAGTAAGCAAGTCTAGAACGCATGGTCTCCTGGCTCACAATCTACCAATCATTTGAAGAGTCTAGACTCCTGATCCCTTAGCCATCATTCACTAACCATATAGTGTGGGAGCTTCTCTCCCTTTGTCTCTCAACCACCATTGTGTGGGTTCAGGAACACATGGCAGGTCTGGCTGTGAGCTAGGTAGCATGCAAAACAATGGTATCAGACACCTAGGTTTGGGCCACATCCAGCCTGTTTGATGTATTTTTGTGGAACGTTCAGATTCTGTAGAATCTAAATGTCCATTTAAAGAAAAATAAGATGCAGATACTTGTGCTACGCTGCAGGCATAAACTTGCCCTAAAACTAGTGGAGCCAGCCCAGGCCGGGTACATGTGATCCTCCTAACACTTAGAGTTGGTGAAGGGGTGGTTATGCAAGGGACGGCCCTGCACAAAGACGTAGCAGAAGAATGCAGAGGTGAACTTTAAGCCACACTAGCGTACTCACCCTCCTAAATGTCTCTACTGCTGAAACCAAGACGCCACATTTGAATTTGGACAGAGAACTGGGTCCCCCGCCCCCCTTCCCTTGTAAAAAGTGAGATTGGATTATTATTGAACCCAAGGTTTTACATTCAGTAAAAAGTATTGATGAATCTCCACAGACATTCGTGTTGATCAGAACTATTTAACTTCTTCATGTATTTCCAAGAATAAAATATTAGTTACAGCAGTTAAATAAAGTTACTTTGCCTCAGAAAACAGGGGTGTGATACTACAGGAGCACTATGTAAAAGAGAGCTCTGTCTGCGTAGAACTAGTGTTAGTGTATCTGTCTTGGTCCAAGGGTACTAGAGAGACAATGTGAGTGAAAAAAGGAGTATTTAATTAGACCTACGTCTGTTGGTGAAAGAGACGAGCTTCGTTTCAACTAAATACCTCTCTTCCACCAACAAAAGTGGGTCCTCTAACAGATATTACCTCACCTTCTCTGTGGCCAACCCTCCAGGATTGTCTTGGAGTCTCCAGGAATTAAAGATTAGTCTTTAGTTAAAGATTATGTCATGAGATGAAATCTCCAGGAATTCGTCCAACCAAAGTTGGCCACCCTACCTGTCTCTCTGTGGATAAGTAGGTATTTAGTTGCACGGAAGAGCACCAGTGACTGGTACATAAGAATATGTAGCATTGTTCATAAATTAATGTTCAATAAATTTGCTATTGTCCACTGCAAAAGTCTCCCAGGATCCAGCTGTGAACTGGTGGCATGTGTTAGTTGTTGCAGCTGAGACCATTGATATTTTTGCTGCTCAGCTAGTTGGAGACAGACATGGAATAAAGCAGAGCTCTTGCCAGCTCTGTGATCACTGAACTCCACATTGGCCGCTGATGCTACTGGCTTCAGTCTCACTACCTGAGCAGTGGGAAGAATCTGAATCCGAGCTGAGAAAATGGCTCTCTTTAGTAGGGAAGGAGCAGTATTACAATCGGCCTCTATTGACTCTGACCCAAATCAGCAGTTAAAGATTACGAGCGAGCTGGAGATGTCAGCTTTTTCCTCCCATATCACTCTATCCTAATTGCCACCCAAATATAAATGCTTTTCTCCCTGGAGATCTTATGGGGCATCATTTATCCAGACACTCGCCCTGTGACCCTCCTTTACACTGTCATAGCAGTAATGCTTTGCTGTCCTCTACAGATCATGTTTTTTCCCCTTTCTTTTCTACTGACTTTACTAATCTCCTCTTTACAGCCTATTTGAGCCCCTGGAGGCTTCTCATACTCATTGACTTCAGCATTCATGTCTCTGTGAGTTATGCCCCTCTCACCAGTAATTTTGTGGCTTTATTGGATTCCTTCAGCCTCACTCAGTACATTTCATCTGCTACCCCGACAGGTAGACACACTCTGGATCTAGATTTTTATTGACTAATTAAAGTATAGATGATCTAGTTATTTCAGGCCACTTACTTCTCTCTGTTTTAAGCGGGTCTTCTGACAGCTAGAGCTTTATGTCTTTACCTCCTCTTAAAGAGACCCCACCACTTAAACCGGCTGAATGTATATTTGCTCCGTCAGAAGTCTTCAAGCCCCATTTCTGTGGTGGAAATGAAAGGAAGTGCTGGCTACCTGCATTCGTGACTGGTTTTTCTTGCCTCATTTAGACCCCACCCATCTCCCCACCCCACTTGCCTTAAACTGGAGAGTACAAATATTCATCAATCAATTTTACATGTGGCATTACATGTGGTTCTTTCATAACTCCAAAATATATACTATAACTAACCAGGCTGCTTCCTGAAACTCTGAATCTATATCACAGTGATAACTGCTTTTCTATATCAATATTATAACTATCAGGCATCTTCCTATAATGTGTAAAGGTAAGTTTGGCATCACTCCAGATTCTGAAGTCACAAATCAGTCCGTCTGATTCTTTCCCTTTTGAAACAAAGTGGGGTAGTTGGCGGTCATTTATCAGTCTAACTCAGACTGTACTTATATAATGAATAAATAGCTGCTAGAATAGGAGTTACTGCTTAACAAATGAGAGGAGATCTGCTCCTGGTTTCATTGAACGATCAGACTGGAATTGATTTTGGTGGCTGCAAGATCTGGTCCTCAATGTGATTTGGATTCGCATGTGAGTTGTAAATTGATAATCGGAAAACTCTTGCTAGCATTATTCCTGCATCACTATATGAAATAATATCTTCAGAGTGATGTTGAATAGACATATTTTCCAATGGCTTTTCCATGGAGCAGATTAAAAAATGGAAACTTGTTGTGGGCAAAATTCAGAATTTTGATGTTTACATTTCACAGCTTTGGAAATAGAACAATTCTCCAGATTGGCAAAATGAAACTTTTCCTAAGTGATGAACGTTCTGAAAAGTTAGAGTGGAAAAGGGGAGGAAGGGAAGGGGGGAAAGTGTTTCCATTGCACTCAGTGGCAAAAAAGGAAAGGAGGGGGAAATCCAGGAAGAACAATTTTGAAATTATTTTGGTTTTCAAATTTTCCCAGAAGTATAGGGTTGGACCTTAAGAGGTCTTCTAAACCAGTTCCCTGCACTCAAGGCAGGATTAAGTATTATCTAGACCATCCCTGACAGGTGTTTGTCTAACCTGCTCCTAAAAATCTCCAATGATGGAGATTCCACAACCTCTCTAGGCAATTTATTCCAGTACTTAAACAGCCTGACAGCTAGGAAATTTTTCCTTATGTCCAACCTAAACCTCCCTTGCTTCAATTTAAGCCCATTACTTATTGTCCTATCCACAGATGTTAAAGAGAACAAATTTCTCCCTCCTCCTTGTAACAATCTTTATATACTTGGAACTGTTATCATGTCCCCCCTCAGTCTTCTCTTCTCCCGACCAAACTGATGCAATTTTTTCAATCTTCCCTCATAGGTCATGTTTTCTAGACCTTTAATCATTTATGTTGCTCCTCTCTGGACTTTCTCCAATTTGTCCACGTCTTTCCTGAAATGTGGTGCCCAGAGCTTGACACTCCGCTCCAATTGAGGCTTAATCAGCGTGGAGTAGAGCGGAAGAATTACTTCTGTGTCTTGTTTACAACACTCTGACTAATACATCCCAGAATCATGTTCACTTTTTTTTGCAACAGTTTTACACAGATTTAGCTTGTGATCCACTATGATCTCAGATCCTTTTCCACAATACTCCTTACTAGGCAGTATTTCCCATTTTGTAGGTCTGCATCTAATTGTTCCTGCCTAAGTGGAGTACTTTGCATTTGTCTTTATTGAAGTCCATCCCATTTACTTCAAGCTATTTCTCCAGTTTATCCAGATCATTTTGAATTTTAATTCAAGGCACTTGTAACAACTCCCAGCTTGGTATTTGACTGCAAACTTTATAAGTGTACTCTCTGCCATTATCTAAATCATTGATGAAGGTATTGAACAGAAGCAAACCAAGAACATGTTTAGCAATTCCCTGTCAAAAAGGTAGAAGTGTTAGTTTTCGATGAAATGCTGCTTTTTTTTGTCAGGGAAACCTTTTGCTGAAAATCTTTGACTACCTCTAGTAAAGGATCAGAAGCGATGGAACGTCTGCATTCAGAGCTGACACCTGCCAATCTCTGTTATTGACGCCCATCTCAGTAACTCTCAGTAAACCTAAAATTCCTCTAATATGAATTTAAAAATGTCAGCCTCTTGAAATCAACCACCCCAGATTAGTAAGTGGTGAAATGAGCTTCATTAGTAAGTGGTGAAAATGGGCTGAAGCAGGAGGAGAAAAATCACAGTGTGAAAGATATGGGAAAAGGGATGGTGAACTTTCACTCTTGCAAAGAGCATTGCTTGGAAGAAAGGGGAACGATAAGAGAGGGTGGTTACCCCTAGAAAAGCCCAGAGCTCATGAAAATTATATTGAAGTTGGTAGAGAAGTTCATATTAAAGCAGAGAAATCCACAGAGGTGACACTCAGGCCTATTGTAATAGAATAGAATAAACACTCAACTCTTGTAATAGAACTGTAAGAGTGTCTATCTTTTTACTTTGAACACTAGGGTACAGAGAGGGGTCTTTTTTATGCAAGACCCAATAACTACAAGCTGCTTTCCAGCCTAAGTTAAAGCTTTTTTCCCCAAAAACCCACACTACTAGTTGGGAAATTTGGGGTTTCGCTGCTACCATCTCTTTCATAGCTAGAAAAGATGGAGTCAGTTCAAGCTCCAAACAGAACTAAAAAAGCTTCCTGGTTCTTTCTCCAGGTGGGCTCTTTACCTCATTCTCCCCCCTTCCCTCAGTTAACTCTTAAGAGGTAAACTAACTTTTTAAGACTTTTCACACTTATGACAGGAACCAATTGTGTTACATCATTTCCTGCACATGATTGGTTCTTTATGTATTAGCCATGCTGATTCAGTTTAAAAACCCTGTTACATCTGCTTCCAGGGGTTAAAATAGAGGAACAAGAGTTGCTCATGGATAGCCTCCCCTTTTCCTGGTTTGAATAAGCCGCTCTTCCTACGGCTCCCTCTTCTCCTTGGCTGGTGTGGCAAGAGAGACCTCTTCTCTCCTGATTGGATCTAATGTAACCACTGTTTACCCTACTACTGTCCTAAATCAATTTATTTGCAATGCTTTCTGGATACCTATTCTACAATTCATGACTCAGTTTCCAGAAGCAGTGTTTCCTGGGAAATCTCGCAAGGCTGCTGGTTAATTTGTGGGACAGTAGCAGGAGGACTAATTGAACTATTTCAGCTAATCTGCGACCCTATTGGCAGGGAAGCAGTTGAGGCTGAAATTCTATTTATCCCTGAAATGCTGACGTTTTCTTGGCTATGACTGTTGTAGAGAGCTTACAGCAGTGCAGTGTAGCTGCTCTCAGCCGACAGGAGACAGCACTTCTGCAGACTTAATCGATCCACATTGAGCAGCGGCAGTAGAAGCTTTCCCACCAATATAGCACTTTCCACACTGGCATTTAGGTTGGCATAACTCATGTCACTCAGGTGGTTGGCTTATTCATACCCCCAAGTGACATAAGTTATACTGCCATATGTGGTAATGTAGACATAGGGCTTGTCTTCACTACAGCGGGGAGGGATCGATCTTTTGGCGATCGATTTATCGTGTCTCATCAAGACACGATAAATCAATTGCCAGTGGCTCCCCTGTCGACTCCAGAACTCCAGCTTGCCAAAAGGCGCAAGCTGGAGTCAACGGGGGAACGCGCTGCCGCCCACCGCCGCCCTGAGAACGGCAGGTAAGTTGACCGTAGATACGCCAATTTCAGCTACGTTATTAAATTGCGTATCTACAGCCAATCTCCCCCCTTGTGAAGACCAGCCCATAGCCTTAGTATGATTTATTGCATGCTTATAAACAGTTTGGAGCAATTCACTGCCTAGCTGCAGTATATTACAAGTACAGAAGGAGGTTAAAATGGCACTTAGCACTGAAAATTGCTCTAGCCTAAACAAATCCCAAGAAAGAAATGAGGTATAAGGAATACACATGAATTTTATTACATGACTTATCTTGGTCCAATTTTTTTGCCTTAGCCACACATCCATGCTCCCTATTTAGATCAGTAAGAGTCATGCACAAGATTTAGCTGTAGATTGTATTTCAAGTATATTCAATGTTGCCAACTCTTGCAGTTGTTACTGAGCATTATGATACTAGGTGTCAAAGACCCAGCTCCTAGAATCCTGTGATTGAGAATCTCATTTTTCATTGAAAAGGAAAGTAGATTTCTAGACCTCAGGGCTGCAAAGACAACCTTCAGTATGGGACCTGGGCACTTAAAAACCAATGCAAAGAAAAATCAAAATGCATTTTTAAGTCTGACTTTAAAGAGATTGCCTCTTGCCTCCTGTCTTTGCCCATCTGAGTTTGGCAAATACTGACAATTTAAGTGACTATGTAGAGATTGGGCCCATCGTAAACCCCTAGTATAGACATGAAAAACTATGATTTACATTAATTATATTTACCCTAGTTGCAAGGTACTATATCGGTTGCTGGTCACTGTTCGCTGAATCAGGGCTAATCTCAAGCATAGACAAGGCCTATATAGAAAATGGCTGACTTCCAAGTATAGCCAAGGCCTTAGTTTCCTTGTATAGAGAAAGACAGCTGATGTGGATATAAGACTTGCACTATAGGCCAATTCTGTTCTCAGCTATATCCACTCACTGAACTCAAAGGGTTTGATGCTGTTTTCATTAAAGTTAGTGGCAGTTTTTCCATTAACTTCAATGGGAGAAGAGGCATTCTTATTTGAGGACAGAATTTGGTGACCTGAAATAATCATTGAAGCTTATGCTTCAATACTTTTGTTAGTCTTTAAGGTGCCACAGGACTCTTTGTCGCTTCTGCAGATCCACACTAAGACGGCTACCTCTCTGATTCTCTGAAATAATCATGCAGCAGAAAATTTCCTGGTATATTTATTTCCTTACTAAACTTCCCTGAAAGGCATAACTTATTCATCATTTTTTATTCAGTGCGGGGACTGGAATATAGATAGACTATATTCAAAACATGTATTTGATACTTAGTAGCCTCTTGCTGAGCGATTGCAATCTAATGTGTACATGTGTATGTTGGCTCAAAATACAAGTACTCCTAAGAAACTTCTTGGTAAAAGGAAAATCACTGCCCAGGCACATTAATTACTTTTCATTGCCTAAAGGGGAGCCACAAATGGGTTTTTTTTTAATTAACTGAAGGATTATGAATGACTGCTCCAAGAGGGAGATGGACATTTAAAAACAGTCATGTTTTCTTCTTTTTTTCTCCCAAATGAGTTTCCAGTCCCAAGAAGGGTGCAAACAATTTTTTTTGAGGGATTTCTGATTTATAATAATGACAACATCCTTCCTTAGAGAGGATCAAGGAAATGGATGTGTATAAAGAGGCAATCCAATTTACAAGGTCATCCAGATCTTCCTGTATGATATCCCGGTCCTTCTCTGTATTGGCAATACCTCCTAGCTTTGTGTCATCCGCAAACTTTATTAGCACACTCCCACTTTTTGTGCTGAGGTCAGTAATAAAATGATTAAATAAGATTGGTTCCAAAATCAATCCCTGATGAACTCCACTAGTCACCTCCCTCCAGCCTGACAGTTCACCTTTCCGTATGACCCGCTGTAGTCTCCCCTTTAACCAGTTCCTTATCCACCTTTCAATTTTCATATTGATCTCCATCTTTTCCAATTTAATTAATAGTTCCCCATGTGGAACCGTATCAAATTGAGGTAAATTAGATCTACTGTGTTTCCTTTGTCTACAAAATCTTTCACCTTCTCAGAGGAGATCAGGTTGGTTTGGCATGATCTGCTTTTTGTAAAACCATGTTGTATTTTGTCCCAGTTACCATTGACCTCAATGTCCTTAACTACTTTGTCCTTCAAAAAATTTTCCAAGCCCTTGCATACTACAGATGTCCAACTAACAGGCCTGTAGCTACCTGGATCACTTTTTTGTTTCCTTGCTAAAAAATAGGAACTATGTTAGCAATTCTCCAGTCATAAAGTCATCTGATAAGAGGGTAGTGATCCTTTAAAAAGGAAATAGAATACAGCATATCTATGCAAAGGAGTTATCAATTAATATTTTAACATACATAATAAGTAAAAGGCATTAATTTCTTGGATTATATCCTGTGGGTCCAATTTTCCTCATACTTACAATGCAGTAAATTGGGAATAATTCCACTGACACCAAAATACTTTGACTGTCAGCTGTTTGTGGGAGGGGTCCATCTCTTTGTTCTGTGTCCGTACAGTGCCTGGTACAATGGGATTACAATCCATTACTAGGTCTGACCACAAAATAAATAATTAAGTAAACCGTAAGATCAAATGGTGTGAACCCAGTGTACATAGGAGAACCATGTGCTCTTCTCAAATGATCCTGGGCTCTGTATTGGCTCAAAGCCCCGCAATGTGTTTCTCATGTAACAGCCACGCTGTGTACGTAGAGCAAGCATTTTAAAAATAATCTTTTAAATGTTCCACACTGTGTGGAAATCCATATGCTGTCCTGAATCTTTCTCTGTTCCTTATGCAGCAGGAGAACAGAGGAACTAGCATGTATTTGTTACAGACATATTGCTTCAGATAGCTACACCACTACATTATAAATTGTATTTAACGTATCGGTGTCATATTTTATGCTGTTTCACAACTGCAGTTCAGACTGTCCCCTTTGGTCTCTTAGTGGCCCCTGCTAATTGGTGCTTCGGGGAGAAAGTGTAGGGCATTGTGTAACGGGTCTTCAACATTATCCCTAGTTTTATGTTTTGTTGGGATCCGGCAGCCACAACATGACAGTCTCCCATGGGCTTGAAGTTAAGGGAATGTTAGTCAACAGCAAGAATAAGTAACTAAATATAGTGCACGTCTTGGAGGAAAGGAGCCAGTGTCTGGTTCCATCTGATGCCCAGGGCATTTTATCGAGTAAGGCTGAGGGGAAACATTTGAAAAAGAAAAAAAAGTGATCAAGCATGATTTATCATGTGATTGGAAAGAGTCTATTGGAAAAGGTGACTGGCCAAGTCCCATGTTGACTAAGTAGATCAAGAATGCCTGCCACAGATATGGCTTGGTTTTAAATGCCTATTTTCTGCTCTCATTAATCTGCTAAATTACCCAGCTCAGATTGCTTATGTGTAAGCATTACATCAAGGTACACTATTTTGTATTAGCTGCCATATAAAAAGGAAACAGCCACAGAAGGTAAGGGAGAGGGAGAGTGAGTTATTGGCTGTAAAATAATCTGGTAACAAAGTACTTACTCACGGGGAAACAAAAATAGCCAAGAAATGTTCACATTGGTATCTAGTAATATCTAATTTGTTCCCATAGTCACACATCGTTGTTTCTGTATACTCAAGGAAGACCCAAAAAACAGAGGAAGACGCTCACACATAATAAACACACAAGCATGCATAGAGTCTGGTATTATATCTCAAATACAGTGCAGAGATAGCATAGGAAATGTTTATTATGAGCATTGATAGAAAAGCTTTGACATGGGGGCTAGATGATCCACAGTTATGAACAACCATCCCAAAATTATCCATGGCAATCACTTCTTGCAAAAGAAATGAATTATTGCAACACAACACATCCTTGTTGTATCGATATGATTAGCTAGTTATCCATAATGTGTTGTAATTTGTTTTGATTTTTAAGTATTCTTTAGCCACAGAGCCCTAATGAGGCTTCTGTAAATTGATTTGGTACTCCTAAATGCAGCATGGCTCACGGATTATTTCAAAAAGCTGTCAAGATCCTGTGACTTTCATTTCATTGGATTTAATGATCGTTGGAAAAGGTGTGCATTACAGCCAGCTACAATCACATTTGTCGGCATGATCCTTTTAAGTGCAATTCAATTAAAGTGTTATACTCTAATTTTATTATTGCTCAAGCTGAGTGCTAATGCTGGCTAACAATAAAGCTACAGGTAGATAATGGTATACAATTTAATTTAACTAATTGGAGTTTAGTGATCTAACATGCTTTTCATATCTTAATTCTTGGAATAATCTTTGATTATTTTTTTTGTGTGTCTACAACAGTTCTTTTAATGGAAAAGGTCAACCCAAAACATCAGTTACATTTCAGATTAAATTATCTAGTAACATCTGCCTTTAACAGTATATCAGTATGCACAAGAATTTTCTTCTATTACCTGCCACTTGCATCCATTTTCCATTGTCAATGTGCTTGACCTTGAAATTAATTTATCTAACTGTGCTTACATTCCTTATTAAGTTAACTGCAGCCTTGGAGTGCCAGAAACATTCTTACTGAGGGGATTCTGGCGAAATGACAAATTAAAGGGTCAGGATCAGAGATAAACCAGTCCCTCTAACTAGACAAAGACAGAAGTTTTTACTTACAATTCTGAATGGTTAGAAACAGATAAATTAGTCCACATGCAAGAACACATAGGTACATGGAAACAAGATGTTTCTCTTGCTGTATATGTTTTTTTCTTATGACAATATCTTCACTAGTAAATATCCCCTTTATTGCAAGAAGTGGATATTAGTACTTAAAATCAAGAGAATGGTTAGGTAAGTTCTGTTCACAGGAAACTTTTAACAAGAAACTGTATGATTGCAGTGCCTCAAGTCCTGCAGGTGAAATAAGGTATATTGCACTGAACTGACTGAACCTTACAAGATTGCATCAAGACACAAGAAAAATTAAACTTAAATGCAGCGCTGTCCCTTTTTTCCCTACAGCTCTCTATTGTTGCCTTCTTTGAGCACTACCATAAATGTACCTCGGGCCTCTTGCTGTATCTTTTGGGCAATGGCATTCTGAGTTTTAAACTTTCTATTTTCTGTCAATTATTTTCACCTGTTTTGCAGGCACCTGGTATATGGGAGGATGCCTGTATAAAAAAGTAGTTCTCTTTATTCCTCAAACCTATTGTTGGGTTTCCTAAAGAGGATATGACACTCAGTCCACATCTGTATAACAAAGGCACTGTGGGACATATTCTCAACTGGTGTAAACCAGCATAGCGGCTGTGGAGCGTCCACAGAATTGTTGGAATGTGTTCTGTTATCTATCAGAACGACTTACATGGCCCTCCATACTGCTGACCACCTCATGTTCTTCAGTGTAGTTATCCTCACAAAACCCCTGTGAGGTAGGGAAGTGCTATTATCCTGATTTTACAGGTGGGGAACTGAGGCTGAGAGACTATGTCCCAGATTCACAAAGATTGATTTCAGTGGAAGTAAGGATTTTAAACACAAAGGTAAGTGGATCTGGGCTTAAGTGTCTTCCTCAAGGTCACATGGGAAGTCTGTGGCAGAGCAGGGAATGTAATACAGTTGCCCAATATATCAGACTATCTCCCTACCCAGCAGTAGACCATTTTTTCTTCTGCTGCTCATGCAACAACTGTAACCAGAAAGTGAATTCTTATTTGTTCATTCTGTTGGGTTCTGGTGCATCTTGTTAACTTCCTTATAAATTTTCTTTGCTCTTGAGTAACTTTTTAAAAGGAAAAATCACACCTCTGTAAATACCACAGAGCCGAACGGTGTGCTAATGTCTCCAAAGTCTATTGCAGTCAACCAATTCAAAATAAAGTGATATCTCATGTCTTCCATTCTCTTTATTGGGATTGTTCCCATGTGTGAATCTGATCCAAGTCCCCCTGAAGTCCATGAGTCTTTGCCTGGATCAGACCCTAGATTAGTAGCTATATATCTGAATAGTTGGTATAGTGCCTGTCTCATGTCCTATCTCCAATCAAAATACAGTAGCTTATATATTTTAGACAAAGTGCCAGGACTGGCTATACATGCTGGTAGGTGTTCAAGGGGAGACTTCAGGCTAAAGTTGCCTGCAACACACTTTCAAACACACACTTGGTTCACCTCAGTCGTTTGTCTCAATGACCAGATGCTTGTCAGGCAAACTCTTGAAGTACAAAGAATGTGTCTTTCATACATTAAACAGTGATATATTCACTGTCTTTCAAACAGCTCTATTTAGATTTTCCAACTGGGATAAATAGAGGAAATATATCTAGATCTAAGTACTTTGTCATGATTCATTGAGGTGTAGTCTGTGCACCAGACCTAGGATACTATTAGATGATACTATTGCAGAACATGTACAATGTTAGGAGAATTAGAGATGGGTTTAATTTCATGTATATTATTTTTTTGTTTTTCCATCTATATTTTCAGAAATGTTATATATTGCTTCTATCAATTGCAAGAGTACATAAAATTTTAATGACAAAGCAGTAAAATAAATGACCTCCAAATATTACTGCAGCTCCCCTGATAGATTTCTGTGCACTCTGCAACCTTTGGCTGAGCTAATTAAATAACCAGCAGAATAATTCTGGGAATGTTTATGGTCAACACTGCTGTGATACTATTTCCTGAATAGATTTTTTTTCCTAAGGCACCTCTTTTAGGAGTTATCTAAAATCATAGCAGTATAACCAATGATAGGTACTATTGGGAGGGAATAGCTAAATCCACCCACAATAATCAGATATCCCAAGTGCAAAATAGCATGAAGGGAAAGAAAGAATCAAGAATATAGTAATATAAAGTATTGGCAGATTTGTTTACAATTGATTACAGAAATAGGTAGAATATCTGTTTTGGTTATGATGCATTAACTATCTTCTTAAGTCATCGCTAAAAATATCGAGGACAAGTAGATTGTTAAATGCAATGTGTTCCATTTGTGACACTCCTGTTTCTCATTTGAGGAATAAATAGCATATTCAATAGCTTTACCACTAGCGTCAGTCTCTGACAAAATCCTAAATGGCAGAAGAGATGTGATTTAGTGCCAGAGGCTGGCATTGTGTATTACAATAGTGCCCAGAAGCCTCATGGCCCTGGTGTGCTAGGCATTGCATGAGCATATCGAATAAGAGAATCCCTGCCCTGACAAGTGTATTCCAAAATGGAGGAAACAGATCAAGGGTGGGAGGGAAGCAGTGCCACCGAGATAAACTGCCCACCGACTGTCATGCCAGCAGGTACTTGAGTAAGCTGAGTGTAAAACCCAGATCTCCTGACTTCCAGTCCAGAGCCCAGCCGTCATGTGGTGATTCTGTCAACTTGATCAAGTCACTTTACCTCTGTTCTCCATCTGTGAAACAGAAGAATATTTACCTGCCTCACAGGTTTGTTTTGAGTCTGAGTTGTTAGCACGGCAGTTGTCCAAGCATTATGTATAATTAGATAAACAAGCATCCTGAAAAATAAAAGGCATTTCAAATTACCCAATAGCAACACAGATGTATTACTAAGTATTAGCATGTATCCGCTGTTCAAGCCATGGGGGGGGGGGGGCTGAATGCCTTTACAAATATAATTTAAATAATAAATACATAGCGTGTATTGACAACAGGCAATCCACAAAATCATCTGTGGTAACCACAAGAAAAAAGCAACTCACCCCACATCCCACCCACCTGCCCACGCAGTGATTCTTCACCTCCCAACACACACACTGTCTGTGGTGTGCATCAGTGTGAAGGAGCAAGCCTGAGTTACCCAAAGGTCAACCGCCAGCAACTCTGACAGGCCCACAAAGGAATTTCATTCCCTTCATCAAAACTACCCTGCTGCCAGAGTTTGAGATTCTCAGTTGCTAACGCCTTCGCTGATCTCAACAGTGAGGAGGGTGCTGATCTCAGCTTTAGAGATCAGCCTCAGAGACAGCCAAGAGGGACCATGTAGGGTTTTATACATTAAAGCCATTACCTTGAATTACACTCAGAAGCAAACAGCAGGTTCAAGCACCATGCTGAGCCCAGATGTAATGTGCTCAGCAGAGCTTAGGTGTTTAAGCAAATGCAGCATCTTCCTCTGCACTGACTGCAGCTTCTGGTGTAAATTCTTGGAGGTGGGGGCTTGTGAAACACTTCTCACGGCCATCAGAAGATCCTATACCTCCTGTCCCTGCAGTACTATTGGGTTGGGGAAGAGAGCATAGCCAGGATGTTCAAACTGCTGGAACATTTCTTGGGGCCCTAATAAAACTTGCATTATTTAAAATGGCCCCGAGGCTGCTCTAAATAGCCCCAAAAGGCTGGACTGGATTCCCCCATCTAGGGGAATAAAAAGGTGGCTTAGAGCCAAGGCTGCACATAGAGCAGGGTCAAGCATTTCACAGCCAGAACTTAGGATCTGTGTTACTTAGGATCTAGCCCATCACTGGAATAAACACAGCAGCCTGAGAGGAAAACTCATTCTTTATTTTAATCTGCAGTGCAATCACTTGGTTCCCCTTCATCCCACTTTGGGGGTGGATTTGAGGTTCCTATAGTGACCCCATATTTCTCAGTCCACCTCTGACTCTGACACTTCAGGGAAACTTTTAAACTAAGATTGGAATTTATTTTAATCAGAGGTCGTCATCTCCAAGGCAAAACAGGTTCAAATACTCTCTGAATTTGCTGCTATTCAGGGGGGTTGACATTTTGCTGCACACAGTACAGCCTACCTCCTGCTCTGGTGATGACGTGGTTTTGCCGTCCTTCCCAGAATCACAGACCTCTCCCTTCCAGAGCAGTAATTCCAGGAACGATGCTGCTTTAGAGTGGCTGCCTGAGGCACCCTGAGGGATACAGGTATTTTAGGGCACTTGGTGGCCGGATTGCGGTGTCGTATATTTTTGTTTCTATTTTTAATTCCTGTGCTAGTTTGCAAAGATGTTCAATAGAATGTCTGTGTCACTGCTACACGGCAGCACATGCATAGTAAATCGCCATGCAGTACAGCTGAGTATGGCTTTAGAAAGCCGGGGGTGGGGGGGTCTGTGCGTGTGGCAAACTATAAATATTAATGACTGAAAGTACTGCACCCCTTGTATTTTACACATTGACACTTCTAATCTAGCGACTCAGCGTTCGAGGCCCATTGGGTGAATCTGAGGGGGACAGAGGTACCTTTATATCACACCATGAACATCTTCTCTCCTCTAGTTGTGGGAAGCAGCTGGGGGGCCAGGTCACCCCCTCCCACCACAGCACAAGTTATATCAGTCCCAGGGCTGCACACCTGCAGTAACAGCCTCCTAAAGACTACTTTGTTCGACCAGGATTGGCAGAGCAAAACCACCTCTGGCCAACCTCCTGCCCGGTTCCTGGGGGCCTGAAGGGAGTGGCATAGAGCCTGCTACACTGGCTTTCACACCTGAGGGTCTGCCTTGTGTAATGGAATTGCCAGCTACACCTGTGGGACAACGTTTAGTCCTGTTTGTGCTGCCCAAACAGTGTGAATGGGACAGGGTCAGGGACAGAATCTGGACGAGCACCATACATGCTGAAAGCATTACACATCTACCGTCTCACTAGTCCTCACAACAGCCCTGTGAAGAAAAAAGGTAAGTAACATTCCCATTATGCAGATGGAGAAACTGAGCCCCGGAGGCTGGATTGACCCCATATTCAGCAGCCCAATGAATAGGGTGACTAGAGTTGCACACTTTGCTTCCTCAGTACAGAGTCCTATGAACTCCCCAGTGGGTTGGAGAGCTGCTTCCCTCTCAGTGGAAACCCTGAGAATATGCAATGAAAAGGCCACTTGCCCTCCTCCAACCTGACCCTGTGAAGTGCTGGAGATAAGCTGCTGTAAACCATGCCATCTTGGACCAGCAAGAGTGAATCTAGCCCAGAAAGGTCACCCGAATTGTCGTGACAAGGCCCAGTTCTGACTTCAATCCACTAGACTGTGCTGCTTCCTTTCAGAAATGCTCTTGTTCCCTGTAGCCTGTGCTGTTTGGCTGCTTGAGGGAAAAACCTCACAAGAGTTTGCTGTATGCAGTACATTTCACCAATCAGGAAGCAGAGGTTTCTGGTTTGTACCTAATTACTCAGGTCAGTGGAAATAATGACATGGTTTTCCTTAGATTTGCATTCAGAGAAGTCTGCTGTTAAGATTTCTATCAAAAATGAAAACCAGTGTGCAGCAAAATAATTATTTTTGGGAAGCTTTTCAGTTTTTACCAATGATGAGGGAAACAGCAGGAGTTCACGGAAGGGAATATATTTTATTGATGGCAAAGGTTTATTGCATCATTGTTTTAGAACTTCAGGGCCATGCAAATGCTCAGGACAGTGAAACATTACATTGTTATGGAATAATGGCACCTTGGAATAGGGGGGGAAAAAGCACTTTGATGTTATTCTGAAGTTGTTTCTAAAATTATTTTAGCAATTTGGATTTATGCCACTGCATAAGGAGGCATTGGACTACTCTCCCTCCCCTTCCTCTGCCAATTGGGCACTGTATCTTTTGTGGAGGGGCATAGCCTTAAAACGAGACCTATTTTTTTTTCACCTGAGTTAAAAATGAGCCCATCTATTAAAAATCAAGGGTGGGAATTGCTGTTCGGTCACTGACCTGAATCTGGGTTTCTCATGAGTGTTTTGTTCAAGCAAATTAGTAGGTTTTGGCCTATTTCTAATGTCTGAAGTCAATGTGTTAATAACCTACAAACCAAATTTCATTCCTGATGATTCAGAGGGGGAACCCCTGGGCTAAACACTGTTTATCAAATTGTTACCTTGCTTCAGAACAGGCAGCAGTGGGATGGCGCTAAATGAGAAACTTGAGGAAAGACCAGAAGGAACCTGCTGATGGCTTCCTTCTAAGGCCAGTGGGATAGATCAAAGCAACTTTTAGTGTGGGACAGCAGGGTCCATTCTCAGACAGAGTGTGCAACGGGCTAGGGCAAGGTATATTTACACCCCAGTTTCCTGTGAACTAAGTGTTGGTCTAGGCAAGGCCAGACAGCTGAACTCAACACTTCATGGGAGTTGGAACTAAGCAGGGACAAACTAAATGGCCTATTCACTGTGTCCCTACTGAGTACTGTTCTTGAGCACATGTCCTTAAGCTGCAAAAAAGTCCAGAGAAGAAGCTGTTAAAGTCTTTGGACCTGAAGCTGAGGTAGAAGTGAATCACAAAGCTGCTACTCTTCAGATTGTAATTCCACCCTTCTTCCTCTTTTAAAAAAATAATAAAATAATGCAGCCGCCCCCCCCACACACACACACACACACTTACATCCCTGGAACAATGCAAGGCTCCTTGACCTACTATTCTTAACCTTTACTGACAAAAAGATTGTAATCTAAACAGGACATTTATAAACCAGCATTGGAAGTCTCTTCTGTTGTGTGATTCTCTACAAAGTGTTAATACCCCCTTTTTGCACAGGAAAATATGCCTGGATTTTCATTGATCCACCTCGAATCAATGCTTTTAAAAATCTTAGACACATTTTGCTTAAGAGCAAAAGCATGCATTTTATGTTTTGACATGGTATTATCGATTGGAAAGGAGAGAGCAGTGCTTGCCACCTGACTGTCTCTTCAACTTCCTAGTCTGGCAGTGTCTGGTAGCACGACGTCCTTAATGGCTTTGCTCCTGTTTTCGCTGCTTGTTCCCTTTCCTCTTTATCCTCCCAGACCTCAGCACGGTGCCTTTCTCAGTTTTTTAAAGTAATCAATATTGTGCTGAAGCCTCCTGCTGTTTGCCGTCACTCATATTTGGCACCGTTATAAATTATGCATGGGTCTCTCTCAACCCATATAAAATTTCTATTGCATTTGTCAATTGCTAATCGATAGTTCACTTTTCTCATCCTCAAAGACACACACATGTTTTGAACTTTTAATGCAAATATTTCCCCCTCCCGGGCCCCCAAATCTAGGAGAGGAGAATAGAATGGATTCAAATCGGAAGCCAGAAACTGCACAGTACACGTTCAGAGATCTGCTTGATATGACATTAACACAAATCCTATATCTGAAGAAGCAGAGTTCAGCTTCAATCTCTATATTCAGCTGTGTAGCAAATGTATCCAAGGCAATATTTTACCCTGGCTGTGCTTACCTGTGACCCTTTCAACCTTTGCTGCACAAGATGCTCACAGTGGTAGACTCTTTGAACTTGCAGAGCTAATGGCATCTGACATTTAAGTCAACCTTAAAGAAATCTCAGCAAACCCAGTCACTTAAACTAATATGGCCAGTGTCTCTTTAAGGAGGCATATTGATGTTCTTTGTAAAATGTCATGTTATGGTGATGTCTCAATCAAGTGCATGACTCTCGCTGCTTCTCACTAGCTTTGAAATTGGGTTGTAAACCAAAATTGAGCAAATAATCTTTTATATAAAAGTATGGATTAAAAAAAATTGTGTCACCATCTGAAATAAATTCTCTAGCCCTGTAGCATCAACTTCTGTTGCAGCATCTTTAATAGGGTGTTAGCTGAGGCAAGGAGAAGGCATCGGTTGAGTGAGACTGCTTGAAACCGTTTTTTGCTTGAGGCAAAACAGAGCGCTAAAAGAGCTGAAAACAACAACAACAAAAAGCTGCCTACTGCTGTTCCTGGAACATTAAACATCAGAACTGGAACCTTTTGCTACCATAGTTTAGTGGCATGGATAAGTGCTTTAGTTTTGAGGCCCCACTGCTTCGGGTGATGAGGAATAGAACGTGTTCATCCAAATATTAACAGCTCTAGTCACTACAAAAGATCGATGGCCTTCCAAGCAGGAGCCTCGCTCAGGCCTCAGTGTCGCAGATCTGAGATCCTCACCTGGTGTTGAGCTTTGCAAGGTCATTTGCAATGCAGAGCCCTCCACTCTGCAACAGCTTGGCTAACCAGTGACACTGCAGTGTCCCGGACTTCAGCTGCTTGAGTAATCCCCCAGAGTTCTGGGCAGGCTTGAAGGCCAGGACCTGAGCTAGCTTAATTAAAGTGAGCCACAATCACTACCTGTGACCAGTGTAAACCTACCTTGAGTTTGAGCTTCAGGGTATATTGCAAAGGCCTCTTCACTGTGGGTCATATGGTGCCACCTTTGTCCATCCTGATGAGGGTTTTACTCCTCCAGTTATTTACTCCTCCTATTCATTTCAGTGAGACACTTGGACTCTGACCCAGTCTGCCTGCCTTGGGTTTGGTTGAGGAGGTGTGTTAAGGAGGTGTGTGAAGGGTGGGAGGAGTGCATCTCTGGCAAGGGGATCAGCACTTTTGGTGTTAAGTGCCCAAATGTGACGTAGATACTTCACAGAATCAAGGCCCTTGCCTTGTAGGTACTACAACAGTTAAGTCAGACATGACACAACAAGAGGGGATCCTAGAAACAAAAATGGCCGGGAGAAGGAGGAAGGGGTTCCAAAGGAAGCTGATGAGGGCTGCATACATTGATGGTTTTTATTGTAAGTGTGAGTGGAGGTTTATGACAGGAATGTGATTTAAATGGAAAAAGTATAGTGTAATATTAATGGAACTGGAGCTACTGATTCCCAAGAAAGTGAGTCACTGTGATTGCTTTAATCATCTTCTCAGGTTGATTGAGGACACTGTTGTGTTTGAGGGGTAGTATCCAGTGCACTGGACAGTGAGTCATTTACCCTGATAAAACAGGAGTAACTGCATTGGATTCAGTGTATTGGGTGTAACAGAGCAACATTTTGGTGCTTCTTTGTATTTCAGTAGTGCCTAGAGGCTCCATTGTGTTGGGGACTCTATAAACACACAGTTACAGTCCCTGCCCTGAAGAGCTTATAGTCTAAATGGATCAGAGGAAAAGTGAAGAGTGTTTTTTTCCTAGCGTTATTCCCAAAATGAAGTGAAGCAAACAGAAGGGAAATGATTTACCCAGCTTCACACAGCAGGTCAGTGGCAGGACCAGGAATAGACACTGGGTCTCAGACTTCCAGGCCAGTACCCCAGCTACAGAAGTGGTGGTCAGGATCTGTCACTTCTGGGTTAGCTGCACACTTACCCCTGTGGGAACCACACTTGCCTTGTGTGCTCCTTACGCCTCCCTGTCCCACAGTGCAACTCTGTGTCATCAGTGACAGAGCACAGAGGTGAACACACAATACACAGTGACTACTGAGTTACAATTGCACAGAATTTTGTTGCTCAGAGTTTGGCTTCTATCCTCCGCTGGTCTAAACGGACTTAGCTCTGATTGACTTCAATGGTGTTCTTTCAATGGCTCATCCTCTCAATGGCTCCCTGTCTCCACACTTTCAAAAACTTCCCCAGAGCCAGCTGTTTGACACTTTTCTCCCCTTATGAAGCATCTTCCCTTCCCTCCCTTTACTGAGTCATGCTGGAGCCGCTTTATTTGGCTTATGAAGCCCCACTGAAGTCAGTAGGTGTCTCATATGGGTGCAGGGGTTTCCCCAAGCTGATGAGTTTGCCAGATAAGGGTTTTGGTTTTTTTCCTCTTATGGCTTTACAAAGATATTTTCCTGGCTCTGTGTCTAATTTGTATAATGTTGTTGCATTGTTGTGCGGTGTCCAGAGCACTTCTGTGGAGGCCATTTGATAAATATTGCTCTTCTTTTTTGGCCAAAGGAAAGCATAGTTGAACTTTCTTTGACCCACCAATTCAGCTCAATGTCCATCCTCAAGCAGTACTCAGCATGCACACCCTTTGGCCAAAACTTGCATTGCAGGCACCTTGTTACAGAATGGACTTACATGTGATAGCTGTGTTTACGAACTTTATTTATAGGTGTATTTTTTAGGGTCAAAAATGTCCAGCGGGAAATCGCTGGTTTATTTCATTGGTAAAGGTTTTGATTTTCTAGGTTTTCGCCTCTTATCTTAATTTTGAATTTCAATACAAATACAGGCTCGTTAGGAGGTTCCTGGAGACATGTCCCTCAGGAGCCCCTTTGTCCCTGGACCCTAAGGATCCCTGAGTTTGACTTTCTCCTTTCTCTGAAACCTGAACTTGGACAGCCATCCTTCCAGCCACAGAGCACTGACTTCAGAGCTTATCAGCATCATTCCTGAATAAGCCAGAGCATTTGCTGTTGAAAGATGGGAAACATTTCCTTTCCCTTAACTGAAATGGCTCCACAGCACTTCCAAGCCCGGCTGATCCAGACAGTACGAAAGCTGGACCAGAGGCTCCTTCCTTCCCCAAGATGATCCGACTAATTCCTATGGAATCAGTACTAGCTATTCATATTCTGCAGCGGGAAGATTAGGACACCCAGGTTCAGAAACCCAAATCATCTTCAACAATGGAGCGATATCAGTTTATCCCACATGACGATCTGGTCCCAAGTCACCTACATTGCAATCAAATTAATTGCTACTGGACAACCAGGCTGGTTCAGTTTCTATTGGCTATTTCATTCTCTGCTCTGTTTTTGACTAGTTGGCTTTTTCATTAGTAATTGGGGTGAATTTATAACATTGTGATTCATGTACCCCCCAGAACATGAATTATGAGAGCACACAGGGAAAAAACAAAAGAGTAATTTAATGCCAAATCACTGTGTGCCCAATTCATAAAAATGTTATACATTTTCACGTGGGGAAAGGGAACTTCCATTTTGGGGCTTAGAATTCATTGACTCTTCTTCCTTAAGCATAAAAGTTGCCAGCTGCTCGTTATTCATTGAAGGGAATTCATAACTCAAAAGAGGCAGAATTAAAATGAGCATGCCCTACGTAACATGTAAAATCCAAATCTTAAAAAAAGAAAGAAACCTGGTGAATAAAGAGAGGAAGTAAATCACCCTTTTTGAAAAAAAGAGAACCCCTCCAATAATTCCCCAAATAAAAGGTTCATGGCAGGTAAGTATCCAAATCAGACATACCTATAACTTTCCTTCCAATGAATAAAAAAACAAGCATGATGATTTGGGCAACAACAAGGTTATTTTTCTTAAATTGTATCCTTCAATCACAACTTTAAAATATGTATTGGGGGAGAGGCATGGAGGAAATAAGGTATTGGGGGAAGATGTGTGTCCATTTACAGCGATCCTAGAAGAGAATACAGAGAAAACGCATTAAGAAGCACTTCACATTTTTTCCTTTTCCTTTTAACCCAACCCAATCTCATACCCACAAGGGACAACCTCCTTTGATCATTCCAGATCCATATTGACATGTCCCAGGCCATACTTCACTCTCTAATCTTTCAGCACTGTGCACATTGAACACATCACAGTACATACGTTCATTACCTCTCTGAGCCAGAAACCACACGTGCTGTACCAGAGACCACAACTAGACAGAAGTCACTGGTCAAAGATCTTTTACATTTCTTTTCTGCTGTTTCTGCTGCCTCTAGAGAAGGCTCTGATTTGTCCAGAGAATTGAGTTGAGTACTCTTGCATTGTACTTTGCTTCCTTACACTTTGGAGGGGCCATGGGAATGTAGGCTTATTCTTTTTATTCAGTCTCCTGACCTCGTGTGTGCCTCTCATGCTCTGTTACTCTGCCCCTGGTCACCCATCTCAAATGAGAGAGCAGCTGGAAGAGACAGAATGGCACAGAGCACATGTCATGACTCAAAGTGCAAAAGTCCTTAAAGAGCAGAGCAGGTCCAGTTGTGCAGTGTGACATGCGGAGAATTGGTGTATCAAACAGCAAAATCATATAGACGCTGTGTAATATAGTCTCGCAACAGGGTGTTATGCCACTACATTCGTGTCAATGAAGTGCAGCGTACTATTGCTTTGAGGTTTTGAACCGTTAGATGGGAAATCATGTTGATTTCAAGGAAAGGTAAAAACATCAACGGACAACATTCAGGGTGTGTTGAAGCTCTGAGAGACTTGAGCGTTTCAGCAGTAACTGTGCCTCAGTGGTGGTGGGGTTTTTGGGTATGTAACATTTTGGAACAATGTTGGCATATCTTGTCTCATTAGTTGCATCAGTCATCCTGACACTTCCAGAGGAACCTTCAGTTCACTGTTCACAGTAGTTAACCTTGTATCAGTCCAATGTAACCACAGCCACCTTAAATGAACTCCAGTACCTGGAGAGAGAACGTCAGCAGCAAGGCCACGTGCGCTCCATGAGATCATAACCCTGGCACACCGAGTTTAGATTAAATTAAATCTGAATGAAAGAATGGCATTACCGTAGCCACCAGTGCTCATCTTCCTCCATGTATTGATGCTACCCTAGGGTACAGGGGCATTTTCTGAAGTCACCCCCACTTCTGCTGAGACCGTGCACCTGAATTGCAGTCTCCGCACAGGTATATGCATAAGAAGCAAATCCAGAAACCCAGTGGACAGACAATTGTAACAGATCGCTGTTTGGCATGAAGAAAATTGCTCTCGTGGCTGACTTAGGAATGTTTGGGCCCAATTCTGGCTCTCCGGGCTGAGCATCACTAACTTTAGGCTTGTTTGAACCCAGTCTTGATTCCATGGAAGGCAGTAGAAAGTTTGTCATTGACTTCCAATGGGTACAGAATTGGGCCCTTAATGAGGTTGACTGTGTGGATTGCATAGAATCACATGGGACTGATGACATAAGCAGCTCCTGAAGTGCTCATGATCAGCTCTCTGAAGGAAATGCGCTTTGTCTGGCTTTCACATTCTGTAAAGGAGCAAATCCAACATCTCATTCTGGGAAAGTGTGTGGTGTGTTTTGTCTTGTTAACAAATGAGATTCAAGAAGTCAAACTATGAAGTAACTGATAATCTCATCTCAGTTATTATATAGTGTTTCTCTACTCTGTTGAACGACTGCCATATTCCACCCCAGAAGTGGTTACATTTCAGTGGTGATTTCTGGATATGTAAAGTTTGTAAAATGTTTTCCACTGCGATGAAAAGTGCCATGTGAATATGAGCTATTATGTTATTTTATTGTGCATCTGATTCTGATCTCATTTTCAAAAGTTTCATACTGATGTGACTCCAATGACTTCAAGGGAGTTACTTCCAATTTACTTTGGAGTTCTTTCTAGTTTACTTTGGATGTCCCTATAATTATATATCATGATTCTCAGCTGCTGGAAATTGGTGTAGTTCCATTGAAGTTAATGGAGTATATTAATTTATACCATCTGAAAATCTGACTCATGCTATTTATACATTATGACTATATTATATAATTATACTGATAAAATATTGTGTTCGTATCTATCACTGTGTGTGTATGTAAACCTACTACCAAACAATGATGCTAATTATTATGCTTATCCACTAACAATAAATTAAGAATGAAAGAAGTAGTTCATGAAAGACATCTTGCCAGATGAGAACTATGTATCATTCCAGTGACTTGTTTTGGTGGACTGGTATTTGCTGAGGCCTAGAGGTGTCACATTGCCTACATTTTTTCAATTCTAACCTATCAACACATGTCAGAGTCAAATTTATGGCTGGAACTAAGTCTGGAGTTTGATCCAGGTTAGATGACTTCTACCAGCTAATGAACCAGACTAAAAATAGTGGGAAATCTGCCCTTTTAATCAGTGCTTCGGTAGTAGTGAAAAGCTTAGCTGCTTTGTTCAAAATAGATTATAGGAGGATTGACCACAAATTATAGTTATTAATTTCCATCTTTCTTTGAGTCTAAAAATATCTGGGCAAGTGGTACTGTTGAACGTTCCAGTAGGATTTTGAACAAAGGTCTGAAGGTGCAGATTTTGAACAACTCGAAGATGTGCTTTTCTCCACATTGCCATATGAGTCTCACTAACTTGTCTGATGAATGGTAGTGAGTTTAAACAGCTACTGCACAGCTGAAGAGAGCTGCCCAGGATGATTCTGGATGGGTGAGGTGGACAGTCTTGTTAGGAAGAGCACGGGACGGATATTTGATGCTACTAGGAATTATTTCTAAATTCCATACAGAAGACTGAAATTCCAAAAGATAGCAAATTGATGTATGGTGGTATTTAAGTTCAGTTAAGTCTTTCGCTTAGCATGCTGCTGCTTTAAGATGGTGTGGCTAGAGCTGACAGAATCATTCACCGTGAACAACTTACCCAGCGCATTTAGCTTCTTTTGCTCACTGAATATATGTGAGCGGATTTCAATGTCGTCGTTTTGCATGTATCCAGTGATTTTTGCATTTTAATTCTGTGGCATGGTGGCCAATAATTATGCAAATATTCAATATTATTTTTGGCTCAAAGAGCCATGGTGGTTTGTTGCGATGGGTTAGCAAAGGCATGTGTTCTTGTTTTTGTTCCCTCTCTAGATGAGTGCAGACATCTTTTTCAGCACACATCCTCATGTATGTTATAAAATTTGTTTAAAGTGAATACTGGTGAAGGTGACTGTTGCAGGGGACTGTCTCAAATCCCGTAGAAACAAGGCTCTCACACAGTGGCTAGATGGAAAATGGTGAGTTTATTGAAGGGTAGTGACATTACAGTGCCTGGGGGCCCCCGACTGCAGGCTGTCACTGATGGGGGGAATCTGGCACACCCCAGCGATGTCCAGGAAAGGAGCCCAACAAATGAGGGTGTGCCAACACAGATATACCCATGCTCATTTGCATCTCATGAATAGCAAGCAGCTAGCAAATTGGTTGATTACACGCTGTTCAGCACTTGTTGATTACGCCATCCTGCCTCAGTTTCCCTATTTAGTTTCCCATGCATTCGTTCTCACGCAGCCGGCGTAAACACTCACACAGCTGGGAAACTGTTCCCAAACACACACACAAGATAACAGGAGCGCAAGGCCATTCTCAGACAGATAACCTCATTATGCCCTCCCCTGGAGTTGACTCAGAAGCGTAACTACACCCCCTGCTGATTGCCGTCACAATAATCTTCCGGTCACTACAGTGACTTTTGAATTTTGTTCTCCACAAACCTTTTTTTATGCCAGTAAAATTGGATCACATGGATACTGATGGAAAGTAAACACACGGTGAGTGCAAGCATGCCCAAAGCTTATCTTTTTAACAATTCAGATGTATCTTCTTTTTGTCACTTCCCTAATTGGGGTTGATTACTTTTATATCCTCCTTCCTGAACTCTTGATTGGATGCCTGGCAGTGTGCAAATTGGTCTCTCTAAGGTCTGCTGATAGTCCATGTACTGAGTCTTTGGCCTCCCTCTTGGTCATCTTCCATTGATGATCATTGCAAGGGCCATCCTACTGCTATAACTCCGGGGTGTTTGCTGGACAAGTCCATGCCAATATACCCTAGCCTCCCTTACTTGTCTTCCATTGAAGCAACCCATACTAGACCCCTCATGACCTCATTTTATTTCCCTATTGTGGAGTGTCCGACCATTTGACCATCTTAACATCTTCATTTCCATGGTGGAGAGCGTACTGATTTCTTTCCTTGTGACTGACCAAATCTCAGTTTTATTAAAATGGGTCACACGCGTTTTATACTTTTTAACTTCAATGGCATCTTTTTATCACTGAGAACTGGGGTCAGCTGCACTATTTGCACCAAGCTGCTGATAGGAGACCAGGGTTCACTCAGGAGGGCACCATTGTCAGCAACAGTTGCTCCTAGGTACTTTAAATTAGTTCACTCTCCTAAGCTCGCGGCCTGTAGTATCATTTTGGTGGGTCCTCCTCCCTCAGTTAAAAAGCCTCAGTCTACCAACATGCAGTCTAAGTACTGCATGCTCAAATCTGTGTTTCCACTGTTCTAAGTCGGTTTTCAGATTTGTACAATTTTCTGCATATATCATGTAGTCATCAGCAAACAGCATACGCCAAGCCATGGCAACAGGAAAACAAAAAGGGCTCAATGCTGAACCAGGATCCAGGCCAATTCTCTGCTGTAACCTCATTGGTTTTTGACTTTAATGACCACTCCATGCATCTATCCTCTCTTCTCTATCTCAAACTCCACCAACTAATTATCTTGGTACACTATTGTATGCCTTCTCCAAGTCCACAAAGACCCAGTTGCTGTCTCTTTTCTCTAAGCTTCTCTATAAGGGTTCAAAGACCAAATATGGCAGCAATCGTACTCCTTTCTGGCATAAATCCGTATTGACCCTCCGAAATTTCAACTGTTCCATGCAGACACTTTTCAATAATCTTCTCCCATAATTTCAAAGCAGGTCATCTTATTCGGGTGATAATTAGCACAGTAGTACTCTGTTATGCTTATAAATGGGCACCACACATTTTTACACCATTCATCCGGCATTTTCTCTTTCTTAAGAATATCATTGAGCAGACTCATAAAATACTTGAATACTTTCCCAGCCCAATGGCTTCACCCCAACTGTACTTCATCAGGGCCAGGTGCTTTGTTCTTTTTCCATCTTCCTAAGTGCCTCCACAGTCTCTTCTTCCTGTATGCCACACCCCAGTTTGGCTTACGTGTTCTTAGTTCCTCCCTTGGGTTCTCATTCATTACTCTTTTAAAATAATCACTCCAGACTTTGTTGATTTATTCACTATTTACTTGCAATATACTGTGTTCATTTCTAATATATATGAAAACTTGTTCATATCCCTCGTTTCTTTCTTTCTTGCCTTACTGAGTTTGTGGATGGTCTTTTGTCCCTCATCTCCTCCTCCTCCTCTATCACATAGCCCTTCACAGGCCAAATTTTTAGCTGTTGCAATGCTTATTTTGTCCTCTTTTTGCCTTCATGTGTGTCATCTTCTTCCTGCACATGCCACTGGTCTGCCATTTTTTAAAGGTTATCTATTTTTTTTTCTCTACAGATTCTTAAACTTGAGGATTCCACCACTAAATCTCCCTTTTTATCCTTTTCAACATCGGTTTCGTCACTCCTAGAACTTCATGTGCCATTTCCAGCAGCGTTAGCTCTACTTTGAATCAGTTGTCCTCCACACATCCCTATGTGTAGTGAGGATGTAGACTCATTATTACTTGTCTAAGATATTTTTCATTCCCATCTTTCTTTCCACCACTTATGCTTTTTTGATGCCGGGGGTGGGGGGGTTCTACACACTTTTTTTGGCACTGGACGTGGGTATTGCAAACATAGACTGCAAGATCTGACCCTATATCTGGATATTTTAAAAAAAATACTGCCAGTTCTCTCATTCCTGTTTATAATTCTCACTGCTAATATTAGCTACACACCTTCTTCATTGATTTTAGTTCATTGAAATGTTCCCCAACTCGTGAGCTTTGCAACCTTTTTCTGTTGTTTAAACAAGCTTGCTTGTCGAGCAGGTTTGCCCAATGTCACAAGGCTGTTGACAGAGAATTGCTGCTGCTTATCCAGGATGTGATCAGATGACTTGACAAGTAAGATGGAGCAGAGCCATGAAGTTCAGATCAGAATCCAAACTTTCCCCTAATTCAAGCATGTTTGAAATGAGTTCTACTCTACCCTTTCATAGAGATAGACCTAAACTGTAAAGCTCATCTGTGAATCCAAATCCTCCCATTACTCAGGGGGGCTTCTAATCTGTTATATGCAGCTATTGCAGCTGGAGAAACCTGTCCAGATTCAGGTGTGGGAGGTGGAAATATCACAAATCTTGACCTAAAATTTTGTGTCAAAATAGTTTAACTCTGTGTTAACTACTACACATTTTTGAGGATGCGACTCTGATTTCTACCCAAAGAACAGAGAGTTGCGTCGATAACCTCGCCAAAAGCTGGAATTACTGGAAATCTCATGAAACCTACTTCTTGTGAGATTTCCAGTTGAGCTTTGCCGACCAAGTAGGATTTAGTTGTTCGCATATAACTCAAATGAGCATATGAATTTCTGGGTGCACATCCAAATCTCTGAATCATTTTGGGGGGGATTGACCCATCACTAATACAGTATAATCCAGAAATTGATGCTCTCATTCATGTGACAGGGTTTCAAAACACGCTTTGTGGGGGAAAAAATTAATAATGGAACTGCAAGGTCATTATACTGTAATGAATGGTCTTTATTATACTTTTTAATAGCAAGGACAGCTGTTATCTTGTACAAAGCGCTTTTGCATTGACAAATATTGAACATGTTTCATCCAAGAAGAAATTCAAGTTTATAATTGTGAAACTGGAGTTACTTTAGAAATAGCACTAAATTGTGTAACTGTGGCTTGGGAGCTTATATAATCTAAGCAAATTAATGTCACCTGTTGGAACTCTCTGAAGCTTACTTCATGCCAGGACTTAAATGAACTTTTTGCTCCTGTTCCCTAGCTAAATCTCAAGATAAACGGGGGGGGGGGGGGAGGATCAGTGATGTAAGGTGAGTGCTGGCCTAGCTAGTAGTGTGTTCCAAACTCCCCTGGCCTTGAGTAGACCCCTCACCTTCTGACTCCAAGGCCAGAATTCACCCAGGATTTGCATCAATTCCATTAATTGTTACCGTGATTAGCCACCGACTGATCTGAATCCAAACTGCCCCAGCTCCAGTCTATGGTGTGAACTCAGTGTCCAGCTGTCCTGGGGTTGACTCCTCAGCAGCGGGTTCCAGCCGTCCTGCTCCCTGCTTTCTCTCCAGTGGCTGCAGCAACATACAGTCCAGTGCCGCCCGCCCACCCATATCAGATGCAAAGGACACTGTGCATCTGCCCTGCTCAGTCACTGATCCAGGATCTCCTTCCCTCTGTAGTTCTGACTCTCCAGTGCAGTGATGCAGGCTCAATTGGGGGCCGCAGGCTCCGGCTGCTCTCTTTGGACCTGTTCCCTAGTCCAGAGCTGGCTCTCAATCTGTTGGACCCTTGCAGCAGCTGCCTCCAGCCAGCATTCACACCCATGCATCCGGCCCCTGCTTTCCAGGCCGCCTTGTTAAGGGCATTGGGCTGGGATTTCCTGCTATCTCTGCCCAGTTCCTGTTTGCTCTTCCCCCTCTTCAGTCAGGGCTTTGGTGCCGTGGGCAGGCACACCTTCACAGTGGACTCTTCATCAAGGCATTTTCAAAGGAACTTTCTAAAACAAAGTTTCTCCACCTATAGTCTATGGACCATTCATGATCTGCAGAGCATGCGCTTGTGGTCCACATCAGCTGGCCAGTCCTAGGGTGCTGGCTCTCATTTCCAGCTGTAAATTGCAATAAAAGAAGAATACTTTTCTAGTACCGTTTTTTTTATAGTTGACTCAACAATGTGACGTGATGGTCTTAGACAGATCACCTCCCCTTGGCAATCCCTCTCCATTAAGAGGTGGCCCACACTCTCGAAAGTCTTGGGAACCTTGACATAAAGCAAAGGTTCTATGAAATAAGTATGGCCTTCTAATCCGTTGGGGATAGGCCATCGGGGATTCTGGGGTAGAGTCTCAGCTCTTTCAGTGACTCATCCCTTTAACTCCATTTTCTATCCTTCCATTTTATTTCCTATCCTTCCATTTTCTCATCTATGAAATGGCTTTAATGATACTCACCACATGGATGTTGTGAATGTCCATTACTTTTGTAAAGATCCTTTGATGAAGGGTAATATCTAGGGCCCCATACTATTGACATCAGTGAGGCTAGCAAGCACTGCATCCTGTAGCAATAGCTGGCAGGCTTGTGCCGTATATGCTGCTTGTTAACACCCGTATTCTTTTCTTCCTCTCTCTATTGAGTTCCTTTCTTTTTCATCTATTAGCATATAAGGAGTTATATATAAATTAACTCTTACTGAGTTATTCCAGGTATATTCAGGGGGCAAGTTTCCATGCTTTCCTGTTTATATTTGTCTTAAATTAAATGTTTAAACTTGGCTATTACCAGCTGGAATCAGAAGGAAAAAAATTAGAGGGACTTTTAATATGTGGGGTTTAACTAATTGCTAATTATCTCTGAGTGGTATTGTAATTTCCAGCAGCTGCACATTAAGGGAATTTGGATTCTGGTTTTTTTTGGTGCTGCCAATGCTGGCATGTGTCAGCATGAAAATATTAGTTCAACCTATTGATTTAGGTCAAGAAAATAGATACCTTCTATTTTAGAAGACTTAATGAGAAAATGTGGATTAAAATATGGTCTGGTATGGGCTCTTAAGTATACATCTTATAACAGCAGGATGGCTTGTGATCTAAACAATCTAGAATTTATTATCCTCCAGATCCACTCGCTTTCCACAGCATTTCCTCAAAAGTGCATATAAGTGAATTAGCTGTAGATGTTACTCCTGAAGCCTTCATTCAGGAATTTCTGATGTATTTTTGTGGCAATGGGCATACCTGTCTCTGTTCCCTAGGCATGTTGTAACACCTCTCATTTCTGTCTCCGCCCATTTTCAACCATGTTTCTATGCTAACTACAGTAGAAGGCTTTAAAGCAAGTGCTGTGATGTCAGTTTATACACAGTGCCAGATTTCATTAAATACACGAGAGAACACTGGTGCCAATACATTACTAATTGTCTCTTCTGGCTGTGTCTGTTAGGGTTCTTGGGCCAGCCAAATGTACAGATCATTGTAATTGTTAATCTTATGCTTAAGGTACCACGTTTTCTTTGTTACCAAACATGTTGACTCCGATCTTGATTTTAGGTGCAGGCCGAACAGTTATCATTAATAATGTTTTCTCTGCTTCTTCTTCAATGAGAGTCGAACAGTGTGTATGTTGCCTTCCAAAAATGCAGTTTTTTCTGTACTTCAATAAAACCAAGTGTTTGGCTGGTTGGCCCCATCTTTAATACTAAAGATGACACACTTGCTCCAGTATATCCAGAAGGAAAACTTGGGGCCCTGATCCTGCAAACACTTTATGCATGTGCTTAATTTTATGCACATGTGCAGTCCCATAATTTTACTCATATCTGTGCATGAAGTTAAGCACATGGATAAGTGTTTGCAGGACTGGGGCCCAACACTCCAAATTCATCTTGGGCTCGCATACACAGGAACACATTAATTCTGAATGCGTGTCCACACCTCATCCTAATGAGTTTAATTAACTACAAATGTGAATTAAAAACAGATTAATTCAGATTAACTTTCCTGAGTTTCCATGTCCACTTGTCACTTTCTTGAAAGAGGTTTTCATTTCATTATCCTTCTGCACACAAAGGGACTGATCCTGCTTGCCTTTACTTGCATGAGTAGTCCCATTTAATTCAAGGGGACTGCTCATATGAGTAAGATTTTGAAAGTCATTAACTTATATAGAACCCTCGGTTCTTTCCTGAAAATGTTTACTCCTCTAAAGATTAAGAAAAATGTGTCCACTAAATTTCTTTAGGCAGAAGACTGTCATTAAATATTTACTCCACAGATTCTCACCTGATGTAAATTAGTATTGCTCTATTGATTTCAATGGAACTATAGCAATTTACACCAACAGACGTTCTGACCCTTAGAGTAGCTTGTTTTCTGTACAGTGACATCCTAGTCTCACCATGACTTACTAACTTGATCACATCCTCTCCATGAACCCAATCTAAAACCTGGATCTCAATTATTTTATCATCCTTAAAAATTGCTAATTAAAAAACATGTTAAAAAATCTATTTTGATGTTTTCCATTTGGCAGAGTATTACGTTATGAATAATATAGTATGCACTTCAAGATCTTGTTAATTTTGATGTGAAAATGAATGGGAATTCCTAGCGGGGTTTTTGAATGGTATTAGCTCAACAGTTATATGATTAAGTAATAAGACCTGCTGAGGCAGGCACTTCTTGAGGATGATTGACTGCTGTAATTGATTGACATCCAGAGGTAAAGTCAAGGGCACCAATTTACAGATCAGGTCAATTATCTCCTGGTAATGCCCACTTGGTATGTCTTACTGGTATGCTAATATTAACTGTTATTGAAACATTTTAATGAGTTTTTAATTTAAAAGTGGTAAATTTAAAAGGGGTGAACATTAAATTATTCATTTTGAAATAATGGGAACTGAAATATTCTGATCTAGTGATCTAAAAGTTTTGTTTTGCATACCAATTCTCGGCAAGATCATTTTAGTTCCTCTTCAGGGGAAAGCGAGTTTTTTTCAGCATTATAAGAACGCACAGTGAACCAGCATGAAATACCCAGAAATTCCTGAGCAACTTGCAGAGCCTGAAAAATGAGTGGATGCTGCCATATCTTAATGTCATTCTTGGAAAAGCCATCTTAGGGAGACAGAATAATGATGTGGGAGCCCTGCTATGGGGACAGTGGAGAACCTAGAATGTGCCTTTGTATCTCTGAAGAGACCTCTGTCAACATGAAATGAACTGAAATGGGAGTTGTACACATTTTTTACACTGAGAAGCAGGTTTTCAAACAAAAAAATAGACCTGGGTGTGGTTGGGTGCTGTCTCTAAAAGCATGTTTGCCACAAGTATGCATAGATATTGGGTGTATGCAAGTCAAGTCGGTTTGAAAACACCCACTGGTGTGCACACACTATCCAAGTTGCACCCACTTACTAGAAGGGTGCATGCAGATGTAGGTGCACAGAAAAAAAACATTTGGAACCTGAGGTTGGTTGGTTTGGGATTTTTTTTTTCCCCTTGAATCATACCAGAGCATTATCAGCGTCCCACTGCGGCTGCCTCTTTCTTTTGTAAATTTCTGCAAATAATCTTTAAGCACATAAAATTGGTGTGAATTTGCAGAGTCTCACTCCTATAATCTAACCCATACTTTTCCAAGAAAGATTAGTTTCAAAGCATTTTCTGTAGAAAAGGATGTGATGTGCATTCAGGAGGCAGCACAGCTCTCTAGGTCATGGACTGGGAGTTGGGGAAATCAGGGTTTCTATTCTACGCTCTGCCACTGACTCGCTGTGTGACCTTGGTCAAGTTTACTGCCCCTTTCTGTGCCTCAGCTTCTCTATCTGTAAAAAGGAGGCAGAGGTACCCTCCCTCCTTCCTTTTGCAAAGTGCTTTGAGTTCAGTGGATGAAAACTACTGTCCTAAGTATTAAATCACCTTAAGCTTAATGTTTAGTGTACAAGTTTTTACCCTAGAAGACCATTTTAAAACAAATCAATCCACTGTAAAGACACTCTGGAGTTACAAAATGTCTAAATTACATCATTAGCCATGCTGTAAGCATGAATTACACTAATGAAAAACTATGTTGATGCAGGCCACATTTCTATATTATTTAGGTGCTTTTAAAATAACCTTTTATGCCCTTGAATTTGGAATAATTTATGGCAAAGGATCAAGAGTGATGTGAAGATGAGCTTCATGCCACTCTTGACCCCTGCCATTAAGTTATTCAAAACTCAATGAAAGATCAGTTCCAAATCAAGCCATACTGAAATCCTAATCTGTGTGCTGTCATCAACCAACAGAGAGTTTGGAACATGCCATATAGAGGCCTGGCAGATGTTGCAAATCATGCTGCTTCTTTCCTGGTTTCTCTTCAGGCACGCAACCTTATTGTAATATATAGGAATAGGGTCAAGTCAGCCTCAGTCAATAACCACTTTTGGATTGCTTCATTTTGCCTACCCAGGCACTAATTGGTCCCTTAATGCATCATGTAATCTCTCTCCAAACCGGCATTGCTTTGTTAATTTTTATAATCCAGCCACCTATTCAGAAATTAGTTCATTTTCTTTTTGAGTCCGTTTATAGAAGGAGAAACTCTCAGCAATCCCCAGTGACTTTGGGGATGTTCTATAAAATCCCCAATCTCAGCAAATGTTCTGTCTCTGGGTTTAATAGGAGCTGTTAAACTGCACAGCATGCAATACCTTTAACCCCCTCTTTCCCTATACTTATTAGAACAGCCACGCTTTCTCATTGTTTATACCATTAGCAATTAAATGCTATTCCAGCTTCTTGACATAGCCTTGACATAGGCTTCTACTAAGTGATCAAACAAGGCAATTTTCAACAGACAGACCTTTTAAACCTCTTTTTCTCTTCCCAGATGAGCAGTTTACGCACAGTCCCTATGGCTGCATGCTGCAGTTTTACTTTCCCTAGACCTCTGCAGTCCCATCCATCCTCAACATAGGTTGTTGTCTTTTGTTCTTTCCACAACAGTGATGTGAATGAACCATTCAGGCATGGTCAGTTCCAAAAGATTGTGTTTTTCAGAATATACCCAACACACAAGATCTAGCCACATATACAGGCTGCTACTCTGGATGGGTTCTGGCAGCGTCTATCGAACATTGAGCGCCATTAGATGGCTCACAAACTACTTCAAGGGATACTGCCCTGTTCCTAATCACCCCATTTTTACCACTTTCAGTTTTGTAAGTAGGCTTGAAATTTGTGCGTGTGTGCGCGCACGCACGTGTGCGTGTGTAAATATGTTTTAGATCTTGGTCTGTGCTTCCCCGTTAGTGGGTTTTTTGGGGGCAGGGCTAACGAAGGCCTAGTTTGTGTGTGTGTGGTTGTTTTTCTTAATCTTGCAATAAATCACTGAAGCGTTCTGAAATGGCTTGGCCCTGGTCTTGCAACGAGCTCCAGACAAGTACCTCTCCGGTGAGCTCCATGCAAAACCCAATAGGTCCACCTGTGTGGGTGCATAGTTGGATCAGAACTTAAGATGTCCGTGCAGTACACCTCATGACTTATCATAGGGTCATAGATCACTCAACAATGTTACATTCCACTGAGAAAGTGTGTTTTCCACTCTGCGAGTATGTGAACATGCACAGATCTTTTGTACACAATTTATCTTAGAGCATTGTAAAGCACAATACTCTGTACTAAATGTGATGTCTCCCACTCTTATAAGAGGCTTTGAAGAAGGATCTGTGCCACAACACCCAAGCACCACCAGTTGGTGCCTCTCTCTTTGCCCGTCACCCCCCAGCCGGGGTATGGGCCACCAACTGGTGTTGGTGTTTCAGTAGCAATTGGCTCCCTTATGGGGTGGAGTTGCTAGCCCCACGCCCATGTTAAGCCTACAGCACCTGGTATTCCCAGAAGGTCTCCCATCCAAGTACTAGCCAGGCCCGACCCTGCTTAGTTTCCAAGATCAGGTGTGTTCAGGGTGGTTTAGCCGTATAGTTGGTGCCTCAGCCTTAAATATTATTTTAACTTTATGCTTTATTTCATATAGCGTCATCACTGACAACTCCACATTTCAAATCACTGGAGCTGCAAGAAAAAGGAGAAAACATATGATTTGTACCAAACTATTCAGAAGTAATATAGATGACCTTCAAGCAGGGCCATTTGCCATGTACAGGTATCAGCGGATAACCTAGGAGGTTATCTGTTACAACTCTGCAATTCGCTCTTGGTCTCTCTCTTTCATCACATTAAATTATGTGTATTCACTTAGAGGTACATTTTTAAAACACTGCATGGGTGATACGTGCAGGGTGGGGGTGGGGGGAGCTAAGAAGCAAATACCTGGAATGTTTTTGAGCACACAATTCCATGTCTCAGTTATTTTGACAATTTGCCTCTTCATGTCATCCATCTCACACTGTCATGTTGAGTCCTACTGTGTTATCTCAAAGCAACATACTTGGAGTCATTAGCTCCTTTAAAAAAAAATCCACATACTTACTCATTATAGTCAAGGTAGACATGTCTGCCTGGAGAAAATATTGGTTGGTTTATTCTTGTTCTTTTGAGTTATCTCTCTCCTATCTGCAGCCAGGGGAAAGATCCATATTCTAATGAATCCACACAGTGACACTGCACACTTAAGGGAGGGTCAAGGTCAAGAGACTCATCTGCATCTGGATACAACACTTCTAGCTGCAGCATGATTTCACACACACTCATGATGTAGCCTATTGCTAAACCGCTCCTTCCAGACTGCAAGATAACAAGGTGGCTAAGAATAGGCAGAGATGACAGTGGTATAAAATATTAATATAGATTTATACAAAGCAATCTGCAGACTTTCTGCAGATGCTATTATGTTTTATAGTTTATGATGTTAAAGGGACACAATTTCAAGAGTTACCTGTAGGAGTCCTGCACTTAGGACAGAAGAATCCAATGCACTGCTATAGACGAGAGACCAAGTGGCTAGGCAGCAGTTCTGCAGAAAAGGACCTAGAGGTTACAGTGGACGAGAAGCTGGATATGAGTCAACAGTGTGTCCTTGTTGCCAAGAAGGCTAACAGCATTTTGGGCTGTATAAATTGTAGCATTAACAGCAGATTGAGGGACATTATCATTTGCCTCTATTTGGCACTGGTGAGGCCTCATCTGGAGTTTTGGGCCCCACACTACAAGAAGGATGTGGAAAAATTGGAAAGAGTCCAGCAGAGGGCAACAAAAATGATTAGGGGTTGGAGCACATGACTTATGAGGAGAGGCTGAGGGAACTGGGATTTAGTCTGCAGAAAAGAAAAAAGAGGGGGAATTTGATAGCTACTTTCAACTACCTGAAAGGGGGTTCCAAAGAGGATGGATCTAGACTGTTATCAGTGGTAGCAGATGACAGAACAAGGAGTAATGGTCTCAAGTTGCAGTGGGGAAAGTTTAGGTTGGATATTAGGAAAACCTTTTTCAGTAGGAGGGTGATAAAGCACTGGAATGGGTTACCTACGGAGGTGGTGGAATCTCCTTCCTTAGAGTTTTTTACGGTCATGCTTGACAAAGCCCTGGCTGGGATGATTTAATTGGGTTGGTCTTGCTTTGAGCAGGAGGTTGGACTAGTTGACCTTCTGAGGTCCCTTCCAACCCTGATATTCCATGATTGTGGCTAATAATAATAACTGGCTAAGCAGCTGGGAGAGCACTCATAGTTTAGTAGCAGATTCATGGCCTTGGATGCTGGAGACCTAGATCTAATCCGAACAATGGGTTTTCCATGTAAGATTCCTGTATTTATTGCTCTGTAATATCACTCAGATGTTGTAATATAGCCTGTGATTCTTAAACAGCAGGACTCGTGTTAATCTTTTTTCCCTTATGATTAACACATCACCCCCAATACCCACTAGAAAAACTGTCCTGCATCTGAACTGTTGGATTCTCCCCAACTCTTGTTACCCTTTTCTAAATCTAGGGAGTTCTTTGTTCCACTTCCAAGCAGGTGGACTCTGTTCATCATCTTCTGCTTGCTTGTAACATCACTTGTGATGTCTAATCTTTCTGCTTTAGAAATGAAGTGCTGCCTTCAGGCAGTGTCTATAAGAGAAGTCCCCCCAAATTGACCAAGGAACAGGGCAGACCTAGGCAGGAGCACCATATGAGAACCCGCTCCCGGGTTAGTTTACCAAACCCGAGAACCTACACAAGAGTTATTGAAAGAAAATGGCACAGAGAGCTAGATCCTAAGCAGGTGTAAACTGAACATACCTCCTGATCCTCTTCTGGTGCAAGGCATAGCTTCCATGGAATTCTTGCAGCTTTATCACATGGATTGCAATGGAACTATGCCAATTTACACCCCGGAGGATCTGGTCTGCAATTCCCTTCGTCCTTGACCGGTGACCATGACAACCTTACATCCCCAGCTGAAGAAACTCTGATCCTCTGCTTATCTCTTTTGTTCTTCTGAGGCAACACACAGAGACTTCAATGATGGAAGCTGTTGAAAGTTTATCTTAGGATCAAGCAACAGGTGTTAAAAAGGTTATTAATGTTTTCCAAGTAAAATTTTGTTTGCTTCTCAAAGCCTCTGTCAAGTCTGTCTGACGTGTATTCGTCACCAAATGCTCTGGATACTGAGTACAATAATCTAGGTAGCAGATTTCCAGATATAATTGTTGACGCATAATTAACAGATCAGAAGAGGGTCTTGTTTTTTATTATCTGAAGTTTTCAGTAGTAGCTACATTGGAACTCGGCTGCTCATAATAAACAACAAATGTTTACGTTTTAGCAGCTTTGCAGATCTGAGAGTTTCACCATTTAGTACTGGATTATCTGAAAAACACCCCAATCAAATTATAAAAGAGATTTCCCTAACAAATGTTACTTTGCTAATAGTGATCATGTTACCTACATCACTCCCAATTCTACTTTGGCAAAATACAACTCTCTGGGCCTACCGTATTAGAAATGCAAAAGGAGAAGACAGGAAATCATCATATTACTGGTAGAATGGATGTGTCCAAAAAATGGTACTCTCAGAATAGTCAAATTTCCATCTCTCCTCATACCTCCATCCCAGTCACTTTCAGTACTCTTCTTTGAACTTCTCCCAAAGTGTCAATATCCTTCTGGTGATGAGAGTCCCAGAACGGAATACAAGACAGTTATGTCAGAAAAGTGGGGGGAAAGGAGGAATGGGACTCCTACTTCCTGGCCCCTGACATGATTCCTCCACCAATACAACCCAAAATTTCATATATATTATTCCCTGCTATATCACATTACAAATTATATTTTAATTCATGGCCACTCCCACCTCTCTAGCAGGTTACTCCAGCCCATTGAATATCAGTTGCAGAGTCTCTCCTCCCCCTGTCTCTCCCCACCCTCCATATTCTGTGTAAAGTGGAATGAAAGGGCAATGCATTATCCTATAACAATAACTAGGGACCCGGTTCAGCCACCCCTGTGCATGTTGCTTTGTAAAAAGCTTGGGGGGGGAGGGATTATCTGCAGAGTAAGGTTACATCTCAGTGTGACCCAGTGTGGCAGAATCTAACTGTAAATCCTCAGCTAGTGTGGAAAGAGGGCCAAATCCTTAGCTAGCATGGATAAACATATTGAAGTCAAAGGTACTAGGCAATGTGAGTTTACATCAGCTGAAGATCTAGCCCCTATTTTACGTGTAGTAAAATGCTGGCCTTATATTAACTGATCACAGCTGGATCTTACATATTGTAAGTGTTTTTTATAGCACAGTGTGTGAGATCTTTTGACTTTCTCATAGCTGGAGTATTTTATCAGAGTTTAGAATCTATCCTCAGGAAACATTTTCTGACCATTGTATACAGGTGCAGTTACAACCACAAAGTAGTGAAATTCAGAATAAAGCATCCTGTAATGTGTATTTAGTAACATTTATATCCCGCAGATCTTAGTATAGAGTAGTGTCTTTCCTAAATGTCTGTAGGCATTCAGTTCAGGTATAATTTCAACAGGTTAAGTATAGAGATGTGAGATCTTATTTCAGTTACTTGAAAGAGGCTTATATTGTCATTACCCAAAGAAAAATAGAGCCCGTATAAAAATACATCATGTAATTTATAGAGTAGGGTTAAAAGCCTATGTGCATTGGTTAAAAGCAATCTATTCCTGTTCTGCCCCTGTTCTCAAAATATTGGTTGGCACAGAACTTGAAGGAGGTGGCTTCAACAAACACAATCTCTGTTATGGGAGCTTGACTATAAATATATAAATAGATGCTTTTTTTGTACATCAGTTTCCTAGACTAGACTCCGTGACAGCTTCTATTTTAACCTTTCAAGCTAATAAAGATCTGCTTAAAAACAGGCAAATTTTTCATATTAAAGACATTCTTGACTGGAGTGAGAATTTTTCTCCTACAATGACTAGGTTAGATTCTCTGGCCTGGTTAAACAATACTCAGAACAGCCCTGGAGAGGGGAGGGAAAGGTGGCTTTCTGCCTCCATTGTGGAGCCCTGGTTCTTGGGACTTCCTCAAAGGCTGCTTTCGCTTAGGTTTGGTCTACACTAGAGGGAGGGGTTGACCTAAGATATGCAACTTCAGCTACATGAATAATGTAGCTGAAGTTGGCGCATCTTAGGCCGACTTACCTGCCGTCCTCATAGCGGCAGTGGGCTCCCCCATCGACTTCAGCTTGCAGCTTTAGGCAAGCTGGCATTCCGGAGTCAATGGGAGTGCCTTTGGCAATCAATTTATCGCGTCTTGACGAGACACGATAAATTGATCGCCAATGGATTGATCACTACCTGCCAATCTGGAGGATATCTGGAGATATCTGAGGCACCCTGGCCATGTGCTCTTTATCCCAGAAATACACTGTGTGAAAGGAGGAGTTGAGGGGATGGGGCAGAGCCTTTGTGCCACCAAGGTACCCCTCATGCCAGGAAACTCCTCAGGTAGCCAGAAAGAGTGCCAGAGCGTAGGCTGAAAGAGAAAGTAACAGAAGAATGAGTTGAGATTAAAGGAGAGCAGTAAGAAGAAAAGAACCTATTTTTTCACAAATTAAAGTTCCACGATTTAATTATAACTCCTTGCAAGTTGCTAGACCTCAGTTTAGTGATTTTTTTTGGGGGGGGGGGAGGCAGGAATTACAGAACTAATGCATGTTCAGTATGACACTTATCAGGCTTTTCACAAGGCCTATGTATCATTTAAGGCCTACAACATCTTATGCTGGCTCTCTGCAGCGGGATGAAATTCACCTTATGCATGCTGGAGTTGCCTAAACAGTCTCTCGTGCTACTCTGCAGTAGTGAAACTAGGGTTTAAGAGAATGCCAATCTTCTTAAAGTCCTATTTTTAATTACTTGTAACTTTCTGTAAAAGTCCTCAAGAGTTGACTGTCATGACACCTTTCTTTGAATAATGTAAAGCAGACAAGTCCAACATTTCTATCTTTGAACTGGTTGGTGTGTGATGAACTTGTGTTCAATGGCAATGGATTAATTAACTGTTTTATTTGAGAAATATTACATGATCATGTGCAATGACTATAGGCCAGATTCTGAGCTAGTGTAGATCACCATTGGTCCACCAAAAACAATGCAGCTACACTAAATTATACTATCTGAGGATCTGGACACATGTTGTCATTCATAAACTCACAGAGCAGAGTTAAGGTTGAACATGAAACCTTCATTGAGTATTTCCTGGCCTTTTTTCACGTGTATTTCAATTACCTTAATGTTGCACCATTATTGGGTTTTCATATGGAATTGGATTCAATTTTCTATCATAAAAATTGAGCCTTGTTATCTAACTGATTTAATCCAAGACCAGGATATACTGGTGGATATAATCAGTTCATCATATCCTCTGAAGAACTGTCCCTATCTTCATACATTTGGGCTTCAGAACCTTGAATGCTTACATTCAAGCTATTTCCCAAACTTGTAGTTGAAGCCAACATATTAACTATAATGTGTATATTCTGTCTTCGTCTATGTAGGTATAAATTGCACAAAAGGCCTAGGAATAAACTGACTTGGAAACAGAACTATTCCTCACCCCATGTGGGAAGCTCTTGTCTGATATGTTATGAGATCTTTGGTGGGATAGTATGGGAAGTCTGGTGCTGCTTCTGCCCCCTCAGTACTTGGCCTGTGACTGCTGGTGAAAGGAGTTTAAAATGCATTAATGCCAGTCCATCAGACCTTCCATGAGAAAATAACCAACATGGAAACTGGAAAGTAAAAAGCTTAAATGAAACATGAATGAGAGAAAAGAATCCTCACCTGGCAGGGTCTGGAAGTAGAAGATTAAGGAGCCCCATTGACTGACTCGAAATGGAGTTCCATCCAGTGTTCTTGGTCCTGAAGGATGACACCCGTAACATGGTGAGAATTTGAGAAGCTTGGGGAAATGGTGAATTCTTGGAGCAGAACCACCAGCCTCCAGGGATGAAAAGGCAAAGTACAGTGCTCAAATTTGGGGATGGAGCATGGTTAGATATGCCACTTTACTTAGATTGTATGGGTAACCTAGGCTATACTGCCTTTCTGTCAACTTGTGGCTAGTCCTCATAGTTGGCTACGGAGTCCATTTTACCAGCTCTGGTTTGTTGTCTCAAGTTGTTATAAGATCCAGAGATTCTGGGTTCAGTCCCTGAAAACTATTTGTCCAGAGAATTACATGGGTTCTTTGGGGCAGGGATTATCTACTTGTGTGGACAGTTGTACTTAGCGCAATGGGGTCTTGATCCTTGTTTGTGCCTCTAGGTCCTACCTCAATATAAATAATTGATAATTTCCCATATCTCATTCCATCAACTAGAAATACATTAACTTGGAGCATATCATTACATCTCTCCTGCCATTTGAGTAGTGGGGGAAACATGACATATGGAAAAAAGAAAAAAAAAAGTTCAGCAACATTATGTCATATACCCCATAAAGTGCAGTAATAATTCTTGATCTGTATTTTGCACTGAGCATTCTTGCAAAAATGTTTAAAAAAAATCCAGAGAACAAGAATAAATGCTGGAGCATCTTTGAATTCTACACCCTAATGTTCAGGAGAGAGTCAGGTTTTTTCCAGTCTTTAATACCATATTTCACTATCTATATAAAAGTCAAATGGTGTATGCGTGTATGCGTGAGTGTATGTACGTTCCCTTACTCCTTCCACACCATTTGAGCTAGAGACTTGAAATTTGGTACAGTTATAGGCCTTAGGGTCCTAATCAGGGTAAGAGTTGAAAAATTTTCAAATCTCACCTCTGACGCCCCCCAGGGGTGAAATTCTTTAAAGCCCATTCACATCAGCTGGGCAGCAGGTTAACAACTGCTGTTCTCTGTGACATAGTTATGATGTAATAATACCCCACTCCAATGGACCCCGCACTGGCTCAGCTCTCTGCCCCCGCCTCCCCTCCAATGGCCCTGGCACTCGCTCAGCTCTCTCCGCCCTCCCCCCCTCCAACGGACCCCACACTCACTGAGCTCTCTCGCCCCTCAGGAAATAATCAAAAATTTTTAAAATCTCCCCCTCCTCCCCCCACTCTGATGCCCCCCACCCAGTTGCTCAGCTCTCTCCCCCCTCCCACCCTCCAACGGACCCCGCACTCGCTCAGCTCTCTGCCCCTGCCCCGCCTCCAACGGCCCCGGCACTCACTCAGCTCTCTGCCCCCGCCCCCCCTCCAATGGCCCTGGCACTCGTTCCGCTCTCTCCCCCCTCCCCCCTCCAATGGACCCCACACTTGCTCAGCTCTCTTCGAGCAATGCTGGGTCCCTTTCCCCCCCTCCGACGGACCCGAGCAACGCCGGGTATTTCTGCTAGTATAAAATACAAGAACAAAACATGACTTTGGGGGATGTTTTGTTTGTGCTGAATCTGCCCAGATTCTTTTCTCTTAATGACCTCCACAGCACTTTGACAAAGTCCGGCAATCTTTTCATGTTGTAGAGGAAATCAGGAAGTTCACTAGGCTTGTCTACACTTGGAGCACTGCAGTGGCACAAGGGCATGTGTATGCTTACCTCTGGAGAGATCGATCTAGCGGGGGTTGATTTATTGCCTCTTGTGAAGAGGCAATAAATCGACTGCCGAGTGATCTTCCATCGACTCCGGTACTCCACTGGAGCAAGAAGTGCAAGCAGAGTCTATGGAGGAACATCAGCAGTTGACTCACTGCAGTGAAGCCACCACAGTGAGTAGATCTAAGTACATTGACTTCAGCTACGTTAATCACGTAGCTGAAGTTCCGTAACTTAGATTGATTCCCTTCCTCTCCCCCAGTTTAGACCAGGCCTTACAGTGCTGCATTGATGTAAGTATAGACAAGCCCTGAGACTTGAACTTCATATTTTTTTAACCCAGTTAACATTACTGAGAGGAAAGATTCTAATTTGCATAATAAATCTTATTTAGCAGGTGTACCACTGTGCACATCAAAGCACGACACAACCATTAACAAATTAATCTTCAAAATGCTCCTTTGGGGCAGGTAAGTTTGTCAGGCTAATTGGGATACTAGGAAGCTAAGACTGTGTGGACACGAGGAGTGCTTTGCTGGTATAGAAATACCAATGCATTATACCAATAAAAGAAAGTGTGGATGCAGTTTCTACCGGCAGAGTTGTGCTTCAACTACTATCGCTTATTCCACCACCCACCAACTACACAAGCTATACCAGTTAAAGTGCAGTTTGGGCCATTGAAACTGCATCTACACTAGGGCTTCTGCTGCCACAGCTCTGTTAGTCAAAAATCACATTTCCCTGTACCCGGGAGCACTACTGTTGTGCAGCAGCAATATGTGGTCACATGCCGTCATAAAGTTTGCCCCAAGTCATAGAGTGAGTTAATGGCAGAGTCAAGATTAGAACTCACACGTTTCTGGTTCTCCAGCCTTGTCTACGCCACAGATGCATTGAAAGACTAGCTTCCTACCGTAGACACAGCGTATGCCAACAGAAGGAGTTTTTCTGCCAGGAGAGTAACATCACATCTCCAAATGACATTAGCTATGCTGCCAGAACCCCTCTTGTGTTGGCATAATTGCCAGAATAGTTATGTCAATGGGGAAGGTGTTTTTTCACACCTCAGCCCTATGTAGTTATGTTTCCAAAACTTTGTAGTGCAAACCTGGCCTCAGTTCTAAGGCCAGATCACTGTACATTCTCCCCCCCCCCCCCCATCCCCGCTTCGTATATGAGTCTTATATACACTGTGCATGGGCCCAAGAGACATAATGCATTCCGGTGTGACGTGGTACAAAGTCTGTTTGTGGAAGCCATGTTACACATGAGTGGAGAAACCACAAATGAATTATTCAAGAGATACCAAAGGCGTATTAATAGAACCTTTGTCTCGCCACACTGCATTTTTTTTATATTCCTCACAAATGACAGAAAGTTATTTTAGGGATGTTTAGACTTAACTATTATAGGATTATTTCTTTAACCCTTTCCCCCATGAAGCTTAGTATCTTATCTTGGTTATCGTGAGTCTAATTGCATGGGTCAGAGGGAGCCAATACAAACCTTTAAAAGCAGATGCATATAGTATTTCTGTTGGTAATTATGTCATGGTTTTCAAGTCTGCCCTTATGGAAAGACCGAGTTTTCACATAAAATCTGCCTTTGTGTGAAGTCCAGATCCAGAGCAATTTCCTGTGCAGGGATTTGAGGACAAGGCAGTATGAAAACAGAGCCAGGGCATTCACCACCTCCTGGATCCAGCTCTTGCTCCCTGCAGAATGGAGGTGTTCAGGCACTGTGAAGTCTCATCCAACTAGAAAGGCCAATTCCAAGTATTCCTCCTGAACAGATGAGTGGGATCCTAAGCCAGCTACTTGGCTCTGACGCTGGGGCTAAGAGTTTTTCCTCTTAGTGTGCATCTGAGGCAACCAGTCTGGAAACAGCAATCAACCGGCTGTTGAGGTAATAATCCATTAACTAATAAAGATTTACATGATACATTTTGATTAAATCAAATGCAGCTTCAACACTTAGCAAGATGCATCCTCTAGTTTGCCTGACAAATAAATGCCTTGGAGGGTCTTCTGTCTCCAAAGGGTTAAAAAGCACATCACTTGAACTGTCTTCTCTATTAAGTAAATATCAGACATTCTCCAAATCGGAATGCTTACCCCACATGCTCTAGATGGATGTAGAGCCATTGTATTCTACTGCGTAAAAAATACTAAGCTTAAAATATGTGTGATACACATACCAAATACTATCTGCATGGTTAGTAGAATAGAAGGGTTTTGGAAAAGAGCTTAAACATGTGGTTAATTGACAGGGCAGACCAACTATTTCTGCCATTCACTTCCTTGGTAGATAATCATTGGATAATATTTGATTATTTTAAAAATAAAACGAAATAAAAATAAATCCATGTGGACATGGTTCACCCCTGTCTCGCTAGCCTTGTATCTGTATAACCTCACCAAAATCAAAGTTACACTGGTGTAAATCTGGAGTAATGCAGTGCTGAATCAGGACAGTTATTTCACACCTAAGGTCATATTAATGATAAAAACAACCACAGCTTTGAAATTCACAATTCCAGGAGTCACTTCGTTCTTCCATATCCCGTCCCTAAATTTGATTAGTTTATGTCACAATCCTCCTCTTGTTTAATCAGAGTGTTTGCATTTAATATTAGTTTTCCCACTTCCTCCCTTCTCATTACTTGTAATAATTCTTGCCTCAACATTGAAAGGTAATGTGGTGGTGATGGTGCCAAGAGCATCACAGGATAATTATGCTGACAATTGTTAGTATGATCAACTATCATCTTAAAGCGTAAGTTTACATTTGTGTGTATGAAAAGGAATCCTTTTCTTCACCAAAGCAGAATGTCAGAAGTGAACTCGAGTAACAAATACTTATATCTGCTTTCCTTGCTCTGCTACTATGAAATAGTAGTGTCTTGAGTCTGATTCTCCAACTGCAAGATGTAAGTCAATCCCATTGCCTTCAATTACAGCTACTCATACTCTACATAGGAGACTAAAGTCCTCACTGAGTAGCTGATTATTCAAGTTCTGTTGATCCTAGGACAGGATGCAGCCTTTGTGCAGAATCCCACCAACATAAGTACAGTTTATAGCAGCATAAAACATATGCTTTCAAACCTGTCCTCACTCCTATATTGCAGTGCCTCTAAGAGACCAGCTGCTGAAGTCTGAAGGAAATAGACATCATAGATTGCTGGGAAAGTTTTTGGGAAAAGTTATGTGAAGCACAGAAAGTATATTCCAAAATTTTAAAGGAACACACAACACATACACTGGAGAGACAGAAGTTGAAAATCAAAAAAGATTGGGAATATCCCATAACAACAGTATTCGGGCTGAAGTCAAAAACGAGAGCAGTTGTTATACAGTTAGTGTCTGATAAAAATCTGTTCTGTGAGTGCTCCTAAAAGACGTTCTAACTTGCCCCGTATTTAAGATGGATGAGAAGCTTGCTGTCAAGCAGACAAGGCTTAAAAGAGTAGAGGAACTGAAAGTTTGATCTTTAACACCAGATGGAAAAGAGAAAGATGAAAGAAAAGTTAAGCAAAGACTTTTCCTAAGCTGTACTGATTACTAGAAAGCTTTTGACATGGTCTGCAGTATAAGCAGCAGTGTGTGGTGACCCTGGATATTAACCAGCTCACCCAACAGTTGTTCCCCACCCCCAACTTTAACAGCCCAGTCAATATATTGCTGGCACATTATTATATTTTCCATTGTAAAAGCTGACACAGTATTTTCTCTTCATGCTCCCAAAATGGCAAAATGTTGTGGTACCTTCAAAGTCCAGTTTAGCTCCTATGAACACCCACAGTTTTGTAAGGTCCCACTTCACAATGGTATATCATTTCTCCTTAAGTATAAGTAGTAATCCATTAATAAGTGTATTAGTTCAGTTACATAAGGACTGATTACTGACTCAAAGGCTTAATGTTAGCTAAAGGTGGCTTGATCAAGCATGATATCACTTTAGATTTAATGATATTGGTGCATTTTGAAAAGGTGTAGCTCAGGCTGCATATGATACTACCTACTTGATTCGAATGAGAAAAAGGGTTGTAGGATTTTATTGCATCTATGGGTAGGATGCTTTCTTCTGACACTGACCTTGTAGGTTTGCACAAAAACCATCCCTGCTGTCCTGGAAGATCCCATCTATAGGTGCAGATAGTGAACTCTCTACTCATTCACACTATCGCCTTTCTGCAGAGGTTGACACCAAGGAATGCCAGATCAGATTGTGGGGTGGTTTTCAGAAATTGGTTTAACCAGAACTGCCCTAAGAGTTCTTGATACCAAATGAACATGCCCTGCCTCTTTCCTAAACGTCATGACCAACCTGTTCCAGGTTTGAAATAGGTCTTCTATATAGGTAGTCACAGAAGCCCAGACCCACTAAGGTATTTATGTGCCTAAGTTTCCAGGTTTAGGGGCCTAAATCCTGGTGTTAGCTCCCCTGCAATCCACAGAACTCCCACCAAACCCTGTAGGTGCCTAAAGTCACTCAGCACCTAAACTTTCAGGGTAAAAATTCCCTAGGCGCCTAAGTTTCTGCCTTTGGACATGTGCACTTCTGCCTCCCTCTAGGTGTCTGAACTCCTGTCTCCCACCTGAGCCTCAGAGCAATTCAAAAAGCAGGGAAAGACAAGCATCTTTCTGCCACCGATGCTTGTGAGGTCCCAATTCATTAGCTGTGCCTACTAGCTTGAGTACCATTCAAAACTGAGGCAGGAGGTGCCCACATTATGACTTTTACTCCAATGGTTGGAGCATTCACATGAGATGTGGATGGATCTGGATTCAGTTCAGAAAGGATCTGAACAGGGGTCATCCTCCTCAGGGAAGGGTGGTGTAACCACTGGGCTATGGGATATTCTGGTGTGGGTCTCCTCAAAGCTGTTCCACTCTGGATAAATAATGAAAGCAAGACTGGAGCAGGGATGACTGGACGTGGACCACACCTTCCAGGTAGGTGCTCTAATCCAGTGGTTCTCATCCTTTCCAGACTACTGTACCACTTTCAGGAGTCTGATTTGTCTTGCGTACTCCCAAGTTTCACCTCACTTAAACACTACTTGCTTACAAAATCAGGCATAAAAATACAGACGTGTCACAGCACGCTAGTACTAAAAAATTGCTTATATCTAATTTTTACCATATAATTGTAAAATAAATCAATTGGGATATAAATACTGTACTTACATTTAAGTGTACAGTATATAGAGCAATATAAACAAGTCATTGTCTGTGCGAAATTTTAGTTCCTACTGACTCTTTAGTACTTTTTATGTAGCCTATTGTAAAACTAGGCATATATCTAGCTGAGTTGATGCACCCCATGGAAGATCTCTGAGTACCCCCAAGGGTATGCGTACCCCTGGTTGAGAACCACTGCGATATGGGGTACTACAGAGTCATTCTCTCATATTTAGCATCACAACCCTAGGTAAGTGGTCATTGGGAAGTAGCATGATCCCATTTACTGATGAAGAACTGATGCATCCGATGAAGTGGGCTATAGCCCACGAAAGCTTATGCTGAAATAAACTGGTTAGTCTCTAAGGTGCCACAAGTCTTCCTCGTCTTATTTACTGATGCATAGAGTGGTGGTCATTTGCTCAAGTAGTCACACAGCCCGTGACAGAGCTAAGAACTGAATCTAGATCTTTCAAATCCCCGTCCGGTGCCTTAACCACAAGATCACCCTTTCCTCCCATTTCTAATGTCTCCGTTCTATCACTCCCTTATGAGTTGAGCTATTCCAGTGGTTCCCAGACTTGAAGCAGTTTTCTGTTCATCATTTTGTCAGCAGATCCATGGCATGGATTTTGACTCATCCATTGAAAGCATATGAGCCTTTGCAAGCAAACAAGTGAGCCTACAAGCTTGGAAACGCATGTGAACCAGAGTTTGACTCTCAGCCAAACAATTTGTTCTGGCTTTAATCAAGATGTCTTCTTTTAACTTCAAATATCTTTTTTTTTTAAATCCCATATCAAAACTTTTAGCATCATATTATGAAATGAATAAATGCTACTAGTCATTTAACTTTCAGACACTTCAAAGCAGTCTAACTGAGTGATAGCCATTATGTTTTTTAAAATACTCATCAAAGTGATGTAGTTAATAGGCTGGCAGAACAAAATTAATAGTAACAAAGAAATATGGGAATTATATTTTGACTGTGATTTTTATTTATTTTATTCCTCCTTTTGCAAATGAGAATTCCCTCTTTCTCCCTTCCACCTCTCCCAACCCCATGTTACCACCTTCTCCCATTTGTTCTCATCCTAATTTGGGACTCAATCATGAAACCAGTGACAGCCATAGTGTGTAGACCATAAGTAGTTGATAGAGTAGGGACCAATTTCCACCGTAAATAAATGATTGCATCTATGATGCTGTGGACTAGATTGTCATATACTTACTCATTTTGGTCCTAATTCAGGAAAACATCCCAACTGAGGGCAACAATTGAGGTATACTTTTAAGTCCCATTGACTTCAATGGGATTTAGGCATATGTCTAAAGTTAAGCACCTGATCAAGTGCTTTCTTGGAGCAGAACTCCATCTAAACAAGAGTATCAAATCTGACCCTATGTAATGAATTTATAATAAGCTTATTTTATTACAATTTTTTATTTAGCACTTGAATTCACAGGTGTAATACTGGGTAGTTTTTGATCAATAATTATTTAAAATTTCCTTATAATAGTTAAGACAGAGTAAATGTTGTTCATGGTAAATATTTGTATTTGTTTCTTGCTAGATTCCACTGATATAAGTTTTTTTTTCCTTTAGATTTATAAAATAATCAATGGGAGAAAGGCACCTAAATAGCTCCAAGAGCTGGGCCTGGATACCTGTTGTGAGGTACTTTGGATTTTGCGAGACAAGGCACACACACGTGGTTGTATAAAGTAGATGAGTTTATTGGAAGGCTTCGGTCCCTCAAATAGGCATTGAGGGGCTCAAATCTGTCAACACGACCGCAGAAGGGGTACCTAGCACTCCGGAGCCATTGCTAGGAAGGAAGAGCCCACGAGCAGATTACAGGAGTGATCTTAAATACACTCACGCATTTGCATCTCATACATACTCATGTCTCATTTGCAAGCAACAAGCTGATTGGTTACACGCTGTCCTGCTTCAGTTTTTCCATTTAGTTTCTCACGCATTCGTTCTCACACAGACGGGGTAAACACTCACACAGCGGGGAACGGTTCCATTCCCAAACACACATTTAGCAGAAGCTCAAGGCTGTTCTCACATCTGATGATACCATTACGCTCTCTCCTGGAGTTGACTCAGAAGCATAACTACACCTCCTAGTGGTTGCCCATCACAATTTCTTCCGGTCACTACAATACCTTTGAAGATCTAGGCCTAGATATCTCTGGTGCATACTTAAAATATCATGAAGAAGTGGCAGCCCTGGAGAAACACATCATACTGAGTAGCCAGCAGCAGAAAAAGAAACCAAACCCGGCTAGATCGGTCGAAGGCAGAAGTTGATGATCACAGTTCAAAAGCCAGACACACCAAATGGAAGATGTGCTTGTGGCAGCCAGGCAGCTCTGAAAATTGCACATTGTGCTGGCTTTCAAAATCCCATTACATCCCGTTATGTTCCACAGTGCAAACAGTCCATTATACTCAGCTGCAGTTTCCTTCTTATGCTCTGAGCCCTTGTGGTTCTCAGTCACTCCAATGGGCTTTGTGAATGTGCCACACCTCTGTAAATCAACCCACTAAACTATAATCCAGACTTAACATGCGTTTCGGTGCTTAATTTGTGGCACCCACATTTGAGACATATTAGCTTTTATTTAGGGGGGAAACAATGGAATAGTAGCTGCAGCCCAATCTTTCCCCACAGTAGATCACAGGGGTATCATAACAGAGCAGCAAGGGAATCCCATTCTGCCATCTAGTCATCATCTGCTGTCTTTCTGGGTGCTGTTTTTATTGGTCTCTCCCTTGCCACTGATTGGCTGGCCAGGAAAGGAGCATCTCTCATTAAATGAACAGCATGAGAAGAGGGTCATTCCATTCCTCTGTCTCCACCCACTTCTTAGGTGAGCTTGGGTCTGTCAGACAGCATCGTTGCAAGGGTGTAAACTAGTGGCTATTTGTTGTAGGCACTAACTGTGGCTTCCTCTTTTCCGTACCAAGTAACTAGAGCTGGTCACGTATTCGAGGGGTAGCTGTGTTAGTCTTTAAGGTGCCACCGGACTCCTCATTGTTTTTGTGGCTACAGACTAAGATTTATTTGGGCATAAGCTTTTGTGGGTAAAAAACCCACTTCTTCAGATGCTGGTCAGAACCTCAAATATGCGTTCCATGGGACATTCCAACATTTGTTTACATTCCAGATCAGAACAATACCAAAAAATTTCCAGTGAAATGAAACTTTCCACAAAGGTTTATTTTCCAAAAAGTCAATCAAACATTCAGTTTTGATAAAAAACAAATGTTTCTTTCAGATTTCAACTTTTTCCATGTCTATTATAGTAGAATATAAAATCATTTTAAAATGAAAAAGTTGTTTTCAATCCAAATGTCAATTCCAATGAAGTAAAAGCAACAACGTTTCAACCGCATCGTTTAAAAATATTTTCTCAATGAAATTTCATCGAAATTGACACTTTCACACATAAAGTTTTGATTTTTTTATTTCAACAGAGTAGCATTTTCTGATGGAAAACCATTCAGCTGGAAAAATGTTGACCAGTTCTATGAGTAACATTGAGTATTTGGCATTTGTGGGTAACTATCTGAATAGTTTTTCCACTATCACCCTTTTCTGTAATGAGCACAGCCAGGGTGGGGAGTTCTATGGGCCAATGGTGCCCAGGCTCCAGGAATATTCAGAGCAGGGGGGGCCCATCTCCACCAATGTTCGGGGCCAGGTCTCTCCCCAGGCCCTGCCTGCCACCCTCACATGATTTCAAAGGGCCCGGGGGACCACACTGTCACCAGCAGCAGCGCAGCGGGGCTAAATCTGTTCTCTACTTGCCCTCGCTCCGTGCCACTCCCACAGCACATCCCTGTGGAGAGGAGCGGGGTGGGTGTCTCCACGCACTGCCCCTGCCCCAAGCACCGACTCTGCCATTGGAACTGTGGCCAATGGGAGCTATGGGGGCAGTGTCTGCAGGCAGCAGCGTGCAGAGACATCCGGCCTCCCCGCCTAGGAGCCACTCCCAGAGGGATGTGCAGGTCACTTTCGGGAGCCACCCGAGGTAAGCGTCACACCCCTCATCCCCTCCCGCATCCCAACCCCCTGACCCAGCCCAGAGCCTGCACCCAAACTCCCTCCCAGAGTTTTAGGCAGCTAGGAGCGGACAGGGCACCACCAAAAATGATACACACACCTACCACCCCTGTGCCCAGCTTGTAGTGTATAACCTGGCAAGGGGCTAAAATTCCATGATGGCTCCACGGTGGAGTGGCTGTCACTGTCTGCCTTTGTAGTTGGCATTAGTCTGTGCTTCCAGCTGACTTCAAAACCTACTAAAAGTAATGTCTGTGCCTACGCTGGTACCAGTTTACTGTTTTTACTGGAGTGGAGCATTCCAGGACCTGAGAACACAGACTACACTGGGACTGAAGCAGAGTGCGCTCTGCCATTCCCCACCTAATTTATGGTCCTTTGGGAGCAGCAGTCAGATGGCATAAATTAGAACAGTGGAGAGAATCTAAGAAAATGTTTGAGAATCTGGGCCTTAGTGTTTTTTGTTTAATAATCTCCCTTGAGGGGTTTTATCAAAGACATTTTGAAATTGTCAACCACTTTACTGTTATCCTTTATCCACTACCGAACTAACATGCTCCGAGAGCCAGGATTTTCCTTTCCAGAACCTTTGTTGGTTATTTTCATGGCATGCTCATCTAAGGGCATGGTTAGACTGGCGCTTTGCGGCGCAAAAACCCTCCAGTAGCGCAATAATTTTTGTAGCGAACACACTTCAAAGGGAGATTTTGCTAAATGACTCACTGTTTAAAGCACAAGTATTAAACCTCCTTTCCGAGAGTGATAAGCCTTTTTGCGCTAGCGCTATAGCGCAAGGGTGGGAATGTGGACACCCATGGGATCTCTTGCATGCCTCCGAGCCATGGAAAGCCATCAGCAAGCCATTAAAGACAATCAACTTGCCATGTAAGGCAAATGACGTGAGGTGTTGTTTTATAAAAGCGGAAGTAGCTTTGCAGTTTCTCTCTAACAACTCACACAGCAAATAACCAGTGAAAATGCTTGCGGACGGAGCTATGTGTCTGAAATAGACAGCCTGTCAGTTTTCGCTAACGAAAACTCACTGACAGCCTGATCTCGTCTCCCTGTGAACAACTTCCCAGTTCCCCCTCACCCCCCTCCTTTGCAAAGTACATTGCACCCAGCTGAATGCTGGGATACCTGCCCTATCCCCCAACTGCTACTGCCGCCAGAAGCGCTACAAATGTATCCATTATTAGCGCTACAAGGTTTCAATCTGCACAGGCTCTAGCGCAATACCTATTGCGCTACATTGGGAAGCGCTACAAATAAACGTGCTATAATCTATAGTCTAACCATACCCAATATGTTTACAGTTCTATTTTGCATGATCCTGGAATGGCTCACTAGTCTGTTATTCCCAGGGGGGGGGGGATGGGGTGTATTTGAGAGTAAGTAAATAGGTACAACACTTGTTACCCTCCCATCTTTTGGTTTAGTGATAGATTTTGAGTAAATAGTTTTGTAAGCAACTCAGCTACTTCATTCTTAAGTTCTTTCACGAACTCTTGGCTAATTACAATGGGCCCTACTGAACCATCGTTCATGTGTTTGGCAAGTTGTTGACGTCGTGCGCTCCCCATGATCTGCACACTCCAGGGAACACTTCACATGTGTGTGTCATGACTTTGTATGTAGGATAGCATAGATATGCTGTCATTACTAAGATATGGAATGCATATAGATCCACTAAACTAGTGGTAGTCAACCAGTTTTTCACATTGTTATGTGACTGGAGACCTGTCATTTAGGATGGAAAGTGAACTACATCCGAGGGCAGAGCCTTGCCCTGATTTGCAAGAAAATGACATGCATTAAAAAAAAACCATGCAAAAGGAAAATGACAGGTTCCCAGGTGTTTGGGTTTTGTTAGAGTTTTCCCAGTGTCTTTCTGAATGTTTCCCAGTTGGGAACTGAGGCTTGTTTTCCTGGCACAGGCTTCATATTTTAAGGTTTTGATTTTTTTAAAGGAAGACTTTTGTTTTGGAAACATAGTGAATTTCCACGGTTTGATTTCTGCCCAGCTCCAGCGTGTGAGATGCCTCGTCTTCCCTTTGCATCTCACCATATAGGAATATGCGAGTGTGTTCCCAAACCCTCTTCTGAAGGTGTAAATCATTGCACATGTGCTGTAGCTTCTTGGAAGGTGTTTCTTCTTTCTGCTCACACACTGGCTCCACTCCCTAAAGTCAGCTTTGTAAATCAAAGTCTTCACAGAGCTCATATCAAAATTGATCTACCTTCGTCTATTAACTATTCACTCAGTGGTATCGCTTCATGGACCCTTTACCTAGAGTACTTTCCTTATTTTTCTGTAAGAACAGCTTTTACGCCATGATAATGTGACCTGCTAAAGCCTACCCTGGTTGATGATACCAATCGAAAAGAGCTGTGGTGAAGAACTTGAGAAGCATTGACATTTCAGACATAAATATATATAATTATGGCTCTTAGCAATGGCAAAATGCTCTGTTTTCCTAGCTCTGCCTTGGCACGTTATCCCATTACCACTCAAACAGCATAAATTTCACATGGTCAAGAACTATCAAGCTTGGATCCTCAGTGCTTTGGCATGAAAGTGTAAATGGATGTAGGTCGTTGGAGAAAGTAAAGTTTTCAATGTAATTTTTCCACTGTTGGTTTCAAAGACGAAATGAATGGGCTCCCTCCTACAAAGGAGGAGTCAGGGGATTGGCAGAAATATTATTTAGTCCTACTTTCAGGCAAAAGAAAAGTTTTCCCCCCTTTTCCCTGCGCACCATTACCCCTCACCTCTGAACTAAGAAAGACTTTACGTGGTGTCATAATTTAGCAAATTACTTCCTCAAAGGAAGGTCAAACATTTTACCATGGGATCGATCGGAAGCGACTTACAAATCATGTGTATTGATCATTGTAATCATTCAGAGGAATGTAGGGCAGACACTAAAATCGCAGGCACTTAGTCTTAATTGCCCACATTAAAGCAATTACGCCCCAAAACTGTCATTGTCTAATGCTGTGCACACCACGCAGCGTGGTAACTTTCAGCACTACCTATTTAATCCTATAAGGCCGCCTTTTCGGACTGAAGACCTACACTACTGCCCTCATTATGCAGATGTGGCGACGGCTTTCTTCACCAAGCGCTTGTTGCTTTGGGGGCTGGGGGAGATCGCAGCGGGTGTTGAGGGGGGGTCCAGTTTACAGCTGCACTGTGTGCCGGTGACACCGGTCCTGGACGTGACCTGAAATGGCTAATGAACAGAGAGCGTTTGGAAAAGCAGTCACAGGTCAAGGACTTGCAGATAAAACTTGTTGAGCTGTAGGTTGATGGGAGGTTTGGGGGGGGGGGGGCTGTCGTCTGAGCGGCTTTGGGAACATCCCTTTCCCAGCGGACCCACTGCCCTGAACTTCATCCGAGGCGAACATGTCCCACGTTATTTCAGTCCCTCCGCAGACCCCATGCTCCCCCCCCCTTGGGGGACCGTAGGAACCTGCCGACTCAAGGTGCAAATGTTTGTACTCGAGCGTGGCGAGATATTGAATTTCCGCGCGCAAAGGAAGCTTAATCATGCAGAGCTGGGGGGGGGGGGGGGGATTTGAACTGATCCTACTGCCCTGGGATAGTCGCCGCAGTAAGGAGGGGATCCTGGCCCTAGAACCTCCTTTGTGCAGCCACGGGCCCTTAGAAAAAAGGAATCGCGGGTAATTTGCCCGTCCCGAGGCACTTGCTGTGTTTCCATCTCCTCTGAATTCTTGAGGAGGGAAGACCATGAGCACACGGCCCCAAATAATCATTCAAGCCCTAGCAGGGAAAGATCTCAGGCGTCGGAGGCCACGGGATCGAGTCGCTGGTGGCGACTCCCCCCTGCGAAGGATCGTACAAAAACGGGGCGTCTTGCTGCAAGGAGCTAAGCGCGGGGGGTGGGCTTGGGAAGCCTGTGCGCTCTCGTTCAAGCAGCCATCAAATTGCGTGGCTCGATCCTTGATTGGTTTGTCTGCCTCCCTCCCCTCCCCCGCGCCTCACACCTTATCTAGTTTCCACATTCTTCCCCCTCCAGTGGTCAAAGGGATTGAAAAGCCGAAAACCGAGGATCCAGCCCTGCAGCAACTTTCCTCTCAGTTCCCAGCTTCTCAAACGGGCCCTTTGTCTGCGCAGTTCCCCCTGATGTTGCCTCTGTTCCACGGAGATAGTCTTCAGGTCACGTGGGTTAAAAGGGGGCTAAGAAGGAGATCATATTGGCCTTGCTTTACGCGGCCATGTAGCCGGAGACCCCACGTCCAATAGAGGGAAGATATACTACTCCTATTTGATGAGCAGCGGGCCAATAAATTCATTAATCATCATTTTATGCCTCATCAAACACTTCCCAAGTTCCTCCATGGGAGTTATACAAATTAGCCCCTGAAAAGGCAGTAATTTTAGTTTAGCTAGGTAAGTGCTTTTTGATTGCCTTCCTGAACAATGCTTCCCTTGACAAGCTAATAAATCAGCCCTTTCTGAAGCAGAAGTGCAGCAAGTGCGAACAATAACCCCACATAGTTGCTCCGCCGACTTCAGCGGGAAGGGCCTAAGAGGATGAGCTGGGATCAAAGTCTCCTACTTTATTGCCGAGCAAAAGCTTCCTTTATGAAGAAGAGCGGAGGGGGGAGGGGGGCCCTTTAATCAATTAATGAGCATTAAAAAGGTCTTGAAACAAAAAAGGAGAGCAGAGGCGCCCACCGCCTTGGCGGCAGGTGACCTCGTGCCCGGCTGGGCCAGGCCTCGCGCTCCTCCCGTTGTTCTGGGGCAGTGGTAGCAATCTCGCCACTGCATCCCGGCTGGAGCCCTGTGAAATATACTCCGGGTGAGCCAGGTGGACAGGTGAGGGGGTGGCTGCATAAATCTAGAGCCTGCTGTTGTCAGGAGTAACCGATTACCCGGGCAAAGCGTAATAGCGACTGCATTTAATCTGCGCCCAATTGATTCCTGGAGTGCTGCAGGTCTTTGGAGGGGCGGTTTCGCTGGGTTGGGTGGCTCCAGCGGGAAGCCCGGAGGGGGTGCAGTCTTATCTCTTTTTCAGATTGCTGCCTTTGACGGTATCCTCCCTGTTTTGGTTTGTGTTTTTTTTTAAGAAGCCTGGCCGTAAATCATTTCACTAATCAGCTGTCGCCAGCCAACGTGCAGAGATTGGCATTCAGCCGGAGAATGTGTTTTGGAAGGCCGTTAGCAACCCAAAACTATGTTTGTATCAATAACCGTCTGTTAATGTCTCACGCAGAAGGATGTAGAACACGGAAGAGAAACAAGGGAAGGCGGTATTAAAGAGGGGGTAGTTTGGGAGGGGGGTACTCATTGCCTGTTGAAGCAAATCCCTTCCCCCACGTAGGCTAAGGTAGACTAATTGCCTGGAGCAATTACTCTATTAGATAAACCGCAGGGTTTAGGGATTCCACCTCCACAGATCGCTCCACTCCAGCGGAAGAGAAGCGAATTAACACGTGCAAGGCGCGAGGTTCCAAAGAGTGTTGCTGATTCCGCTTCTCCAAACAGCACTTGTCCCAATAAGCGGCAAATAATTACCCTGCTCCAAAGTGGTAACGGGTAGGCGTCTTCTCAACTCGTCTAGACCCAAGGTATTTTAAGTACAGTGTGTCTCTTCTTCTCTTCATTAACTTTCCTTCCACACATCACTGCATGCCTCTGAAAATAACTTGGCAAACTGGGAGCCCGTTTATCTCTTTTATCTTGGGACCTGATCCAATTAAATAAGTGCCCATTTAAAGTTGTCTCCATCAAGCATGAGTGGGGGGGGGGGGCGTTCTGTGGTTGGCTTTCAGCAAAGAAGTCGATTTCATGGGGAAAGCGGTATCTGAACAAAATAGACCAGCTTATGTTAAAGAAGGGGGACTTTAGGATCCCCTGAAGTGGAGGTGGGAGGCAAAAGAGATCTAAAAGAATAGCGTGGAACAGGTGAAAGTCAGCAAACGCTCGTTAACCAAAACACCTTTTCAATAAGAGGACAGAAACCAACACAAACGAAGAAAAAAGAGACGATTATTCAACAATAGGCTGGATCAACCGAGCAGACCTGTTCTCAGAACACTCTGCAAGTTCCAACAGGCTCTAATTATAACAGATGAGTAACCGTGGGGTGAGGACGTTTATTTTCTGGTATTTGGGGGCGAGCTGATTTCTGAAGCTTTTACAAGTAGTCTATCAAACCACTAGAGTTCCCTGGCATGAGGTTTACTGTCAGTCAAAAAACACGGAAGGCTTTCCAAACACAAGGCACTTATTTATTTTAAATCAATGGAGTCAGCGTACAGAACATTTAAGCTTGGATCTTTACTTGTCTTGCTCACACGTGGCTCTGGCACTGGAAATACAGCGAACCTGCTCTCTTTAAACGGGGGGGGGGGGGGAGAGATAGGGAAGAATTAGCCAACAGAAAACAAAGGAACACCTTCCTAAATGATTGTCACCAAGAGGCGCAGGATTTGTCCTTCAATTCTCAACCTGTTTCCAGAAACATTGTACTTTTTTTTTTTTAACGGAAGCGATGAAAACTCAGTTAAATAAGCATTTGGCTGCCTCCCTTACGTGTTTCTGTAAACTCACCGTGACAATCATACAGATTGCTTTCATGTGAGGCAATTAAGACAATTAAACAAATCCACCACCCTCAAAGAAACGATCTACGGCCAAGTGTTGCTGTTTCCTGGAGTATTTTCTGGGGGTGGCCAGGTACCTGAAGGCCAAACTAATTCATAGAAATACGTTCCAAAAATGCGCGCAGTGTTAAAACGTGTATGTAACAGCAGGAGAGACACCATCTGATAGAGAGGGGGAGCTGAAAAATAAGTTCAGAAGGCTGGTTGCTGGTAGTTAGGGTTTGGAAACTCTTTCCAGATCCCCGAGTCTGGTTTCCCCGTCCAAACAAACAAACAAACAATGGGCTGGGCCGTAATTTAGCCCCGTGTGTGGACTCTTTGCGGTTGGAAACGAGCCCTGTTTTAGAAACTCCGGCCCCGATCCTGCTCCCCCGGGAGTCCAAGAGACGCCTGGCCTGGCCTTCCGGATTGGAGCCGATGGGCCCGATCCTGCGTTCCCTTAGCGTTCAACCCTGGTCCCTGCGCTCCTGCGGAATGCTGGGTCCGAAAGGCTCAGAGCCTATTCCTGGTCCCCTGCACCCTATAACCCAGGGAGGATCAATGGCAGGTTGGGAAGAAATGTTGCGCCTGTTTGGCGGCAAATGCGTAGCGCAGTGTCCCCTGAAATCACCTGGGTAACTCTCGAATAACGCAACTGAACTCAGGTCAAAGGGGTGAATAACGCGATCCAGCTATTGAACCCAAAAAGACAGTTCAAGTGAGGGGCAAACTCCCTCGGGGTGGGTTAGCACTAAACGATCCGGTGCAAAGAGATCCTGTCTCTAACGCCGACCCGGATTTCTCTCTCTGGTTCAGTATAAGTAGCCGGGTCCGCGGGACGGGGTTACAGTTTGCTAGGGGGTTGCCCGGTTGGACTGGTCACTCTTTCTGATCGAAGCCTGCCGCGGGGTGATAGGGCTGCGGATTCATTGTTGGCAGCGCAATTAAAGTGCGTGTCGAGGCGGGGGGGTCCCGTCCTGGTCTCCTAAACCCAAATCCATCTGTCCAGCGGTCAATCTCCCCCTGTCACTCTTGTACGAGACCGATTCTGCAGCCTCCCCTCCCCCCCCATCCCCAGGTAACCTCTGCAGGATCGGGCCCCACGTGTCTGCAGAATGGAGCCCTTCCAAGAAGCTGGCGCTTTCAGAAACCAGAAGAGTTAGCCGGGGAAGGAGGCATCACAGGGTAGATATTAGCCAGTAAAATGGGGCGCTTGTTAGGAGTTGCCTGGTTTGAGGGAAGGGTTTTGTTCCTGGGAAGGACGATCAAATAACTTCAAGAATCATGGGCAGAGTTCGGGAAAGGCGGGGATGTGGTGTTTATTTGTGTTACTTTTGCTTGTTTTGATGGCTAAGCTTCTCACACAATCTATTTCAAGTAGCGGTCGGCTGTGTAATTGGCCTCTCTCACTTCACCCAGACAAGTATTTATTCATAAATATTTGCAAAGCAGGTTGTTTTTTAAAAAAAAACCGAGGGGAGAGAGGGCATTTTAAGTGCCGGGTCATTAATAGTCAAGAACTTGCTTGGACAAATTATTTTTAAAGATCCTGGCTAGGTACAGGGTAGAGGAATGCAGGGGGACAATAAACCATCTGTCAGTTACAGGTTCATTTCGTGGCTAGAAGTATCATGGAGGGGGGATGATTTATAGTGAATGTGATTTAGACGATCTCAGCGTAGACTTTGTCTTTGTCGGAGCCAAGTAAAAAGAAACAGCTGGCCTGAATTTTTAGCACCCATAATTAATTAAAAGCTTCATTCCTGGGATTTGATGATTCAATAAAGCAAGACCCTTATTCCCCTATGTGATTTCAGTGAATATCTACTCCACTCCAATTCTTTTAGGTCCCGAGATAGGGCAGATTAACGCTCTCTTTCTGTGGGAGAGAGGGCGAAAAATGCCTCAAGATTGCATTTGAGGCACACACAAAAGGTAAATTCAAAACTGCCACTTGTTCTCTGCAAAGGCTCCTTATTCTCCTTGATGTATTTGTGCCAGGGTTTAAAGAAACCAGAGGGGGTGGGGGGTGAGGAATTAACATATTGCTCATTTGGAAAAACAGACGGTTCTGTTTTTGGTAACACTTGTTCCCCTGCCAGCCACAGATGTCCTTACTAATAATCTAGGCAGGTCATATAAAAAGGGGAAGGGGGGTGGGGGGAGATCTCTTTACACTTTCTGTGCTGAATTCGATTCTGCACCGGGGACCAGGCTGTCTCCAGTATGTTTCTCTGGTGATTTGTTCGTGCAAAGCCGGACCAAGAAACCTGACTTCTACATCTGCGTAATAACCATAATTAACAGCCCCGCGCTCTGTTTGTCAACAGACCCGAGCTGTCCGATTAGACAGCCAAGCTGGCCGCAAGCAGCTTTGATTGAGTTGTGGCGTTGGGTGTCACGGCGTCTCGTTTGAGCGCCTCTGTCTTCTGACCCACGTAAACTCCTGTTTCTGCAGCCTGTCTCCTACCCAGCCGATTCTTAGGAGGGTTTGGGGGGTCGTTGGGGTGTGTGTTTTTTTCTAACATTCATACTGACGGGGAATCCGTTTTAAACAATGGTGCCTTTGCTTCCGAAAGGAAGGCTACACACTTTGCAGCGCCTTTTAAAGCGGCTGACCGAGTGTGTTTCCTTGCTCTAGAAGAGATTGGAAATCGTTCCTAGCCACGACTAGAAATAGTCTAGTTAAATCATTCTCCTAACTAGAGGAAAGATGGGGGTAAAAAAATAACTCCCTAAGCCCATTGTATCAAAATGTGCCTTCCATGGAGAGCTCTGTTCTGTTACTAATCGCTCCCCCAGTATTTGGTCTGCTAGATGTCGAGGGCAACATGCTAGATGGTTAATAGAGACAATTGAAAGCAGCCATTCCAGGGAAAGCAGTTGGGTGTACTGTATGTAAACACGGTACAGTGGTCTGCGGATCCGAATTACGGTTTGTTTTCTATTTCAAACGTGTGAGGAACCAGCGGCGTGCGGGACAATTCAGAGTCAGTCAGTGACTCTCCCTGAAGAGCTGAACTTTATTTTGGGGAGGGAAAAGGAACATTTCAATCCCAACTGACTCTCCGGGGAGGGAGCCTTGAACTTTCCCATCCAGGTCCCCTCAGCAAGAATACAGGCATCCTCCAACCCCGGGTCCATTCTCCTAGAGGACTTAACAAGTGAGGATTTGCTGTGGAAAAAGAAATATGGCGGGTGGGGTCTATTATTGCTCACAGTGTTACCTTGCTCTGGTTTGCCAGGCCTTCGTCTCCCTGCCCAGTCCCTTCCTTGTTATGGTTCAGGGGCCGTGTCCCCCGACAGCGAACTGTTGGCTGGGGGGTGAGATCCCACGCGAGGAGGGGGGGGGGACCCTTCCATTCAAAGGAAAGGAGACGGTGCTTTCGACAGGTGGGGCGGGGGGAGGCTCGCTAAAGCTCGAACAGGTGAGTAGCTTCTCTGCTTCGGATGCGGGGTTCATTTGGAAATCTGCTTGAGGGCTGTGAGAGGCGGACACCCCCCTGGTAGAGGACAACTGCCAGGTGGGAAAACCCCTCTCCTGGGAGCCTAGGACTCGCTGACACACACACCAAACGGGTTAGGGGAGTTTAAAAAGCAAAGGGAACTTTCTGTTCCCCGTGGGGCGGACCTTGACCGAGGCAGCTCCCCCCGCACTTCAGCATCCGGGGCAGTTCGAGGGGAGTTTTTCCCTCCTTCCTCCCCCCAAAAGCATGGTGACGGCCCCTATTTCCAGGTTAGAAATGACCCGCAGGGACGCTACTGGAAACCTCTGACCTCCACGGGCTACCTGCCCGTCGGGGAACTCGCTTTTGGGTCTTGGCTAATTCTGTTCCTCACCTCTTGCAGCTGAGGACTGGAGAAGTCAGTACAGGGGTAGACCGGTAGTGCTGGGTCTCTGGGGTGGCTACTCTCTCTCTCTGATCCCTTCAGGGGGTGCCCTGCCCTCACACACGTGCCCTGGGTGCCTGTCCCGGGGCAGAGACACCCCCCTTACAATGGGGAAGGCGCATGAGCCAGGGGACGGAGCCTGCTCCCCTTGGAGCCGACGGGAGGGTTGCCACCGAGCGCAGGATCGGGCCCCGAGCGGATCGGGCTCCTTCCGCGGCCAGCGGAGCGACCTTCCCGTCCAGACCAAGCCCGTGCGCAGTCCAGCCCCGCAGCCCCCTTCGGCTCGAGCGTGGGGCTGGGTTCCCAGCCGGGCGCTCCGTGGGGCCGGGAGAACGCGGAGCCGGCCCGGGCCAACTTTCGGAGAAGTTGGGCCAACTTCGGGCGCTCCTGCCGGAGATCTTGCCGGGCTTCACCTTCTTGCCCCCTGTGCGGGCGGCAAAGTTGCGCCGCGGAGGAAGGAGCCGACGCCAGCGGGAGAGGTGGGGAGGGGGGAGCGCTGGTTTCAAGGGGAATTAATTTGAAAGCCGAGGAGCGAAGCTCTTGAAGTTGAGCGGAGAGTTTGCGGCACCTCGGCCTCGCGTTTCCCGGGCCAGCAGCGTCGTATGGCGGTTCTAGGCTTGTTTTACGCGGAGCAGCGCTATGATCCCAGAGCAGAGCATAAAACCACCTCCCTCCCTCCAGCCAAGCGGCTTTTCCCTCGCCCTTAGCTGGAGCCGGGGCTGCGGGAGAACAGGGGCAGGCGAAGCCCTGGGGCAGTCAAGGGGCGCATCTGACAGCCTGGGCGATTATTAGCATGTGGACACCCTGCTTTCTGCAGCGCGGGGGCCGCGGTAACCCCCTGGGCACCCTCACCAAAGCCCCCAGCGGCCTGTCGGACACCGCTACCCCGTCCTCCAGCCCTACCCTAGCCCCAGGAAAGGTCCCCGTGGAAACGGTGTAACGCCCATGCAGAACCTGGCTTCGGGGCCGTTCTGGCCACGTCTGGGCTCTCTGGGGAGGCTGGAGCGAGGCGTTCGTTTTCTCCGCACCCTGCCAGCGTGACCGACTGCAAACGCGTGGACTGGCTCGCCTTTGAAAGTGCCGGGCTAGCGGGATTACGGTTTAACCCCCCGATTCGTATTTGACATCGGTTTGGATCCTCGTTGTCCCAAGGACGTGAAGGATTTGGGTGGACTCACGCGCACGTGTTAGATTCACTTGATTGTATAAAGGTAGCGCAATTAACGAATACGGCGAGACAGCGTTGTCCTGGGATTTAGACTTGAGGAAAATGCCCTCTGCCAACGGCTGTTTCATGATACAAATCGCCCCCCAAAATCCGTCTGCCCATTTCACGGGGCAGGTCGCCACCCTTTGCAGGCGAGGCTCCGGAGTTGCACTCAAGTACACTGATGCCGTTGCAGACACTTCAGACAAAATGCCACGTTTCCTAGCAAAGAAATCATCCGCTTTCCGCAATCTGTCAGGAAACCCCCCCCCCTCAAAATATGGAGTGAACTGCCTTGTAGTGACTGTATTGAAACATACGTGTGTATTTAAAAAAAATCACCCTGAAACAGCCTTGAGAAACCCCTTGTCGCCACGCCAAGTTTCTCATCCACCCTGCGTTTAAACCATTTACTTAAATACACTGCAGCAAGGAAATAAACCCTCGTCTTAACCATCTACAGAAAATAGTTAAACCTAATTCGTGGTGATCATAACAAAACCAGTATCAAACTGGTATGCATACAGTAGGTATATACATACAAGTATGTGGCTGTATATACCAGCCTTATGGAAATCATGTTATGCTATAACGGTGATATTTATAAACACGGTAAGATGGTTCAAAAGTCATTGGTGAATTTTTAGATATTAACCACCAAACACTGAGCCAACAGTCTCTGAAGAAGTTGACCCTAAAATAAGGTATTTCAATTTAAAGAGATCTCATACAAGTAATGTCTGAGTTATGAAATTGGGAGGTCATCTCAACTTGTCAAAACATATGGATGCTGCTTTTCTTAAAAAGAAAATGTTGCTTTACTGCTCTTTAATTAGAAAAATAAGAGTATGCTGAAATTTTAAGACTTGAACAATTACATCTAAGATTTCATAAAGGAGGGGGATGAGAGGGAAGCTCAGACTTGTTTTATTAAATTGTCGATCTACGATTTTAGTTAAGACTTAACTAGGTAAAAATAGGCGACAAGCCTAGAGGAATTGGATTAGTTCCCTTAGGAATTTATACATCAAACGAAAACCCTATTGAGATTGCTAAAAGACCTATTCAAAATACCCCTTTTTATAAGGAACTTGGTTTTTTAACAAACGAGGTTCCTAAACTTATTCCCAAAGTAGTTTTTCAGAGGTAGAAAGAGCATCTGGGGAAAAGGTGTATGTAGTGAAAAAAAATTTTTAAAATCCATCGCTAAATGACTAAGTACAAAAGATTAATTTAGGACTGCTTGTTTAACTCTATAACCTGTTGTCTCTAAAGCACCGTTGGGATTATTAACTTTACTATTCCAATAAGAACTTCGGACGTTTTAAGGTAGGGTTCAACAAAATATTATCTCTATCTGTAATCTCTCGGAGCACGTTTATTAGGTTTTATAAAATACTAAGTGATTTTTTTAAAGGCAATATGATGCCTGAGGTCACTGTTTTGCAGTTCATTTGCCAGAACTAGCCAAACTTTCTCCTAATTTAAACAAGGCAGGTGAGAAATAAATTTGATTTATTCTCAACCCCTTCCCACCCCCAAAAAAGCACCTCAGTGTAATTTTCCCTAGTGTAAATAAATGATCCGATTGTGGAATTCATTTGCTTTTTTAAAAAATCATTTATAATTTATAAAGTGACAAAATAACATACTATTATCCCATGAATATTTGATTATTTACACTTTTAGCTTGAAACAATTTTGACTTTAAACCAGATTATCGACAAAGATGGTATAGCAAGTGAACATTTACTGTATTTTTAAAACATAATATACAAACTACTATTTAATATCCTGTAAAATGTAAATATCATGAATAAACCTGGTACAGCTAATAAATAGCTCTCACAAAGTTGACGCGATTATAAAATAATTATCTGGCTGGTAAAAAAAAATAATTTAAAAGAATAAAATGAGTGTTTCAGTACTCTTCTGTTTTAAATGATACCAGAGATATCCCAGTCAAATTAATGTCACTGATATGTTCCTATACAACGGACGTCCAGAAAATCCGATGTAAACAGAGCACATTTGTTATAGCTTTGTGATGTAACAGTTTTTGATCATTAGAAAATTTGCTCTGGAATGAAACACACTGACTGCTTAGTTAATTGCAAAGGCAGGGAAAGTCGAGATTTGAGAACCTGAAATACCCCTGGGAGGTAGTTTGAAGTGCAGGCTTCAATTAATGTAGAATATCTAATTTGACTATAGATTTCCTTTTTAAAAACTTTGGTTTTAAAGTGGTAGAAAAACAGATTTTTTAAAATGGTTAAAATTGCTTCTTTTTAAAATTTACACGAGAGAGATGACAACATTCCTGAACTGATAACAGCCCATTAAACTTTCCTGGCCTAATTTGCACCTAGTAAAGCTGAAATCTATCTTCCTTTGTTGTCGAGTCGGATAGTATAGTGGAATTGTGTGTTTGAAGGCTCCTTGATTACGTTTTGATTCCCCCCCCCCCCCTTAGCACCAGTTTCAAAGTGGATAGGTTTGAAATTCAGGACAAGTGTGACACCTACCTGTGAATATGGGGAAACATTCCACTCCGACCCTCAACCTCCGTTTATATATGGTAATCTCCGGACAGACAGATTTACAAATCCTATCAGTGCCTGCAATATGCAGCGGCGATGAAGCACTAATTTAATCAAATTAACCAAATATATCAATGCAAAATTCGGGACTGGGTGGGGGAGGGAATGAATTGAGGGAGGGGGGAAACTTTCCCCTGGTGTATATCTGAATGTGTATTCCCCGGCTCTCTCCTTAATAACCGCAGCACCTTTGAAATAGTAATAAGGGCTAAATCTGGCATAAAATCGAACTCATTAGCAAAGTTCACCAGCTGATTACTTTGCATAAAACAAGACACTGATTGGAAGTAATTAGGTTAAAAGATGGTACTGTACTTCGGTTTGGTGTTCCTATTATGTATTTTTATATAGATCCTTATTTAATCTCTGACTCATAAATACACAACAAGTAGGTGTTCTTGGTAAAGCGCCCCTCACACTCTGAAAATCAGTTTCAGGGATCTAATGTTCTAAATTAAACTCTGCTTTGAAACAAACGAGCATTTAAAAAGTTATTATTGTCATCGGGTATGTATGTATTTTCTCGCTGCAAAAACAAGTGGGTTAGGTTCGGTTAAAATCCTCTTTTAATTAAAATATTTGCATTTAACAACGGCGACTGCAGGGTTGTTGCTTTTTAAATCTAATAAGTATAACCTATTTCCTTTATTAATTTATTATACTTTAGCTCACACCCAAGGGGGTAAAAATCAATAGGCGGCAAAAAAAAAAGTTAAAATAAACTTGTGTGTATATATAATATATATATATTTTAAAACTATGAAACAATTCGGGAAAAGACACAAATGTATATATTTATATTACGGGAAAACAACATTAATGCCTGTACAGGTGTCTTCATTTCATAAGTTACTTCAAAGATACTGTATTATCAATTTAAATACAAAAAGCTACATTAAATATACAGAATAAGATTTCATACAAATCTTTCTCCTTTTGTGGGTCATTTTTTGTTTTCAGTTGATTAAGACCTTTCTGAGTTCTTTTACACTCAGCCATTTCCTATGAACTATAAACTTTGGACTAGGAGTATGTCTTTGATTTTTGTTTTTCTCTCGGGAGTGGAAAAATAACGGTCAAAGCATTAAATAAATTTTAAAAAAAGCCGAAGTCCCAGGGGGAGTTATCGGAGAAGAAGCCAGTATTAAATGTTGGACATACCTTTCTTCAGTTCGTAAGGTGAGTCTTTGCAAAGGTCTACTTGGGATTGGCTTCGGATCATTTTAGTTTCTTTAGCCAAGGCTTCTGCTCTGTTTAAAATAGTCTGGTTTAATCCATTGAAATGGCTGCTCGGGGCTCCGGCTGCCGGGTTGGTGCCAGCGTGGCTGTGGAGATGCCCAAAAGTGCCATAGTTCGTGTAGCCCGGATAAAAGGGAGACGCGTAGTAAAGGGGCCGGGAGAGGACGGCGCTGTTCGGAAAGGGGCACTGGGCGGAGGGGGAGCGCGACGGGGAATGCGAACTGCTGCTCCCGGCCAAGGGAGGGCCCTGGGTCGGCCCCGCTCCCGGAGACCCCTCGCCGCTGCTCTCTTTCGATTTGTCCACGGAGGTGGCGATCTCGGCCAGGGACCAGAGTTTGGGTTTGGCCAGGGCCGCCTGCTGCGGCGAGTGGATCACCGACGTGCCGTGGCTGGAGGGGGCGGCTGGGCGCAGCTCTCCCGGGTGTGGGCCGGCGGCGGCTGACGGGGGCCGGTACTGGGGCTGGATCTCCTCGCCGCCCGCCGCCTGCTGCGGGATCCGGCCGGCCGGGCACTGCACCAAGGCCGCAGGGCCGGCCGCCTTGGGGGGGCCCGGCCTCCCCTCCAGCCTGTCCTCCGGAGGCTCTTTACAATCCGAGTCACTCAGGCCGCCCTCGGCCTCCTGGCCCGCCGGGGAGTGGGACTCCTGCAGCCGCTCGCAGCCCGGGGCCGCCTTCGGCTCTTCTCCTCCTGTGAGCAAAGCGGGGAAGAGGAGGGCGACAGAGAGTTTGCCAGGGCGCCAGATCCCGACCCCAGTTCTCCCCCCCCCCCTCCACCCGGGGCAAGGGGCGGGAGGGAACAGGGGCACCCCCCGGGCGCTCAGCTCCCCGGGTCCCTCCGCGCGCACCCGGCTCCCCGCCGCTGGCAGGTGACAGTCCGCCCTGGCCTCGGAGCTGCGGCTCCGGGTTTGCCAGAGGGGGGAAGAGGCCACCAGGCCGTGCCCAGCAGAAACACCCGAGCTCCCCTCGCAGCGACCGCCACGCCGGACCCATCCCCCCTCTGCCCCCCCAGGCGCCAGCCCCGTTGGGGTCCTGCCCCGGGCTCTTCTCTCCCTCTTCCCCATCCCCCCCCCGTACCTGGCTCGGGAGCCTCCGGCTCGCCCTTTTCTTCCAGCTTCTGCGGCTCATCCTCGTCGTTCTTCTCCAGGTCGATATTCTCCTCCTCTTCCTCGTCCTCGCTCCGGTTCCTGGGCGTCCAGGTCATTTTATTCTCCTTCTTGAGCCGCCGCCGGGCGTTGGCGAACCAGGTGGAGACCTGGGTGAGGGTCATCTTGGTGATGATGGCCAGCATGATCTTCTCGCCCTTGGTGGGGTAGGGGTTCTTGCGGTGCTCGTTCAGCCAGGCCTTGAGGGTGGCGGTGGCATCCCGGGTGGCGTTTTTCCGGTAGGCTGGATCTCCATAGGGGTAGGAGCCTAGGGGCGCCGCGTAGGGATGGTACCCCAGGGAACCGGCCATACCTGGTGTGTGGTCGTAGGGTGAGCCCTGGAGAGGGGATGGGGAGGGCACAGAGCAGACAGTGAAGTGGCTAGTAAGGGAGCGGCGCAGCTGTCACAGTGACACAAGGGCAACAAAATGGGGGCAGAGCCCAAACAATGACCCACTCGTCTCACCCCCAGATTATAGTTGGGAGACCAGGGAAATCCCAGAGGCTGTTCCTGGGTCGGAGCAGTCGCGCCTGGGTTTCCACCAGAAAGGCAAAATGGCCTAGAACTTTTGTGGTGTTAGTTTGGTGTGTGCAACCGACACACAAAGGCTACGGAGCACGTCGGCTGTAGCCGAAGCCGGCCACGTTAGCCCAAAGCGCAGAGCTGCGGAGGGAGACAGTTCTTCATTCACCCCCCCACCCCCCCAGCAATAGCCAACTTTCCGACTTGCGGAGAAACGGCGAACCTGACAAGCCGCCCTGACATCTTACGGCGCTAAACAGCCACCGATTGATTTTGCCTCCGTCTAATTGAACCGAACCTTTCGCTCCACCGCGGCACCAGGCCGGGGGCTGGTTTTCTGCGCGACGGAGGCGCTGGCTTGGCAAGAGAAATCGGGGAAACTCTGCCCAACTCCGCCGAAATCCACGCGGAGAGAGGCGACGGGGGGGTTTCGAAAGGTTTAGGAGGGGGGGGTTCTTCGCAGCCAGAGACCGGCTCTTGGGGAGAAAGAAAAACAAACCCGGACTAACTAGTTTGGGGAGTTTTTCTAAAAATAAAAATACCCCAGATACCCCCGCCAAAAAAAAAAAACAATTTTCCTCCTCGCTGAAAATATATTAAACTGGGCGGGGGGGACATGGCCAGGCCGTAGCATATTTTTGGTAGTATTCATGCTCCCAAATCGGATTGCAGAGATGGGATTACGGCTTTGCAGTATTTGGGAACCCTAATTAAGGCGGTGCGGAAGAAATTTACAGCCGCTGATCAGCCTGATGCCGAGGCTGGCTGCTGGATTTATTTGTATTTTTTTTTTTTTACCATGCAGATAATAATGAGAATGAAGGGCGGCATCCCACGGGTTATTTTTAAAAACAAAAGCCACGACTCCAAGGTTTCCCCGGAATGGGTTGGTCGGTTTGTGCTTCCCCTGGCGAAGCCCTTAATTGAAAACACAATATTTGCAGGAATGATTCCTAGGACACTTTGCAGGAGCCCCGCACCCCTCCCTCAGCAGAGAGACTTTTCTGCTAGCAACAGGGCAGACAAATACCCCCCCCAAAAAAAAAAAAAAAGTTGCCAGGGGATGCCAGCAAAGTGCTTCCCTTCCCCCCCGGCCTCCCCGGCGGAGCCCCAACCCCCCGTGCCCGCTCCAGCCCCGCCGATCCTGGTTGCTCTTACCACGTAGGAAGTGAAGGCGGCGGCCGCTGCCGCGGCGGGGTCGGTGCCGTACTGGAGGTGGGAGTTGTAACCCGGCGAAGGGGCGGTGAAGGCGGTAGATCCGGCGTAAGGCGAGAAAGCGGAGCCCGAAGAGGATCGCCCCAGCTCATCGGTCCTGGGTCCCGAAATCACGCTGGTGCTGTAAGCCGGGCACGAGTAGAGAGCCAAGGAGGCGGAGGGCTGGTACAAGTAACCCTGAGGATACGACATGGCCCAACGCCTACATATACCCGGGCCGCCGGAGAGCCGGGAGCTGCCGCTCCCCTTGGGTGTTTTGCTCGGTGACTTGTCGAGAGCCCCTCCGGCCAGGTGGGGCAGCCGGCGGCTCGGCAGCGGCCCCGCACCTTGCTTGCGGGTCCCGGGCTGCTGCCGCTGCGCGCCCCGGAGTTGCTGCGTCTGGCTAAGGAGCGGGGTGTTCCCCCCCCCTCGCTCTCCTTTGGACTTGGAGGCTTTTTTTCGCTCGCCGCGTTTGGCTCCGCGCAAGGTCCTGCCAAGATGCTCAATTGGAAACTGAGGCTCCTGACGCCTTCTCCGCGGCGCGGGGGGAAGCTCCTCCTTCCCGGGGTGTTGTCAGTGGAAGCAATGGCAGGAGCCTGCGGGGCTCGCCACCACCAAACCCAACCAGCAGGCGAGCCTCGCTCTTCCTCCCTCTCCCTCTCTTCCCCAGCTCTTAGGCTCAAGTGCGCCGGCCCCTGGATGGCAAATCACATCCAAGCCATTGAAGATCAGCTCCAACTTTCTTCATTTGCTAAATACTGCGCGGAGCCATCACATTTCCCTCTTGATTTATGGCCGGGCCGCGCTGGAATGCAAGCCAATCAGTTTATGAAAAAATATATATTTAATAAGATTTATTATCCATTCTCCCCCTCCCCCACGCTCTGCCCCCCCAGTCCCCTCCTCAACCCCCTCCCCGACCATTTGAGCCGACCCTTTAAAAGGGCGAGGGAAGGGGTGTGTGTAAAATGTACTTTCAATTTTAAAAAAGGAACATCTATTTTCAACGGGGAAATGATGGTTAGCTGCTGGGAGCGGGAGATATTGTTATTTTTAAAATGTGGCAACGTATTATTTATAGATTCTCCCACTCCTGGCTGGTGTGTGTGTGTACACACAATATGTACTGTAAGCGGATTTATATTTGTCTCCCCCCCCCCCAATGTTTAAAAACGCTGTCGGGCTAGGAGGCTGTTGGCTCATTTCCCCAGGTACCTGTTGCCATTTTAAGGGACATATGAAATGCTCTCCAGAGTTGCAGCCCGAAATGTTGCTCTGGCCTCCCTCCCTTCCATCGATCATAAGGGATCAGGGGCTATTTCCAAATAAGATGTTTCAGGATGGGGTGGTTTTTTTTTGGGGGGGGGGGGGGGATGAATAATTAAGCGGTGACTTCTCATTGTATGACAGTGTAAGCCTTTATTTTCCCAGCACCAGTCCCAGGAGGTGGGGAAGAAGGACCAGGGCTGACAGAGGGCTGGGGGAAGACAGAGCGGGTGGGGGATGACAGAGGGGTGGATAGAAAGCCTTCAAAATGAGGGTTTACCGGCGGATCTAGAAGAATAAAGCAGGTATCCCCCCCCCCCCCCGCGCTGAAACTCATAAAAGGGTAGAAGCGAACGCAGATTAAAACCATATGAACTGGGCTAAATCCCTGCCGATCAGAGGATGTAATCTCTTTTGATTCCACCAGATATATTTCCCAACAGGAACATATCCCGATTTATTCTCTTCTCTCTCACTCCTCCTGCCCCCCCCCCCCCGCCCGCCTGCCATGGCAAGCCGCTTTCTCTGCAATTTGTGGGCTCTGCCCGTCACCCATTCTTCCCACCAACTCCAGCTAAATTCACACACGTACGGGGAGGGAGGCGGAGGTGCCTGCCGAGTGCTGCTCTTACCTGGATCGCTTTCAAAGCGCCTGCTGCCTTTCCAAACGAGGCTGCATTTTAATTATTGACTGGTTCACCCCCCCGTGTTCCCCTTGCCCTCGGACCTGTTCCGAGGGTGTCAGCTGGAGAATTTTTTTGTTTAAGACGAGTCGGCTCCTGGAAGCTCCAAATTCGGCTGCGATCGGAATCAGAAAGCTCAGTTGCCTTTCAATTAAAAAACAAAATGAAAAATGCTGCCGACACGAGCCAGATCTCAGTCAACAACCGGCAGACAACATGCCGAAGTTTAGCAAAGGCGTAAAGTTTCATCCACGCCATGCGCTGAGCAGAGAGAAGTCGCGGATCAGGGAAGTGGAGGTTCGCGCCGCAGATTTTTGACTTCGGAACCCCCTGTCCGCTTCGAGGTTGGACAAAGGAGTCAAGACGCGTGTGTGTTAGTTTTGCCCATGTGCCAACCAAATGTGTTTTCCTTTCTTTTCTTTGGGGGGAGCGGGGAGGTGGTTAAGGGATGAGATGGCGCAGGTTCCTCTTTATTTATTTGGAAAGCTGTCTGGGTGGGACAGGGGTCCATGCGGCTATGTGCCCCCTTGGGTTCTAGGGGGAGCTGGTCGTGACCCCTCTGTTGATCTGATCTGAGAACCCCTTGTCAATGGCTTATTTCCGTCTGCTCACACGCGGTGCGCGGTTAGAAGTCGTAGCGCGCGGCCCCCAACCAAGCACCCGTCCTCCCAACAGCAGAGAGGGCAGATTGCTTCACGCTCTGCCGTACCACGCCCCACCCCAAATTTCAAACTAAATGGGATTGACAGAATGTGTCACCAGCCAAAGGTTTCAAGCCCCAGCAGACCCCGCTGAACTCACGATGGGGACGTGTCTGCCCCCCCCTCCCCAATTTGTTTGCTTGTGGTTATTTAACTCTCTGGGACGAAGGGAAATCTCTTCCTTCCAGCAAGTCTAGCAAAGGACTCAGCTCTCCAGGGGTTTTTCTTATTGATTCTCCTCTCTGATCGCTGCTGCTGCTAATGCTCTTTATGAGTTATAAGGCGGCGATTTCTTCCCCGAAAAGGGGCCCTTAACACGCGTGGCGTTTTCAAAACCGCTCAATTAAAAACCGTGATTAACCAGGAGAATTTTCCAGAGCAGGGAGCAATGAAATGAACAAATGTGGCTGCAACAGTTTAGGGCAGAGACTTGGTTTCAGCACATCCGCGCAAACAGGTTATTAGGGGGACTAAAACTATCAGTTTTTGCTATGGTTACATTTATAGTTTCACTGCAACTCTGAAAATCCTAGTAGTTCTCCTACAGCCGCGGCCCCCTCAAACAATGCCGGACCATCAACTTTTGTGTGCGTGTGCTCGTGACAACGGCACATATACAGACATTCACACCGTGGCCCCAAGAAAAAGAGATTTCCCTCCGCTTGCGTTTCATGTCCCGTCCTCGCTCGGTGCATTCCTGCAGCTCCATACCTCTTGGAAAAGAGCACTATTTTCTGTTTACATGAATGCATCTGAAAACCTCTGGGACAAAGGCTGCAAACTCGATCTTGCGGTGCCGAAGTTTCAAGTGATTTGCAGAAGCGCTGAAAATGTAATCACCCCCCTTTTTTACACCCCCCTCCCCGGTCCTGCATGAACAACGATCGGGGGAAGCAATTATTGCTGCTGGCACGACCACAGACGAATCACGTTGCAATGACAGAGCCTGACACTTTGTAATGGTTAGGAAGAGGCGAAAGAAACGGGCAACAATGAAAGGACAAGCGAGAGGGAGAGAAAGGGAAGAGGAGAAAAGAGGAGTTTAAAAAGGGCAGAAGAAGGGAAGGTGAAAATAAAGAAAAAAGAGGAGAGAAAACCCGAGGCCAGAGGAAAAGTAGAAAGGGAAACGGACAGGAGACAATAGGAAAAGAGAGAGCAGCTTTCCACTCTGTACCTGCGCTTGGTCCAGAGGCACCACGAGAGGACTACATTCCCCAAGCGCCCCTGTTCCTAGAAGTCCCGCCCTTCCCCAGTCTCAATTCTTGATTGGTTACTGGCTTCGGTTTCCTTTTCCCCTTCTCTCTCTCATTGGTCCGCCTGGCCGTCACGCTCCCGGGAAGGCGGGACGCGGCGCGGGGACCGGGGAGTCCGGGAGCGGGGCGGGCGCTAACGGGCCAATAGAGACCTGCCCGGCCGCCCGTTTCCGCGGCGTCGGCGCTGCCCGAGAGGTGAGGAGCCGGGGTTCCTCCCCCGGAGCGACCCGGAACCGGGCGCCTGGTTCGGCCGCGCCCGCGGGCTCCCGGGCTGTGGGGTGGGGTCCGGGGGGCCTCGGCTGTCACCCCGCGCAGGGGTCAGGGGGCGCCCCGGGGGAGCGGGCGATGCGCCGGCGGGGGGAGCTGCCTGTGGATTCTGGGGGGAGGGACCCGCCTGGAGTCCGGTTGTCCCCGCGGCCCCCGCGCCTGGCCCTGCTGCGCTGGCCGGGGTTCGAGCCCATCCGCGCTCGGGAGGCTCTTTTCCGCCCCCGCGGGGACGGCTGGGCGAGGCGGTCTCGTGCTTAGGCGGGTGAAACTGCACGAGAATTTTGCAAAACGGGTGCAGTGGGTTTTTCAAGTCAAGTGTCCAGTACGGAGCAGGGATGCGCAGCCGTCCCCTTGGGATTGGCAGCCGGTCCTGGGCTAAGCATAGCTTCTGGAGGGAGCCCCGTTTCCCCCGGTGGTCCTTTTTATTATTAACTCATAACTCAGCCCCACATCTATTAAAGCTTACAAATTCGTATGAGGACAATCAAAGTAAGTCTGTGTTTTGGAGGATTTAAGTCACATCTGCTGTCCTTTTTTGTGTGTGCTGGTGCACAGTTTTCTAGTATTCAGGAGCAAATAAATGAGGCTCCTCTTTGGGTTATATTTTTGTAATAATTCATGCAATTATAAAAAATGATTAATCGAAATCCTGGTTAGACTAAGTGCATCTCTTGGAACCTCTCAGGCATAATGCTGAGAAGACTGATAACTTATATATAATGGGGCTTTAGCTTGTTTGTTTTTTCCTTTTTTTATTATTATAAAAATAATATAAGCTGAGCTGTGTGTGGTTTCCTTTTTAAACATTCATATGAGTTTTGCCTGTGGTAACTATGGAGGTTTGTGAAAACCAGGTTCATACACATTCTTACATACTCAATCCACACAGGTGTGCACTTTGATCAGTTTTCAGCTGCACAATGACACTGGTATTTGTCATTGGGTTAATTTTACCTATTGCTCTAAAGTGCTCAGTTCTTTCCCCTCTCTGGAAAGAGCCCCGGTCATAATCCTCTGACAATACCTCTTGTTCAATGAGTTAGATATCATCTAGTAAAGTTTTATATGTTTAACATATATGTGAGTAGAATGAGTAACCATTCTTCCTTTCCAATTTATTTGTAGAGAGAAGCAGAAGTTTTAACTTCCTTCTTTCCTGTGTGTCTGACTTTTTTGAGGCGGAGGTAAGGTTAATGTCATGAAACTTATCCTCTTAATTTTTGACATTCTGTTAAAGGAACTTTTTTTCCCCAAACTGTGCTGAGTTTATGCCCAATTTCATGTACTGCAGCATAATACCAGGGTTGATTAATGAAATGTAGCAAGAGAGGGCTTATGCCACCATGAACGTGTCTATCAAACAGACATCCTCACTACATTATTCCACTATTGTATTCCTTGCAGTTTTAAAAAAACTGGAGATAATTCTTCAAGATATTGGAACATTTAGTTTATGGTTCTTCTGCTGTGGTTGTCACCTTCACTTTATGTCACATTTGAGACTCATTTCTTAAGGATGTCTCTATTTTCTGCTTTGTTTGCACATTGATAGCGCTACTGAATTACTAGTTACTTTCCTATGATAGAAATATATTCAAATGGGAAAGCCTAAATTTAATCTGCTTTACGGGACTATGCAGCGCTTTGATTCAAGAGAAATATGAAGTTGATTCAAAGGCTATTTTTGTTGCTTTAACGGTTGTATTAATAAACACTGGATTAACTTTTCCCTTAACAGCACTGATGATGCATATGCTTCCACTTTATGCATTTATCGTAATTAGTAGCTTTTGAATTTATGGGTCTGTTGTTTTGTTGCTTTTTATTTTATGTCAGCAAAGCTGTTTTAATGCATTTTTACTTCTTTAAAATCTTGTAGCTTGTACTTTATGCCCTTTCTGAGAAACGAGGCTGTCAACAGTACCTTCTGTTGTATTAGCATTTAAATCTTAGTTAATAATGGGTAGGATTTACAGGCTTAGTCTGCATCCTTCCTTTTATTTAAATTGAGAATTTTAAACTACCTGTATAGAGAATCAAAACTGCTTTTTTTATGTGACATGTAGTCTCAGGGACTAATGCTGCAAACCTTTATAAACAATTCTTGCTGTCTTTCATAGTTCCATTGACTCCAATGGGATTATTATCATGAGTGAGGGTTTGGAAGATCAGACCTGAAATGACTGCATAGAATTTTATGACGCCAATGTAGCAGCAGTTGAATTTGTTTCTGTACCATGGTTTCATTTGGCTAACTTCATTTAAAATGTGCAAACATATGGTGCACTGCATAAAGTAGTAAATAAAACAAAGTTTATGAATGTGTAATAGGAACTAGCTGTGGTTTTTCTAGAGCGGGGAAAACATTTTGAATAGAGCAGTAAACCGCATACTTCAGAACCATAGCAGTAATAGTTTATAAATACAAAATGATGAACTATGGTGACTTTTTTAGTATATGAAGGTAAAAAGTGGGACTCTTGGATGCTATGTCTTAACTGACTTACTCTAATAGTTACTTTCAGTTTGAACTTTAAAATCCAATGCTCCTATTTCTATTGCAGTCTTTAAAGATTTAATCATTCTTGAGTGTGTGCTTGTGTGTGTATGTGAAGCAAGAGTGAGCTAAAACTAGCACGAGGAAAGGCAACAGATTGGTTCTGTCATATGATTTTGTTGTTTTTTTGAGTGTACTTAAAAGATTATGATTGATAAAGCTGTCTTGCCAAAGAATGCCGACACAGGTGTTCATCATTATCTTAATTAAGATCCTGAGAAAATGTCATCTTTTGGCATGAATTATGAAAGGAGATGTAATTTTGATTATTTTTTTTGCAGGGGTGGAGGAAGACTCCAATGTTTACAAAACCTTTTATGATATTTCTCTACCAGATTATTTGACTTTAGCTGTACACTGACTAACTACAAAATTAAATCTTGATGTGCAAACTGCTACTGGGAGAATATAAGTGTAGAACATCGAAGGAAGAGAAGGCTTTTTTAGAAGCATATTTGTTGATAGAATCTAAACTTCAAAATTTAACAAGAGAATACTAGAAAATTTATTTCTTTGCTTGAGAGGGTAATAAGGGAGGGAAAATTGCTTAGCATGTCCATTAAAAATAATACTGATAATAATAATAAATAATAAATATTGGGATTTCCAGATAATATCCTTCTCATAAAAAAACAGCAGTACGTTTGCTGTCATTTAAAAATATTTATTTTTAAAAATAGGTTTGCCCTGCCAGTCCCCCAATCATGCCTATCATTCTCACTTTCAAAATTTCATGGGCATGAAATTGATTAGTGCAGAAAAGTGGGAAATTATGTTCTGCTACTTTAAATCAATACGTTATTAGCTGAGCAATAACCAAAATAATGCAGCAGAAAAAGTAAAGAGTGCTTACTCGCAAGTAGTTTTTCCTCATGTGAGTAGCTCTGTTGACTTCCAATGGATAACTTACATGAGTAAGGCTTGCAGAATCTGTACTTAAGACTGAAACTATCTTTGCTAAATGGTTTGTTATGCATAAGGGTCCTTCAATGTTATTCTTCCTGGATTGACTTGGTCTTAAAATCCACTTGTTAACTTGCTCTGTTTCTCATAAGCATGGAGATTTAGGAGACAATTCATGGATACGTAGATTGAAGCCCTGACCAGTTTCTACCTGTCTTATGACAACATTCACGTATTATGTAGTTCATAATGTCTTTTTTTCCCCCATCAACAATATTTTATACATCAACTTTTTGTCTCATAGAAAAAAATAAATATAGGGATACAAATTTGAGTAATCTTAGTCATATAAACTCTAATTTTACAGTATTCAGGACAAAACCATATATTTATGTTAATTGCTTTGAGCATATTCTCCTTTATTCGGGGCTAATATTGCATTTTATATAACTAGAAATATCTTGATACTGTGGGAGAACTTGAACCTTGATTTGTTTTCCTGTATGTTCATATCATTAACATAAATGGTGCTCTCTGCTTTAATTTGTTGGATTGATAGAGACAAAGTTAATATGTCTTGAGAGTTTATTTTCCTTACCATATGTGCATTTTACTCCTGTTGAGCTCAGAGCATGAATGGAGAGAACTTCCCCCAATGGTAACATTAAACATGAGTGAAAGTTTTTGACTTTCTTGGTAAATAGGTTTCTGCACATAGATTGAACCCATAATCTAATTTCAGTTCAGGCCACCGTTTGAAAGAGGATGCACAATGCTGTTTGCCAGTGTTTGTGGCCACAATTCGGACAGCTGAGCACCTGTGTCTCCTATTGACTCTGACTTCTAGCAGGAGTCGCAGGTACTCGGTATCTCTCAGGATTGAGGCAAATTTTCTCTGCAGCTATACCCATACAGTTTGGCTAATGTCGCTGAGGATTCATGGGTGTAATTGAGGGCAGAATCTGGTCTTGTGTGTGTGTAATAGATGATTTAAAGAATTGGAGCTTAATAACAATGTAATGTTCAAAAAGTGGTTGCATTGTACTTTCACCATGATTTTCTTTCCTATTTATCTACCTCATTTTCTTGAAATGTAATAGTGAGTACCTGTTTGTGTGGAAGGTCAACTATATCTCTTGCCTAGAAACGTCAGGGTGACATTATTCATTTCAAACATGAAGAACTCTTTTTAACAGCTGTTAATTCCTTAATTTTTAATGCTGAAGTATTTCTAGTTTCTAATCTGTAAGGTGACTAGTGCAATAGACAGTCCTCAATTCTTGCAGTTGTTTCCTGCAGGTTAGCTGTAATGTGCATGTTCATCTGATATCTTCATTTGCTGCTATAATAATACCTGCCTTACAACAAAATGCTAGCTAAGTGAGTCATATCAAGGTGACTATAATAGATTCAGGAATGAATTTCTCTTCTGCATAAAAAAGATTACAGCTGATAATTCTCACTCCTTCTGCCCCCTCACTCCCACCCCTCAGCAGTTAATTTTTTCCCTGGGTTCCTCATTCTCATAAGTGCAATATTCAGCCTCTGCCATGGATAAGCATGGAATTTCTTCTACAGTGTTTGTAGGCGTTCCTGTCACAGATAGTGAATTCTGAGGCTCCTTCTGAAGTATTCTCTTTTGCCATCTACAAACGTCATCTCCGTACTCTTCAGACTGTATTCTTTACACTATGAGTTCATCTGTAGTATTTGGGTATTCTGTTTCCAGTTACACTGTTAAGTTTCTGAGGTCTTCTTTCATCTCCTATAACAAAGTAGCAAGATCCAGATTGCCTTGTGCTGGGATATAACAGCTACAGAAATGGCAGCTACTGTAAAGCCCAGAACTAACATTTTAGCTAGCACAATAAATAAAGGGGTTGTGACTCTTGCCGTATTGGGGTTGCACTAAATAATGCTACAGTGCTGTTTGACTGGTTTCTATGGATAATATGCAGCTATAAAACCTGTTTGAAGTTTTTATTAAGAATACTCTTTCATTCTAAAAAACAAACAAACAAAAAAGAATCTGAGCACTTCTTTATAATAATAACAACTGTGCTGGCATGATTTCATTTGTGCTGACTTCCTGTTTGTTACAGGGAAGAACCTTCTTTATCTCTCTGAGATGCTGTTTACTTGTGAATTTCTTTGGAAGGAGACAGCTCAGTCAGTTTGAGATTTTGAAAGTGACTTTCTTTTCTTATCTGCTTTTCAATGGCTAGCTCAATGACGAGCTTGATTTAAATTATTTAAGGCAAGACGTTCAGACCGTTTGTGGTATAACTAGTTCCATTAGCTCTTTGATTAAACCCTAAAAACCACCAGGAGACCAGGTATTCAATAACAAGGGATTGCAAAACAATCTAGGAGTTTCTGAATTGACTGTTTTGGGAGAGGCTGTTGGGTAGCTACCTGGGGACTGTGCATTCTATTTCTGGCTCCGCCATTGACACATCATGTGACCTTGAGTCAGTCCCTTAATCTCTTTACCTCAGTTTTACTCATAAGTGAATGTTGTGAAGTTCTTTAAAATCTTCAAATCCAAGTTGCTACCATATAGAAATGCATATTATTTATTAGACTACCTCTTTTTACTGAGCAAATGCTATATTTTTGGCTAACACTGATGCAGGGATCAAGCAAGATGGAATTCCAAGACTCAAAGTATATGAATACAAGTTTAACACCAAAATAGGCAATGTGATTTAGCCCCAACCCCCATATGCACCTCATGTATATTGTCCTGTTTAACAGGGGATGCTCAGTCCTATATATGTACTAATGAAATGTAGAGGTATCTTATCAAGTGCATCTTTGGATGTGAAAGCAAACTAAATAAACAGAAAATGTGTGAAGAGATTGGCATATGCATTGCTGGCATACATGTGTTGTATTACCAAGGGAAATAATGTTATTTTAACTGGGAACAAGATTACCCTTCCGCACACCCTACCCCCTCCAAAAAAAATCTGTTCTCCAGCTCGGTAGAGTGCAGACAAGAATAAAAGCAGCAAGATCCCCAACAAGAAAGTTGACTCCAGCAGTCCATCCTACCAAGGGTATCTGAATATAGGAAGAGGCCCCACACAAAGCCAGAATGCGGGCTTGCCTTGCAGCTGTCTTTAATCCAATTAAATCATATTCAAAAATAATGGTAAGTGTTTTGTGCACGTAATATTCACATATATAAGATTTGTCCATCACACTGGTACTTTTTGCTATTTTTTGTTATTGATGCAGGTTACCTCTCACTTTCATATAATACAAAGTAAGTTAATATCTTCTGATGCAGAAAGTTTGAGTTGATTGGGGTTTGCATTAATAGTGATGTGTAGAGGAGGTAAGTTTTATTTTTGGTGCTTTAACAACTTCTTTTTTCTTTTTCAGACAAGCAGAGTGAGACTGATTAGAGGAAAACTGAAGAATGGAGAAACTGTTTTGGAGGGAGATAGTTTAGCCATATGTGTTCCAGAAATGTTTTCTTCTTCACTCCCAAATACCGGAGAGATTTCATAAGATTCAGTAGGTAGGGTACTGCTAACATGACCCTTTTTTAAAAACCTCTTTTACTACATAAAAGATAGTAGCACACGATCAGTAATATTCCTGGAGCAGCTGAGGTTGCATTTAAAATGTGTATTTGTACTGATAGCCATGATGTTTGAAAATCAGAATTACAAGTAAAATAAATAGATGAAGAATTTGTGTGGTGGAGGAAAAACTAATCTGTAAATAAAATTGCTGTTTTCTCTTTTAGATCCTTCCATCGGTGATATTTCCTCCCTGTGCCAAGGGGCGGAGGGGGGATACAAAGAAGAAAATGATCACAGGATTCAAAGGATGGAGGTAATACTTCTTCCTTATCAAATGACTGACTTTCATTTATAGCTCTTCCTCTGTCCATCCCAGCTATCCTAAGCCTTCATAATATCTTAAGGTCTTGTCCAGCAGAGAACAGCATCTGTGGTGCTGGCCCATGGAAGCCCTATAAACATCCCCGGCTATGCAGCGCCATACATTGCTCTCTCTCTCTTGAGGGTTTACTCCACCCAGTGAACAGTTGTGTAATGCCAAGCATTATGCAACCTCCTGTGACCTCTCACTTTCCAAGGATAGAACCTTTCCAACTGTAGCATCTGGGAATCTGTACTGGGCAAAATACTATAAAATGTATTCTAGGGAAGAATCCTGCATTGTCAGAAAAATGTGACTTATTAATGACAGTAATTAGTATTTAGCTTTTGTTTACAAAGGAGAAGTGTCATTATCCCCATTTTACAAATGGAGAAACTCACTCACAAATTTCTCTTCCATCTACTACTTCAGTGATTCTTGGCCCACCTAATCAGGTGACTGTTATATGTGAAATGACCATCGGACTTTGGGGGGGGGGGATGACTTTGGGGGAGTATTGCCATGTTGAACATGAGGTGGTACTTCTCCCTGCCCAAATGACTTAATGGGGTAGACAAGAGTCTTCCCTTAGCAAGTGTTAGTTGGCCAGCAAAGGCGTTGAAAAGGGATGAGCCTGAAGATATGTCTTCATTGGATAGCTTCATTCTAGATCTCATCCAGGGAGACAGGAGTTCCAGGTTAGTCAGGACATTGCAGCCCATTCGCAAGGCGCTCTCCTCCCTGTCAGTGATTTCTTTCCTTTCTGGCCTTACACCACTGTCATTCTTTCCCCTGGATAAGTAGATTCACTTCATAGCCAGCATTTGTAGTTCTCCTGGATTTAGGCAGCCACTAAGGCCTTAACTATTTCTTCTGGATCAGGAATATTTAGTAATTTTCTTACTGGACACATCTTAACTCTTATCTTTGTTCAATAAGTTTATTTTGCTACCCCCAAAAATGTTCAATCTGTATTGGTAAAGAACCTGCCTTAAGATGCAATGTTGCTTTGCAATAGATAGACTCAAACCTTTCTTTAAAGTACAATTATGTGCCAGTAATCTTACATAGGTTTAAATTATGCCCTAATATTATCAAATATTTATTGCTGAGAAAAAAATGCATTTTTCTGACCTGTAGGCAAATATCTGCCCTTTTGACTTTGTCAGTTTCTGTTTGAGAGAAATGTCAATAAAGATGCTCACAAATAAGAATCTGGTCATGGTTAAAATGAATTCTGTGCTAATAAGCCCTATACATAGTGATTCTCCTGACCACCTTAATGCATTAGTTTCTTAATCTTTAGATTCCAAAGCAAAATTTGCCTTGAGCAAGTGGGAATTCTGTCTGGGCAAGGTTCCTATTTGCTGCAACTAATCTCCAATGCCTCCATTAACATCCACATAAGTGTCTCAAACATTTCAGCAAGTCAGGAAGTGAAGCCTTTAGAAGAGAAGAATGATTTGTCAGATATTAGCATCACTCTGTATAATAGGTTAGTTTAGTTTAACTTTTACACAAATGATTCACACTTACAAAGATCAGTTTATAGCTCTTTGACTGTAAAGCAGTTAATTCTTACATATAAATTGATCAAATGTAATTCCATAATAATAATCTCTGAACATAATATCAATGTATATTTCTGTTTAATTTATGCGGGTTATTACTTTTTTGGTACTCTACATTGATTAACCACACTAAAGTTGAGTTGTATACTTACTCTATTTCAACTGTAAATTTTCATTAGCTGGTGGACAGACACTGAAATTTTTTGTTCATAAAGAGATACAGGTGCTATGGATAATTTTCCTTTCTGATTCTTTAATGAACAACCTTGAGAAAATGAAATTGAAGATGGGGAAATATTTTTGGCAATACTATTGGGGAAATATTTTTGGCAATACCATTGGCTAAATACTAATATCCGATATGTTGGTTTATGTTAAAAACCTAGCTTCAGTTCCTTTTAATACTCATTTGATCTTCAGAGACTAATTTATAATGAATATGTGGAAGAGCAACATTGATTAGCTCAGAGTTTCTGTATGGAGGCAAGCATAGCTCTCCTATCTGTGAAATTTACTAATGCAACAACCATTTAAATTAAATGTTTGCTTACATAATAGCAATGGCATTTTCTCCTCTTCCTTCTGGTTTTGTCCAACTGGATGTTCTGAGTGGCAGTTGCAGTGGCTGCTAAGTGTTTAAATGATGACACCATTATGCGAAGTGATTTTGAAATGAGAGATTCCTGCCAAGAATTACATCTGCTCTCATCTCCTTCAAATCATACTCTCTGGCTGTGCAGATTATGATTGATTTGTTTGTGACAGATTGCAGGAAACAGTCATTGATTTTTCAATATTTTACCTTAAAATTATTTACAGTTGTAACCATGGGGAGGTATTTCCATAGGCTGTCAGCCCTTGAAAGACTGGGATAATATTCCCTGCTCCCTGACAAGACAAATTACCTGTAATGAGTGCAGTAGCTGAAGGGTATACTTTTATTTTAAAATATGTCAATAACCCCAGTGACTAAACGAATATTGATTCAGCATAATGAAGCCTGAGTAATGTGAAAATGAGCTCTTCAAGCAGCATGGTAAAGAGTTTCTTTTTAGCTTGTAGCGAGACGCTTTCGTTCTTTACGTTGGCTGGTTGAAAATGCAGTCTTATAAACAACTCATTGTTAAACAGTAATAAAATGCAGCCTAACATAACTGAAGAACTCTTTTTACTAACTCCGTTTCTTCTATTTAAAGAGTTCAGCAGATCAGACAATTGTTTTTTAATGCATATTATGGAGAGAGGTAGAAAAAACTATAGATATCAATGTCTTTTACAAAAATATTATTCAGCTAGCCTTGTGGGATTCTTAAAGGTGTTCCACAAATGTAAGCATGGACACACGTCAAAATAAACTTGTAATTTTAATTTGATCTTTCCTTATCTCCCTGGACATACTGATGTTTATTCTGTAAATTGAATCCTTTAACAACTTAAAAAGATGGTTTTATGAGCCTCTGTTTAGTGTCATAAATCTTAGTTACCATGATTGTTTTTATACCTTGTAGCCTTACACGCCGCTTATCAAATGAGAATCTTCAATTGATATTTCTTTTAAATTAATGTAATTTATGCAGTATTATAGGTGTGCTTAGCATTTTATAGTTGCGTAAGACATGATCCCTGCCATAAAGACCTTTAGGTGCAGATTTTGTATTAGTTTGATCCTATGATGGAATTATATTTTTTATTTGAGTACATGTACTGTGTGGAAGACTGAGTAACTGGGTGTGTATATGTGCAAGTAATTCATGTGTGTATATAGGGCTTCACTTGTCTCAATGTGGGTGTGTATCATGTTTAGGATCATCAAAAATAATAATGTGTTTAGGATCATCTAGTGAATCTGTTGTAACTGTGGGTTTATGGATACTGTCTCAAGAAATGCAGATTGCAGTTTAGTTCAATTAGTGTGTCAGACTCTTGACAGGAAGATGTTTTCCTATCTTTATGAAGGTGAAAGAAAATTCTTTCAATATTGCAGGAGACAATTTTGTAATCTCTTGGGGTTAAATGCAGCCGTGGAATATGAGATGCACATTCCATTTTTTGGTTTCACTCAGCAAATTGAAGCAGGATGTGATACAAGCTACATCTGTTAGCTAGCTAGGGGCTGGGCTTGTGCTTGGAAACTTGACTAGCTGTCAAAATACTGTAGCTGAGAGGTGGTAAATATAATTGCAGAAGCAGAATGACAGTAAAAGTCAAAAGAATCTGGAACTGAGAGACCATGGCTGGACTGTTTGGCTTCAAATTGCCCTGGGAGTGTTTTTAGGGTGTTGCAAATGCTCTCCATGTCTGCTTTGCCAATCATCCTTTCTTGAGCAACACTGCATGAGCTCTGTCCAGTGCCCCTAGCAGGGGCACAGCCAAGAGGAAGCTTCTTCATTCGGAAATACTGTAAACAAATGTGTGCTCTGCCTGAAGTCTGTGTGGGGCATGTTTCAAAGCGGGCAGTAGCTCTCGCCCTGCTGCCCATACCCAAGATGGACCCACTCAGCAAACACCTGGTTACCTGGAACTCTAGGCCAGGCCCACATATAATGTTCTCCATCAAAAACACTGAGTCCAGATTGCCATGGGGACTGTAACTGGAGAGCTTGATACCATCCGACATCTTTGCCTACTTCATGGTGTTTATGCTAGAGAGTTTTGGTTGTTGTAAATCAAGTATGGGAACATCATCTACATTTCCCTTTCAGCATGATTTCCAGGTGATCGTTGGAAATGTTTTTTTCTTTATCTGATCAGTTAGAGCTCTGTCAGCATTTCAGGACCTAAAATGCAATTTATTTTATATTTCACTGCAATTTATTTTATATTTCAGTTCAGTTTCAGTTCAGTTTCACTCCGTTTCAGTTCAGCTTTGTGAGAGCTAAACTAAAGAAAGGACAGAAGAACAAAGCAGTGAATGTGGGACAAAACCTTGAGAAAGGAAGAAAAAGGATGAGAAGTAGTAGTGGAAAGAAATGTTGGGGTATCTCTCTGTTTTGCCTGTCAATGGTCAGTAACAAAGAAGGAAGGAAACTAGGCAAGGGGATCATCTCTCTATAAGCACCTATGTTCTTTACCTTGAGGTTCATTTAGGGGCTGATCAGTGGAAAGATTCTATTTGTTTAAACAGGTGTTGGTTCAGACCCTTAGTGTGCTTTTCATAATTGGAAGGTTCTGAGATACTCCAGTGGTGAACATGGTATCAGACCTTAGAGAAACATTACCTACCTCCAAAAACTTGCTTAATTTCTAGCGTCTTCATCAGTCTTTTTTCAAACAGTTACTTTATCTAGGAGAGGTACTCTTCAAAACCAACTTACTTTTGGGCTTAATAAACCAAACTGTACACACTAAGATAGTTGGCACCCATGCACAGGTCTTTTGTTAGCTATTTAACCAAACTACACTGAGTGTGTTTGTTTTTTAAGAGTACATGGATATAAAACTCAGGAGGCATTCTTAGAATGGTAATGTACCCAGTTGAAATACAAGCTGTACTGGTTTCATCCCGTGTTTGCGTCCAAATTTGACCGACTACATTTGTGTAAATCTAAATGGAAAACGTGGCCACTCCCATTTTTTTTGAGTATGGTCTTGCTCAACATTCATTGCCCAATTTGTCTCCTGCCATCTCCGCTCCACCCCCCAAAAAACCCTCGATACTTATGCAAGAACAACACAGACCCCAGAAATCGAAAAAAGCAATTTTATTATGAAAATTAAAAGTAAAAAATGGAGAGAAGTATAGACATACTCCCAATTAATGAAAAGGCACACTAGACACGTGGGCTGTATTTCCTCTGTAAGCTCTAAGAAGAGTGATGTAGTTCTTAAAAGTTTTTTCCATTCGACTAGTTAGAAGTACAGGCTCAGGGCCAGCGCCTGCTCCAGGCACCAGCGCTCCAGTGTGTGCCTGGGGCGGCAAGCTGCAGGGGGCGGCCTGTTTGCCATCAGGGTGGCAGTCGGGATGTCTTCGGTGGCAGGCCTGCGGCAGATCCATGCCTGCCGCAGATTCGGCGGCATTTCGGCGGCGGGGACAACAAGGCCGCCGGAGCCGTGGACCTCCCGCAGAAACGCTGCTGAATCCGCGGTACACCGGGCCACTTGCGGGCGTGCCGAGAACTTCCGCGCTGGGGGCGGCAAAAACCTTAGAGCTGCACCTGCTCAGGGCTAATGTGGCAAAGCACACGTGAAAAATGGATCCGCTTTCCATCCAGAACCATGGTCCCAAAATCCACTCCAGTTTCCCCTCTTCCTCAGCCAGTCTATGCAGTGTCTGCTGTCATTGAAACATTCTCTTCTGTGTACAGCAATCATATACGTATAGGACATTCTTGCCCAGGATAGGAACGCCCTTGATTTCTACCTTTTTGGGGGAGGAGAAAGCACAGTTTAAAAAAAAAATCACAGCAAGTAAAAGTAAATGTCTAATTTCTAAATAACTTTGCCCTGGAGGTGATATCTTGTGGCTTTCATCTAATCAGACCTTCAGCCCGAAGGGGTTTGGAGATCTTTCATATAATAGATGAGTATTATGGAGAGCTCATTGTTTATACAGCAGCACCATGCTATGCAGACTCATTGTACCCTCCCGGGCCAAGGTTTGCATCATCTCCTCTCATGCTGTCTTGTGGTGTCATATGTGCATGGAACAGGAGGAGTCATGCTTGCTATGTAAACAATATAGCTTTCAACAAATTGCATATTGTATTTGGTAATTAAGGGCGAATGGCTGATATTGGATGAATCTAAAAATTGATTGATTACATCTCTCCTTTGTAAGTCAGAGTACAAAGGTCAATGTCTGCTTCACACAGAAACACGGGAGACGACCTTAAAGGAATACACCAAAGGTCCGTGGTGCTCAAAGATTCCAACCCGACCATGCTGGCTAAAGGTTCAGGAAAAGTTTAATACATGAATGTCTAGGATTAGGGAAATAATGAAACTGTAGGAGAGAAGCAGAGAAACTACACTTGAATTGATTTGTAAGTATTTCGCCTTTTAAATGCTTGGGAAGAACGTGATAGAGTGCACTTCACTTTTCTCTAAAGACCCACCTGGTGGTTTCTTTTTTCTCTTTGGTAAAAGAAAATGTAACTTTTTTTTATGTTAAGCTTCATTTCCAAAGTAAAATGTCCTTGGGCTGGTGGCAACAGCTGGAGCTGCATGCTTCATGAATAATTCAGAAACAAGGGTAGCTTTTTTTGTCTTCGGCATCTTTATTATGTGCACTCATTTCATTTTAGATATGGTACACTTTTCATTCGTTTGATTTGTTGATTGCACCGACCTGTCATATTTATTTTGATGTCCCTTTTAAGAACCATATGCTCCTCCTCTTAGTTAAGCTGCTTTCTATGAAAGAGAAGGTAATTGCTACCCAAAAAGGCAACTAATTTCTTGCCTGGATGAAGGTCTTTTCTCTCTCTATTCACATAAATAGGCTGCTGAAAGGCAGCAGCAGAAACCCTATATATTGGGTCGACACAGTGAATCAATAGGTGTGTGTGGTGTAGTGGAAGGTGGGAGAAATGATGATGAAATCCCTTGCTTTGTGGTGGTCTCTCATCTCTTCCTCAAACTTCAACTGGCATTAACTTGCAGTATAAGTGAGGAGACGGAAGAGTGCGGAAGATGGCAACAATTACAACAAAGTGCAAGAATCAGAGAGGTAGCCGTGTTAGTCTGGAATAGCAGAGGTAACAAAGTCCTGTGGCACCTTAAAGACTAACTATAAAGTTTTGAAGCATAAGCTTTCGTGGGCTAATACCCACTTCGTCGGATGCAAGCAGTGGAAGTGTCCAGAGGCAGGTATAGAAAAGTAGGCAAGAACAAGTGGTTCTTAGCAGTGAAATAAAATAGCAGCCATGATGGCAATGCCCCATGAAAGTTGCAATACGATAGTGATATTGGTCTCTGTATGCTTGAAAGTGAGGTGGTAGTGCATCAGATCGTCTAGAGATGCATTGCAATTGTCCTCGTTATGCAAGGTTCAAGTCTTTTCTTTGACCATTCTTGTCCTCCTTTCCTCCTAGATACATTGCTTGCTCAGCCAGATGATGTGGTGATCTTTTTGGAGGACTTGCTGCATTAGCTCTCCTCCTCTCTAGTTCTGTCAAACTTTAGGCCATCTCATGGTACAAATCTTTATATATCCAGAGTACAATTCCATGCTTTTCTGTGTCATATTTGTGGGAAGGGAGGATATTTTTCTCTAAGAAAAATATAATAGTATTGTGTTGTGTTCAAGTATGTGCAATAACATACTACATGTAATCGCTGATTTTTGTCGGCTAATATGCTGATTTGTATTAGCAATTTATAGTGGGTCGTTAATAGGACTGTGTCAACTTTATCTTTTTATATGAACTGTTAACCTGATAGGATGCAATCACTACAAAATTTTCATTGCATAAGATGTAATATAATAGTGAGCAGTTATTTGTATGAAGCCGGTTGTGCATTGTGTTGATGCTGGTAGCAGAAAGAACCTAATTAAGTGCCATTAGTGAAATACAATAGCTAGAACCAGTGGATGGGAATGATAACTGTATGTAAAATTGTTTCTTTTCTAGATGCTGCCATCAATGACTGAGACTCCCTGAAATCTTCCTTGTCAGTTACTGCCAAGATGAGAAGGATAACAGAAAGAAGGAGTTTTTTAAGTGGTTTTAATGATAGTTAATTTCACCTATTTATCAAATGACAGTCGCTCTTAAAACTCTTAAATTGTTGTGCAAAAGGACACTTCTTTGGAAACTGTGTTTGTAAAATTTACTAGTTTGTAAACTGTCACTGATTTTTTTGTTTTGTATATAAAATGAATGATACAGTCATCGTGATAAATGTGTCTAAAAATCTTATTTTTAAAATTTTAAACGGTGTCCTCTACTCACTAATTAGAATGGGTGGTGAATGTCATGTGAGGAAGTGTTTCTTGCAAGAGTTATCTTATGCAACAGAATACTTACTCTTATGACACTCATAATTATCTAAATTACTGTTGCCTCCGCCTCCCGCAACAATAAATTGCAGACCTTTCTCTTAAGAATTTCTGATAGAAATATGCAGTGAATAGAGTTTTGTCTCCCTCCTCTTTTGACTGACGCATTCTTCCTTTGATCAAAGCTCTTTCAATCTCCAGAGAGAGAGACAAAGAAAAAGGTGCCTCACATGTTCTTCACTTTTCTGAAGTAACAAGAGTGACTCTTGGGTTTTTCTAGTATGAAGATTGCCCTGGTACAAATATTTGAAGGAGACAGAAACTGTTAGGTGTTTCTGTGTGACCACAACTAAGTGCAAGTGTTAACTGTTACTTATGTACCTCTTTGCTTCATACCAACCCCATCCCTTCCAGGCCTGATTGACTCTAATAGAACCTAAGGTACCATAGTGCTCCCTCCTCTAACCCTGTGAAGAGAAAAGTGTTGGTAACTTACATTGACTCCATTAGACTCGTATCCTCTTCGCGAGATATAACTTAATCCCCTTCGCATGTCTTCCTTAAGCTCAGGCTGGATTCAGAGGTGATGTTAAAGGGCTATAACTTACACATCTAGCAGTGGGTGAGAGCCTAAATTGGGTTAGACAGAGCTTACATGTTCAGGGGACTGGAAGGGAATGTAACCTGTACCTGTTTCAATTTGTCTCTGGACATGTCCCTGGACCATTGGTCTTGCCAAAGCGGGTATGATACAGATGGTGTGTCTTCTTGTGGGGGAGGGTATCTGTGGTCAACATCAGCGAATGGTACAAATCTTTATGTATCCAGAGTACAATTTTCTGTCTCTAAGAGGCAGTCTGGACTGATGCATAATTCATAAGAGCTGCTTGGACACACGGCACCAGTGTGGTGCCCTGCATTACTGTTCCAAAAATCTGTGTACATGTGTCCTGCTGCATTCATATCCAGTATTGCTGATGTCCCTGCACCAGAACCGGGGCACTGCTCTTGATTTTCTGTGTCTAGATGAGGATGATTTTGCGCCTCTTCAGTCATGGAGATACTACTGGGTAAATGCAATAAACACTGAAAAGCATGAGTCATGAAGGGGCTCCCTCGAAATAGACTATCCTCCGAAACAGGTTATTGAACTTGCGTGTTAGGACAGGATTTTCCATTCTGCAGACTGGAAACATCACTGGCTTAGGGCTGCAGGAAAAACGAGAGTGAGAATGGGAAAGAGTCCTGGACTCAGCAGGCATGCAGTGTGAAGCTGCTGAAACAGACAGGAGTACAGTCCGTCAGTAGGGTGAGACAGACGGAAGAGTCCAGCTTTCAGCCAGCCAGCCACATGCTGGAAAAGGAAAAAGTGTGCACCTTCCACAAGTGAGTTAAATAGGAGGAAGAGGGGCAACCATGCAGCTATGGAAAAGTGATACTGTCTGCCCCACACACACTTAGATTTGGTCAGGGAAAGGAGAGAGAAGGAACGGTATCAGTTTGCAGGAACAGAACAGTTCCCATGAGCAGCAGTACCAGCCTTCCCCCATAGCTTTTCTCGCAGAGCCCACTAATGCCCCAAAATTGCCACATAACTCCAGAATTGTGGCATAAGGTGGAGGAGTGGGTGGATTTTTTTTATTTTAGGGCAACAGATATGAAATTTGGGGACATAAGCAAACATAAGTCATTTCAGTAGCCGTAGTATTTCTTAAAAAGTGGGTACCAATGAAGAAGTGTCTGAAGACAGTATTCAGGAGCAACCATGTGGAAAACTACTTTGTGCTAAGGCTAAGGATCGACAGACCTTTGCTGGTAAGTGTTGCTGAGAAAATTCTGATCACGGAAGTCAAAGGTACTTTGTGTTAGTCCATGCATGTGGTGTATTTCTGCAATGTGAAGAGTGTGAGGGGACAATACTGACTGCTTCATTTCCAAGATCCTCCCTGCAACTCTTCTTCAAGTGGGGTGCAATTGTGAAGGGAACAGGGCGTAGTTCTAGGCTTGGACAAAGTGCCGTGTGCAGCAAGACTCCCTTGGGGAGGTTGCTGATCAGCTCTGCAGCGAAGTCAGAGGCACCGCTACACTGTGAGAACAGTGACGGGCCTTATCTTTAGGACTATGAACATCGCCAGCTCCCATTAACTTTAAAAAAGAATTATGAATGCTCAGCTCTTGTAAGTCAGGCCTCAATTCATGTAAACTGCAGCTTAATTTTGTCAATTATAAAACCAATATTAAAATGTTTACTGAGATGCTTGTGATTTCTTAATAATCTTTGTTGGCCTGCACAGTAGTAATGTCATGTAGTTATACATAATTAAACCAATACTGTGCAATAACATATGTTTTGTATACAACACCGTAAGAACTACGGTAGGTCAATGACTTAAAATCTTACTTGAGCACATATAATGACTGTATTTTAGTTAAGATTGTCATACTGTTTATGTAACTCTAAAAAAGAAAGTGTTTCAGCATAGACAGATTTTTTCCCTGTATAAATACTCCAAATAATAGGTTGGTTTCAACTAGACTTCCTGGCTCTACAATGATTGCTGTATTCTGTATGAATATTTCTAGATCCGAAGCATTTCATAATCCTGTGTGTCATTATTTTAAACATCCTTTTTTTTTCTCCCCCTCCACAAAAATGTTTCACAAAACACGTGGTTTACCTCCTGAACTGGTACTGTACATTTACTTTTTAACTCGTTGCTTTAATTCAGATTTGGAGTGAATCAGAAGAACAAACTATAGTGCAGTCAAGAAAATGTATCTAAATAGGAGTTTTCATACTTCAGGCATTCTAAAACATTTCCAAGGCAGTGGGTGTTCATAGAACCCTAGGACTGGAAGGGCAAGACAAAATATTGTCTAGACCATCTCTGAGAGATGTTTGTCTAACCTGTTTTTTAAAATCTTCAATGATGGAGATTCGACGACTTCCCTAGGAAATTTATTCTAGTGCTTAACCACCCTGACAGGAAGTTTTTCCTAATGTCCAACCTAAACCTTCCTTGCTGCAATTTAAACCCATTGTTTCTTGTCCTATCCTCCGAGGTTAAGAAGAACAATCTTTTCCCCTCCTTCTTGTAACAACCCTTTATGTACTTGAAAACTGTTATCTCCCCTCTCAGTCTTCTCTCTTCCAGATTAAATAAACTCAGTTTTTTCAATCTTCCTTCACAGGTCATATTTTCTAGACCTTTAATCATTTTTGATGCTCTTCTCTAGACTCTCCAGTTTATTGACATCTTTCCTGAAATGTGGCACCCAGAACTGGATACAATACTCCTGTTGAGGTCTAATCAGGGAGTAGGGTGGAAGAATTACTTCTCGTGTCTTGCTTACAACACTCCTGCTAATACGTCCCAGAATGGTGTTCGCTTTTTTTCCAACAGTGTTAGACTGTTGACTCATATATAGCGTGTGATCCACTATTGCCCCCAGATCCCTTTCCGCAGTATTCCTACTTAGGTAGTCATTTTGTATGAGTGCAACTGATTGTTCCTTTCTAAGTGGAGTACTTTGCATTTGTCCTTATGAATTTCATCTGATTTACTTCATTTCTCCTGTTTGTCCATATCATTTTGAATTAGAATCCTATCCTCCAAAGCACTTGCAGCCACTTCCAGCTTGGTATCATCTGCAAACTTGAACAGAACCAGACCCAGAACTGGGCCCGGGGGACCCCACTTGTTCTGCCCTTCCAGCATGACACTCAACCACTGATAACTCCTCTCTGGGAATGGTTTTCCAACCAGTTATACACCTATCTTATAGTAGCTTCATCCAGGTTGCTTTTCCCTTGTTTATTTATGAGGAGGTCATGCAAGACAGTATCAAAAGCTTTACTAAAGTCAAGATATACCCCATCTACTACCTCCATCCCCGCCCATCCACAAGGCTTGTTACCCTGTCAAAGAAAGCTGTCAGGTTGGTTTGACATTATTTGTTATTGACAAATCCATCTTACTCTTATTTATCACCTTATTATCTTGTAGATGTTTGAAAATTAATTGCTTAATTATTGGCTCCATTATTTTTCTGGGTACAGAAGTTAAGCTGACTGTTCTGTAATTCCCCGTGTTGTCCTTATTTCTCTTTTTATACATTGACACTATATTTGCCCTTTTTCAGTCTTCTGGAATGTTTCCTATCTTCCATGACCTTTCAAAGATAATCACTAATGGCTCAGATATCTTCTCAGTCTGCGCCTTGGGTATTCTAGGATGTATTTCATCAGGCCATGGTGACTTGAAGACATCTAACTTGTCTAAGTCATTTTTAACTTGGTCTTTCCCTATTTTAGCCTGTGATCCTACCTCCTTTTCACTGATATTCACTAAATTAGGCATCCAATCACCACCAACCTTTTTGGTGAAAACTGAAACAAGTCATTAAGCACCTCTGCCATATCCACATTTTCTCTTATCTTCTCTCCCCCCCCCCCCTTCCATGGAGTAATAGGCCTATCCTGTCCTTGGTCTTCCTCTTGCTTCTAATGTATTGGTAGAATGTTTTGTTGTTACTCTTTGTCTCTAGCTAGTTTGATCTCATTTTGTGTTATAATTTGACCTAGTTTCCACTTTTTGTCAAACTCTCTTTTTTTTAAATTTGTAAATCATTGAAGATCTCCTGGCTAAGCCAGAGTGGTCTCTTGCCGTCCTTTCTGTGTCTCCTGTGCAGTGGAATAGTTTGTTTTTGTGCCCTAAATAATGTCTCTTTGAAAAACTGCCAGCTGTCTTCAATAGTTTTTCCCCTTAGACTTGCTTCCTATAGGATCTTACCTATCAGCTTCCTGAGTCTGCTAAAGTCTGCCTTCTTGAAATCCATTGTCTCCATTTTTGCTGTTTTTCCCTCCTACCATTTCCTTAGAATCATGAACTCTACTATTTAATGATCACTTTCACTCAAGCTGATGACAGAGTAGGGACTATGAGATAAAGTGAGTAAAATTCCCACTGCAAATAAGATGCAAAGTTTCAATGAGAGTCATGAACTATTGAAACGATTGCCAAGGGATATATTACATTTTCCATCATCTTAAGTCTTTAAATCAAGAATGAATGCTTTTCAACATGTCTCTTAGAAGCTTAGGTTATTGGGCTTGATTCAGGAATCTCTGGGTGAAATTCTATGGTGTGGGTCATACAGGAGATCAGACTAGAGGATGAAAATAATCTTTTTTTACCTTGGGGCCAATATGCTGCTTTATCAAATATGCTTATCAAAAATGGGGGGTGGGATTTCTATTTTCCCATGGAGAGCTAGAGATAAGAAGGGTCCTTGGTTTTTTCTATCTAAAGAATAAACACCTAGAGGGTCTCCAACACCTTGAATACCTCACTGTTTGACTTTTAAAACATTCATTTCTGCAGAGTACAGGAGAGGCACCGCTGCCTTAAGGAAACCCCTCAACACTAGTTTTCAGTAGGAGCCCAAGGACTGGAGTGTGAACCTTGGGCATAGAGCAGTGTTTCTCAGACTTGGGTCTGTGAGGTTACCGCAGGGGGTCCACAGGCCCCGCTGATCAACTCCACCTCCTTCCTCCCCGCACCTCCCACACACCATTAAGCAGTGTGTTCAGCGGTGTGCAGGAGGTGCTGAGGAGGAGGAGAAGCAGGGACAGGGCATGCTTGAGGGAAGAGGCAGGGAAGAGAAGGGGTGGGGGCAGGTCTTGGGGAAAGGGGTGGATTGGGTGGGGTCTGATGCTGATCGGGAGGCTTGGGGATCTGTGAAATCAAAATGGGGCTCCTCAGGTTGCTAAAGTTTGAGAACCCCTGGCATAGAGCATGCTACCAATTGAGACTTCTGAGACAGTATATCTGCTATTTGGAGAGGTACCGGCCAGGGTATGGAGTGTTGTAAGTTCTATATATAATACTACTTAATACAGCATCTCGCTTGACCCCATAAAAGTAATCAAGCCACATGTGAATATATTTTAATGCAAACATCTTTTGACTACTTCTACAAAGTGTAATATTGTGGGGTTTCATCTAGAAATTATTTGGATTAAAGGAATTGGACAGTCATCCTGCTAAGCATATGTTAGATTTTATCCCTTCCAAATTAGTTAGCTGGTACCCATTCACTTAAAGCATCCTTTTAAAAAAAGATATCAGGCAGAGTGAGAGCACCCAGTTATTCCTCCCTTTTTAAAGGGCTTTTTGTGGCATTTCTTTCACTAAAGTTTCAATGTTTTCATAAGTCACGTGGCTCTCTAGCCTGGAGAGCTGATGTTGGCTCCTCTGCAGTGTGAAGTGTTTTGGGCATAAACATTTGAGATTTTTTGTTCTGAATCCTGTATCCCTCTCTTTTGTTGGCTGACAGATGTATGTTCTGCTGCAAGCAGTGCACGTTTCATCAGTGAATCACAGATGCCAGCTGTAATTAACTTATTTGTTTTGTAGGACTTTTAAAATTTAACCTATAAAAACGTGTATGTACTAGTTTGCTTTCATGCCTAAGCATATTTCTTACATGGGAAAAGTGTGGTTTAATCCGGAAGAGCAGAAAATGGATTTCAAATTGCGCAGTAGCCTTTATATTTCAAAAATAAGCATGAGTCTTTATTTCTTTGTTTACAATTTATTGGGGCTAGGGTTTTAAAGGCTTAACGCAGACTTTATAGATACTTTACAGTCAGTGAGATTTATGGGCTCAGAGTGGTTCCCATTTTTATTCTTCAGTATATCCATTATTGTTAGATGCTGAGTAGTCATTGCACATAGATGACTGAGTGTTCTGGTATTTTACACTTTAGGAAAAATACTTCATTAAAGCAACTCCAGGTGAATGGAATAATTAAAGAACGGCATTACTTTTTATTGGAGTTCACACATAGTGTAGGTTCATTTTAAGAGGGTGTAAATGATCAGAATGCGAGGCTGCAATCTAATCTAAAGCCCACACGCACAGAATAAGGCCATATCTACACTCTAAAATTATGCCAACCTAAATTACGTAGGCATATAGCTGCTGCAGTAATTACATCGCTCGTGCGAGTCTACACTTTACTCCTTGTGTTGGCAGTACACATCCTCAGCAGGATCACTTGTACCAATTGAACTGTCAGGTTGGGGCATTGTGGGACAGCTTCTGAAAGCCAGCAGCAGTCAGTGCCTACGTTGACACTATGTTAACTTAGCTACATCAGCATTGACTCGATGCCTCTTGTGGAGGTAGAGTTAAATTGGTGTAGCAGGCAAGTTACATCGGCAGGAGTGACATTTTAATGTAGACACTTGCATAGTTAGGTCCTCATAAGGTCATTAGGTCCTCCTGTTTTGTGTTGACCTAACTCTGTAGACCGGGGCTAAGAAATATTGCTCTCCCAAGAACTTCCTTCTCTTTTCCCAGTGTCCTGTTACCCCTCAGTCCCCACTTCTATCCTCTCTTTATGTACTTATGGCTTCTTTATTCACAGTAGGCCAAGATTCTGTTGCCTTTGCTCATGTCCAGTAGCACCTTCCTTTACAGGTAGTCCCACCTATTTCATTATTATTGGCATTGTTGGGATTATTGGCACTGTGTGGGATTACTCCATGTAAATTAGGGTGGCAGAATCTGACACCACGGTTATCTTTCTAGAATGTAAATTTCTTTGAGCAGATTACAGCTGTATAGAAACATGAACCACATCTGTATTATGTGCTCAACTCTTCACAGTGCTGATCACTCTCTATTCTCATTGGAAAAAACAGCAGGATCTGAAGGTGCCCAGCACCCCACAGGAGTGCTCAGCACCTTGTAGGATTAGTCTGGGCTTATAAATATGAAACACTAAATTAAAATAGTTCCAGAGCGTGTTAGTTCCAGCATAAATATGGTATTCTTATTTTAAAATTAGAAATATTTTGGACAGTTATGAGACATGAATCATCAATCTGAAAGACTGGACCCATTCCATTCCATTGAGCAGAGACAAATAGACTTGTGCCCGTATATTTTGGGTTGTTTAGAACAAAAACTGTACTATTTAACCCATAAAATATACAGAAGCATATCTATTCAATTAGACAATAAGAACAATTAAATAGGGTGTTCAAAGAATTTTATAATCTGTGTCACATCAATCATAATTTACCTTATTTTGCACAACTATTGGTACACACCATATGATACGGCTAAACCACCCTGAACACGCCCGATCCCATCTGATCTCGGAAGCTAAGCAGGGTCAGGCCTGGCTAGTACTTGGATTGGAGACCTCCTGGGAATACCAGGTGCTGTAGGTTTAACACCTGGCAGTAGGTATAAAATGTCTGGAACGACGCATCGGTTGGAGTATAGCCCAGTCGTATCACTGGTTGTGTCCAGTCTAAGCGGACCCTGCCATAGTGCGGGAATAATGCTAGGAAAAACACATTGGTACATTCCATATGCAGGATAAAATGAGTTGTATGGGTCATATATTACTTATAATGAAATTGTAGCAACAAGCCTGTAGTTTCAGTTAGGTGAGTCTCTTCACTTGCTATCCTACACTGTTAAGCTGCCGGGCTTCAGTGTGTTTCTGTTTTAAAAAATTCAGTACATTGCAGATTCCTTCATCACCAAACAAATGGCTCTTCAAAGTTCACATGAAGAAATGTAAGGCATTTACCTGAAAGAACTGGAATATATATTTTTGGTCAACGCGTAAGCTTTCAGACTTAAACATTTTCATTTGTGTTGGTGTATAAGAAAGAGAAAAGGGCAGGAATAAGATTATCATAATGGCCATCATTTTAAGAAAGAGGTTTTTTTAATAATGTAAAAATTATAATTGCTTTTACTGCTATTTATCTGAGTTGCCATCTTCTGAGAGGGGCTATGGAGAGAGCCTGAACAGACCCTATTGAAGAGCTCCTGGACAGGGACTGGCGTTGGAATGGGAGTTGAAAGAAGGGAGCCTCTGAAGAGGGGTTTGAAGGAGATGACATTTACTATGGTAAGGATAACTGTCGCCCTTGAAAAACCCATCATGTCTGTGTACATCAGTAAGATATTTTTCCCTCTAATTTCTGGGACATGGAAAATATTCTTGGCACAAATTCTAGTCTGACTTTACACTTCTCTGCAATATCCCATTCATATCCGGTCTAGTCTGAGATTGGAGTGCTACCCTTAACCATGACTTTGACTGAAACCTGGTTCTTTGTATTCTGTTGGTTTTCTGTGTGTTTGTACTAGTGTCCTACATAATTTCTATTATAAAGGAGACTAATTAAAAATCATGTTTAAGGAAAACGAATAATCTGTCAAAAATGATTAAAATGTGAAATTTTAACTTTTTACCATTTATGTACTATGTTTTTTGCATTTCATTTAACTTTCAAAGTGAAACTAAATGGCTTGGTTTCGTTTTCTGGATATCTGGTGTGTGCCACTATTATGCTTTGTTTTAGATTTCTAATATTGTTTTTTGAATTTGGTGGGTTTTATTTATTTACTAGCGAAAATACCCGGCATTGCTCAGGTCAGTCGGAGGTGGGGAGGGGGCAGAGAGCTGAGCGAGTGCGGGGTCCGTTGGAGGGGGCAGAGAGCAAACCTGACACCCCCACCTCACCCCCCCGACCAAACCCGACACCCCCACCTCACTTACCTCTCGACCAACCCTGGCTCACATTTTCACCCCCCCACCCAAACCCAACACCCCCACGTCACCCCCCTACCAACCCCAACACCCCCTGACCAACCCCAACAACCACACCTCACCCCTCACCCACCCATACATCTTCCCATCCCCCCAGACCAAACCCAACACCCCCGGCTCACTTACCCCCCGACCAAACCCGACACCCCCACCTCACCCCCCTGACCAAACCCGACACCCCTACCTCACTTACCCTCCGACCAAACCCAACTCGGGTCCGTCGGAGGGGGCAGAGAGCTGAGGGATTCCGGGGTCCGTCGGAGGTGGGGAGGGGGCAGAGAGCTGAGGGATTCCGGGGTCCGTCGGAGGTGGGGAGGGGGCAAAGAGCTGAGGGATTCCGGGGTCCGTCGGAGGTGGGGAGGGGGCAGAGAGCTGAGGGATTCCGGGGTCCGTCGGAGGTGGGGAGGGGGCAGAGAGCTGAGGGATTCCGGGGTCCGTCGGAGGTGGGAGGGGGAGAGAGCTGAGGGATTCCGGGGTCCGTTGGAGGGGGGAGGGGCAGAGAGCTGAGCTAGTGTGGTGTCTGTTGGAAGGGGTATTATGATATCATAACTATGTCACAGAGAACAGCAGCTGCCCAGCTGATGTGATTGGCCTTTAAATAATTTCACCCCTGGGGGGCGTCAGAGGTGAGATTTGGAAAAAAAATTGACTCTTACGGTCATTAGGACCCTAAGACCTCTAACTGTACCAAATTTCAAGTCTCTAGCTCAAATGGTGTGGAACGAGTAAGCATACATTCATACACGCATACATACACGCACGCATGCATACACCATTTGACTTTTATATATGAATATTTTTGCCGAGTGTATGCAATAATAGAAGTAAGTCACTGCATTATAGTTAGACTGGGAATGCTAGGTACAATGATTTTTTTTAAAACCATCCATAAATCTATATATATACAAGTCAAATGGTGTATGCGTGCGTGTGTGTATGCGTACGTGTGTGTATGTATGCGTGTATGTATGCTTACTCCTTCCACACCATTTGAGCTATTTAAATTATTTAAAGGCCAATCACATCAGCTGGGCAGCTGCTGTTCTCTGTGACAGTTATGATGTCATAATACCCCCTCCAACAGACACCGCACTCGCTCAGCTCTCTGCCCCCTCCCCCCTCCAACGGAACCCCGGAATCCCTCAGCTCTCTGCCCCCTCCCCACCTCCGACTGACCCGAGCAACGCTGGGTATTTTCGCTAGTACATTCTAAAAAACTGATTTGCAGGTGGTTCTGATAGGGTTCTGTAAATTGAAAACAAAAATGTTGGGTCCAAACTACTTATATGTTCCCTAATATTCTTCAGAGTAGATTCCTACTTGTAATGAAAGTTTAGTTTTTTCTCCAATAACAGTAAAACTATTTCATGCAAGATGCACTGAATGTTCAAAATAAAATATTTATGATGTGAGTTTTTAAATTGAATTACATTAAGTGAACCTCAGAAATTCATACAGAGAAAATGTCACTGAATTAAAGAAATAATGTAAGTTTACTTTCAGCTATGAAAGATGGTAAAATCAAGTTCGGTAAATTTAGCAGTGTTGGTTTTATGGATCATGAGTGAGGATTATTTTTGTTTTACTGTAAGCTGACAAATACTTTGACTCTGTATCTTCTTTTGCTAATTGGGGCTCATAAACATTTGTGTTGTAGAACATTTTTTTCAAGAAACCACTACACCTTCACAAATAAGGAAACTGTACTGTGTATAACTATTAGAGTACAATGTTCATTCTACAGACTGTAATTTAATAGAATAACAGCAAGTAGAGTAGTGTATCAGTTAATTTTCAAAACATTTTATGCCACACAAATTAGCTCAGGTCCTGGAGGGCAAAATGACAAGAGGTTACTCGTACACTATGTATTTAATTAATTGAAAAATGCTCAAATTGCTTTTACAGTTGTTATTAAAAAGTAGAATCAGTGTTGCCAGTGCTCAACCATAATTAGAACCCGCGGGAATTAAATATTTAGCATTAGTAATGTAACAGCACTTAGGACACAAATTTCTATTTTTGTAATGAAAGCAATACAGTGTAAGTGCAAATGGCTGAAACGACAGCTGTGACAAGTGAAACAGCCTGGGATATTTCAATAAGACACCTCATTGGACAGCAAGTCTTGCCACATTACTCGTTTGTAAGAGATCTGCAAGTTTAAATCCCAATAGGAACGCATTACCCCAAGTATTTAGATTTCTAATTGCTTGCAGGATGAACAGTTGGGCAAATGTCTTGCCATAAGTGGTTGAAATGTATAGTGTTTTCCTAAATAACCCTAAAGAAGTTCATGCGTTTGTCAGCTGGGGGAAGGGAAAAATGTGAGAACGTCAAAGGATTGGGGAGGGGGAGAGCGATCTTGTTTGTTTTAAGTTTAATTACATTTTAAACATAAATGCTTTCAGTGATACAACATGAGAAGTCAGATATTGGGCTCTAATGAGCTGTAGTGGTAGATGGCTGGGGACCCTAAGGGATTCATTCACTAAATTAACTGGATAAAAGTACTTGGTTTGGGCACAGTATGATGGCTGAGTTGTGCTTAAAACCAGTTACAGAGCTGTCTCTCATTCCTGTTTTCATTCTAAACAGGCCAGGCAGAAACTTTAACTGCCGCCTGCTACAACTGTTCAGCTTGTCAAAAGGTATTCTATTACCAGCTAATAAGTAATAACGTGTATTTGACTTCACTTCACTTCTCTCTTCTTTTTTTTTGTGTGTGGGGGAGGGGAGACAGGGTGGTTAAATTGAAACCAGTTGTGTATCTATCAGTTACAAAGCTGTCCCCCTGCCCCCAATAGTATTTAGATGAGGGGTAAGTTTGAATTTATTAAACAAAAAAATTACTTCCTAGAGATGCCAGTGATTGGAAATAGTGGAAATGGCTGTTGAATTCTGTGAATATTTGTGTGCTGAATGTGTTGTGTGTAGACAGAATGTATACACTGTTTATACTCTGGAGTATAGGTACAGGACGTTCCCAAACGATTGGTCTCTTGGTATGGTGGTTGTCATTGTGTCAATTACAAACCACTCTTTTTCAAGGTTTATTTGAACTTTGCCAACAAAAGAATTGCTTTGCACTAACGCTTGACAAACAGGGTCCCAGCCTACCTGTCTTTGTTTTAAATTGAAAAAGTCTTTTGTCTCAGTGTTCCAAATGATAGCCTTTAATAAAATGCCTTTCATCATAAATGGTCCCAGAGTGCTTTGGGAACTATATTTGCAAGCAGTGTTCATCTGCCACTGAAATGCAAACATTTCTGGGGTAAAAATAGCTTCGTTGTAGTTCAGGTGAGGTATTACAGCACATTATTGTATGTTACATGCAGAAACTATTAAAAGAACACTTTTAAGGTTGCAAAGTCAAGCACTCAAGCTGGAAAATGTCAGATTTAAGGTTACCTGTGCCTCCAGCCTGTTCCTGTCCTGTCTCTTTCCCCCCTCTCCTAGCTAGTCTATTTCTACTTCTCAGGCTTCTCATCCCAGTCTCTCCCTCCCCCCCCCCCCCACCACCTCCACCTCCACCCCTCCCTGTTTCCTTGTGCCAGTCTCTTTGCCCAGCCAGCCCCAGTTTTCTCTCCCCTCACCTCCTTAGCAGATCTCCCCCCTCACCTCCTTCACCCCACTGGTTTTTGGTCCTAATCTCCTTGTTCAACATGTCCCAGTCTCCTCCTGGCTCCTCCTTCAATGTCTCCTCTAGTTTAATGCCTGAAAGTTGCCTCACCCTGTTTTCATCTTGATCCCAGTCTCCTTCCCTTCCAATCCAAGCCCTCTCTCCACGCCCGGTATTCTTGCCCAGCCATTCAATCTATCCCTCTGTCTAACTCTGTTCCAATTTCCCTCCTTCCTGGCAGCCTCCAGTCCCAGTTCACCCCAATCCACTCTTCTCCCCTACCCCGCCATCCAAAATCTGACTCTTGTCCCTGCTGCATTCAGATTGGGTAGTGTCTTTCTCCTCTTTGTCTCTATCCTGTGCTCTCATTTGCTCTCTCTTCTGGGCCCAGGCAGTCTCTTTGATCTCAGTGTAGGAGCCTGAGCCTGGAACCTGGCAGCCCAGAGCTTAGAACTGCAGGGAGAGTCCTGCTCAGCTCCACTGGGCATGTGCAAACTGAAGCCTTGGTTATACAGGTTATACAGGATTATAGCGCGTTTGGTTATAGCGCGTCCCATATACAGCAATAGGTAGTGCGGAAGAGCGTGTGCACACTTAGACCTGCCAGCGCTAGAGCATGGCCACATTTGCGGTGCTTCAGGCGGCATTAGGAGCAGCACAATAGAGCAGGTATCCCACAGAGCACCTCGTCCCAATCTGGCGCAATGCCTTGTGGGAAGGGGGGCGTCACTTGCGGCCATTTTGCATCCTTTTCCAACTCCCCGTGATGCTTTGTGTCATATCCCAGGAATCCCTATGTTTCCGTGCACCTCAGACGCCATCTTTCAATGGTTTCAGCAGGGCACGAGCGCTCCGTCATCCGTTTTCCTGTGCTGTAATAGATCGCGAACTGCTGAGGAGCATGCTGGCGAGTGTCGCCAGCACAACTCTCTGCACAGCAGAGTTCATTCTTGACAGGGAAGGTCACAGTAGTGATGAGTTTGAAGAAGACGAGGTTTTTTTAGAAGGTTTTTATTTTAGAGAAGACTTTTTTTAGAGCTTTATAATTTGGCCCAATTTAGGTACATTTTCACTGGGTCAGCAAAGGCCCATCATTGACACAAAGGCCACCCTCCTGCCAAATTATCAAGCCTCTGCTAGAGCTTTTCAAAGAGCATTTTTAACATGAGCCAAACCCTTTATTCTCCCCCCCCCCCCCCCGTCCTTGAAAAGGACTGAGCCCCTTGGGCTGAAATTTCCCCCCAAACCTCAGCCTGAGGCAGACACCTGTCATGGAAAACTTCAGCCTGAATGTTTAAACTAGGGCAGAATTATAAGCAAGTGAAAACAGGGTCTTTTATAATGGGATGTGTTGGGCAACTTGAAGCAGTTTTACTAGCTCTGCCTATAATCTGTGAAAACAAGTGTAAGTAGGTTTGTAATTACCCAAATTGGAATGGGAGCAGAACACTTCATATGACACCTTACCTCTTAGTGAAGTGCCAGGGGATATTAATGACTACAAGTGACTAGGGTCCTTGGTTTTGTGTTCCACACAAAGCATCTCTGACCAAGTGAGGGTCCCCTCTGATAACTTGCTGAAGCATTGTTTCAGGATTGACTCATAGGAAAGAGTGCCCCTGTTGAGATTTACTGATAGCTCTCCTGTTTTTTCCATGGTGGTCTCACATAGCAAACTTGACCGCATTTAGCTTGGGGAGATATTATGGTCTTAAAAAGGAATTAGGGTTTGGAAAACACTGTGTGGTCTGTAATTTTAACAGACTTGTGTGTACTTCATAGAAAAGTGGCATTACAGAAAACTAGCATGTTGCTGGATTTAAAGAAATTCACTGATGTTTAATTTTCATGTAGGAAAGTGTTGCTATACATGGTATTTATCCCCCCTGCCTCCTCACACAGCTATAAGGATTTGGGGCCTTTCACTCTCTTCTCCCATTGGTTTTACTCCAGTGTAACTCCATTGACCAGTGGAGTTAGTTTTGATTTACACCGGTGCACGTTAGATCAGAATCAGGTCCTTTGTGTATCTAAGAACTGCAGGGAGCCTCCCATGTGGATGAGTAGCAGCTGTATTGACACAATAGTGGTGCCTTTCCAGTCTATCATGTCAGTGCTCTAAGCTGACTCTGTTCTGCCCTGGGACAGCTTATTTATTTTTGAGTCCATTTCCACAAAACTCTTCTCTTACAATGGTGTTGAGGCTTGCATCTTGTCTGTCATTACCAGGATCAATTTCTATAAGTCCTCCACCAGTCTGTATCTTTCTGAGGATGTCCGCACAGTAGCAGTGGGGACCTGCTTGCATCTGAGTTGGCTGAACCAAGGAGAAACCGAGGCAGACTCCATAATACCTGCTTAGCCACACGGGACACCAGTGACGGAAAGCAGCCCTGCACACTCCATTTTTTGTGTTTATAAAATGCAAACACATGTAAGTTTTGTGTGTTTACATATATATTTTTAACCTCAAAGGTGGTGTATGGCTCAGTATAAACCAGTCACTGTAGCTATCTTCAGCAAAAAATACTGCTTTTAAAAACTAGGTTTTGTTTAGAAAAATGTTATTCTGAACTACAGTAACTTTCCGTAACCAAAGACATAACACAGATTTTAAATACTTTGCATGGAATGAAGTTATTTTCTGTTCAGTTTAATATTGTGTGGCCTACAGCGGGGGGACTATTTTGTACCATATCTGTTAGGGTTTGCAGAACCGGATCTTTTGAAATGGGCTTTAACTTTTCTTTTAACGCTGACTGTGACTGACTGTTTTTTTATAAATAGGGTAACTAGACCAGAAAAAATCTTTTGTACAGAGAACCCAGAAATTGGACCGACCTGTGTTGCATAATGTTTGGAAAATATAAACTTGCATTACTATGTGTAGCCTATAATGGGTGAACGAAGGGGAGAATTTCTATTTCAGCTCTCAGAGAGGTAGCCGTGTTAGTCTGGGTTTGCAGAAGCGACAAAGAGTCCTGTGGCACCTTAAAGACTAACTAAAGTATTTCAGCTCTCCATTTAAAAAAATTTTTTGTGGAGGGTTATTAGTCTCTTAATCTTACCTTTCTCATTGTGTATGTGACCGAAATGAATTGGTTAATGAGTGCCTAAACATCTGTTCAGACTCTGGTGGATACTTTGCCTGGGTTCAAGTTCCAAAAGGAGGATTAGCCACCTGGTGCAGTTTTCATGATAGGCTCACAAAGGAGACACCCACCTTAGTCTTATTGCAGATGATGAACATATTTTAGAAAATTGTCTGACTAAACAAGGCCTTCCCCCAAAAAGCTACAGATTTGGAAAAGGTCCTTTTGTAGTTTAAAGTTACCATTTGCTTCATACTGAAGTCTAAAGTGCCAATTACTATTTCTAGGAATGATTCCAAGGAGCCTGACATGTACTTACTGGACTTCTCTCATGATTTCTCAAAACTAACTGCTTCCCCTTTTATTAACATGGCACAAAGTGTTTTGCACACAGTTGTCCATAGTGCAGTGCACTGTGTTAAATCAATATAAACTAAAGGGCAATGAAGCATGCTGATGAGTAGCATTTTCAAGGACAATTATCATTACATAGCTTTAATCTACAAACCCATTTTGTAAAATGCATAGATTGCTCAGCCTGGGCAACATTATGGGTTGATGAAAGGCCTGCACTAGAAGGTTCAAACTCGTATGATGGTGGTATTGCTTTACAAAGAGCACAATTTAGTAGGATTTTGACCCATACAACACTACAAAAGCTTTATAGCATGGCAATTTAGTAAACGTGGGATTACCCATTTGTTGCTTCTCTTTGGAGTGGGAGAGTATAAAATCTGGAAACAAACCTGAATTAAAAAACAAAACACAAAACTAAATGGCTTAAATGTCTCTGCAAATTGATGCAATGGGTTCAATATCTGTCTCAGTCAGAGGTGCCAGTTCTAGTGAAGCCAAGGTACTGATACTGCTGTTGGCACCTGCTGGTGTTGGACTTTTTTTGACTAAATGGGGACCTGGTCAAGTTCCTCAATGGATCTGTGTTCCGAACACAATCTATCACCATGAGTTCCACTGACTAATACCCTGGATATCTGTAGCTGAATTTTCAAGTTCCCATAGCACAAAGTATGGGATAGCAGAGACTTTCTTTCAGAGTATACTTTAAGGTACACAGAATGGAAAGAGAGATTGTGTCAAAACCTCTTGTGGTACATTTTGTTTTTAGAAATTAAACACAACCTGGTGCCCCCCCCTCCCCCCAACAATTTAGTAACATACTGTAACCTTCAAATTAGACTACAGATTTCCTGGGAGAAGTACAGCCACTTGATCGGAATATCACACATGCAACGCTGCCCAGAATCCCAATGAGCTTCTGACTCCATGTGAATTTGACTCTGCATGGTGAGGGCCGGTTCAAGGACTCTTCTGAAGGGAGGATGAGGACAGGGTGGTAATGTGGCAGGACTCATGGGGTGGATCTTGAAGTGAAAGTGCTCTCAGCTACTAAGAGTTCATGTGGGATTTCAGAAACTTGGACAGAACGTGACTTTTTGTAAAACTGCTAGGGACAGATTCTATAGACAAGGACATTCCTGGATTTCAGGGAGATTCCTAAGTATCTGAGGCAGTTTCACAACAGCAGAATCAGTCCTCTGCCACAAATGGGGATGTTTTGGTGTGTTCAGCGGGGGGGGGGGGGGGGGGGGGGGGGGGAGGAGGAAGCCCTTTTGTTGGAGGGCTGGCCAGGCCGGTGTCTCTTTACCTCTAAGAACTGCACATTCCCTATCTGTAAAATGGAGATGATGATCCTGCTCTCCTTTTATAATGTGTTTTGAGATCTACTTATGAAAAGTGCTGTAGAAGAGCTAGGAATTGATTTACTTATTTTATTAGTGTAGTTGGAGGGAAAGAGTTCATCTTGGCTAGGTAGAGGCTTCTTTAGTCTGGCAGATAGACGGATCCAGGTTGGGTACATTTAGCTGAGATATTTTAAAATATATATGTGGTCAGTTCTTAGGTGAAGCTTTGGCATGGCCATGAAATGGACCGTCTCTGCTTTGAAAGAACCATTTCACCATACAGACTGAAGACTTCCTCGATAAAGATTTCCATTAATTTCCCCACCATTATTCTGCCTGGATCAATTACAAGCCTTTTATATCTAAAGTTGAGTGATGCCCTTCAACAGCTTTGTGTGTGATGCCTCCAACTTTTGGGTGCAGTTGCCCACCATGAGCCTCGTCATGTAAACTAAGGGGACCTCTTTACAATCAAAGTGACAAAATACCCACTTGCATCCGACGAAGTGGGTATTAGCCCACAAAAGCTTATGCTTCAATACTTTAGTTAGTCTTTAAGGTGCCACAGAACTCTTTGTTACCTCTGCTATTCCAGACTAACACGGCTACCTCTCTGATTCTAGAGGGACATAAGTTTTCTTCCAGAATATTTCACAACCTAATGGGTTCTTGAGCAGGTAAATCACATTTGATGACTTGGGCTCTGTTCCTGCTAGGGAGTTTAAACATCACACATTGTCCTACTTTAAGTGTTTCATAGAATTCTCTCTTGTTGGCCATCTCATTAAAGAGGCCAAGGACTGAACTGGCTTTGTTACTGAACTACCGTCTCATCCTAGGTCAGAGTTGGGATGCACGATCAGGCCAGTGTAGGAATTTGGATTCCTGCTCCCTGGTCTGTATCTATTCTCTGGCTAACTAGACAACTTCATTCTCCAGGGATATCATCTTGGAATCTTTGGGAAGAAGCAATCAACTCTGTAAAACAAAACAAAAAGTAAGTTTCTAAAACATCTGAAGAATTGCAATGACCTTTCAAACAGTTTCTTTGGCTCTAAATAACCACAAAGCATACAAGTCAGAAATCTAGAGAAGTCATAGCATAGCTTTTTGAATAATGTAAACAAAGACATTTTTATTTAAGGCCAAAACTCCCATACGTATTCCACCATATTAGAATATCAGGAGATCTAGTCCAACCCCCTGCTCGGAGCAGGACCAATCCCCAATTAAATCATCCATCATATTTTTTCACCATATCCCTAAATAGCCCCCTCAAGGACTGAACTCAAAATCCTGGGTTTAGCAGGCCAATGCTCAAACCACTGAGCTATCCCTCCCTTTGACAGAGCATCTGTTGATTTTTTTTAGCCCTGAAATGTACAAGAACATCATGGTGGGAAATTCCCATTATTTTAAACATTGTGTCCTTTCTTTGGTTTCTCTGCAGGAGAACACACTGTCTCATCCATTAAATATTTTGTTTTACCTGAGTGTCCTTTGGGCTTGAAGAAGTCCATATGTTTTGGAGGATAATTGGCATAGTTAACCATTCTGGTGAAAAGGAGTTGTAAAAAAAATGCACAATGACCAATTTTAAAAACAAAAATACCACAATGTGATTTCTCCTCTTCATCCACCAACCCACCAAAAAAGTTTGACAAAACTTCATTTTAAAACTGTTTCAAGTTTTGGGAAAGTAATGAACAATATAGCATCTTAAACTACTCTTGTGTAACAGGACCCTAAGAATTCAGTGGGATGCAGTGCTGCAGTTGGATCCCTAAGATTTTGTAGAACTGCTGACTGGATCAATTTACTTTGGCTGTTTTTGTCTAGAAGATGCCAGCAGTCCCCAAAATAGGCCTTTTATAGGGTGCAGAGCAGTACAATTCATAGTGCGCATTACACTTACCAACTTTAGGTGAAATAAGCTTTGTAGATAGTTCTGAGTTTCTGCATGATTCTTGAATGTTCAAACTTGCCAAGAAACAGATTAAACAGGTGTCTTCCCTCTTATTTTGTTACTTGAGCTTCCAGTGTCCTTCTCTTATCAGGAAATCACAGCTGTATTATTATTATTTTTTTATTTTTTTACATTTCCAAACTGAAATTTAAATTTTAAATCACCTTTTTGCAGTGAATTATTGACATTTTTCTATGTAAAAGGTGAGTTAATTAAAAAATCGATCACTGAAAATATTTCCAATTTAATATATCATGATATTAAAAATAGTTAAAAATAAACTTATCTGACTGGGTTACACAACACCCTAGATGCACTTTCTGAACAAAAGTGTTTTCACTTAACTTTAAATGGGTCTCCTTTATTTCACTAGCCAATTTTGTGGCAAGCAGGTGTGTTTCACCTCTTAGCCTGTGAGCATGGATCTCTTTACAGTAAGTGCTTGAGTGTGTGCCCGGGAGGCTAACAGGACCCTCAAGGCAACCTGTGTTGGTGCTTAACATTCTAGTCCATTAGCTGCTTACATCTGTGAGTGTATTGTAAGAGTGAAAAATCTGATTGGAGAAATGCCATTTACAGATGAGAAATTGTCTCTCTCAGCTTGGACACTGAAAATAATTGTTGGGCTTGTCTAGTTTGAGGTACTCCCAGGCAGCAGTGGGGTTTCTACTATTTCCCATGGGAGACTATTACACTACTTAATACAGCTAGCTTTCAGAAAGGCCTTTTAATTATGACATTTTTAATTGGAATTTACTGATTCTTCAAAATCAGAATGTTCTGAGGGACTATGTTAATTTTGAAGAAATGCCTACTGCAGACAGCCATGCAAACTAAAATAAAACAAGAAGACACAACATGACCCAGCACTCTTAGCTCTCCTACTGGGGGAGGATGTGAGCAAGAGCAAACGACACGTGTCCGATGTTAGTCACATGCACTAGTGGAGGGTACTAGGATAATTCAGTGATGAGGGAAGTATAAGAATCTATATAGGATAGAATTTCTTTAGTTTTTAAATAATAGCTCTGTAGAGGATGGATTGAGAAAGTACCTCGACATTATCTGGTGCACTCTACGCTGACTTAAAGCATTTTCAGGAAGATGATGGCAAGAGAAGTGCTTTTCAAGCCATGCTTGGTACCCTTATCTTTTTCTGACCTATTTTAGAACTGTTGGTAGATATTCAGGTATGTGTAGCTTTTAAATGTTATCATATTCATTGTGTTGTGGCGTGTCATTTTCCATTGGCATCATGTCGTAGGCCGGTGTAATATGTCAAAAGTGCTTTATTGCAATGGCTACATCATGTAAACGAGACATGGCAGGTTGCAAATCGAATGTTCTGTAACTGCTTTTAACGTGTATACTAAATACGCTAACAAGATGGATCGAGGGCTGGATTATACTGGCTGAAAATTTTGGTTCAAATTCTGGACTAGGTCATGAGAAAAAACAGGGTTAGTGATCACCTGTACTTCTTCATATAAGAAGACCACAAATAAGGTGGAGTAAGCATCAGTCTCTCAGTATAAGAAAGGCTAGGACTAGAATTTCAATGATGTTGCAGGTTTGGACAAAACAGAGCAAGAGTGTGGGAAGCATGTACAATAATTGTTCTTGGTTCTTGACAGTGTTGTTAATGTTTTATCTTCATGAGCACAACATAACACAAACCCAGTCCTTACAGTATCTTCCCTATACTACCCCAAATGCAACTTTCCAGTCTCTCGGCATTCCTCCACCTTCCCCCTCCCCATAAGAAAAACCTGAGAGAAGAGGTATATCCTGAGGATCATCACACCAGGGCTTTGGTGAACCAGTAAGGGACATTAAACAGAGTTACAAGCACTTCTCACTCTTAGTGCCAGGCTCTGAGGCCTCTGAAGTTTATGCTCAGAAGGGGCTGTTAACTCCTGTGCCTCAGATTATTCCAAGTAGAGGTAACAAAGAGTCCTGTGGCACCTTAAAGACTAACTAAAGTATTGAAGCATAAGCTTTCACCGTGCTTACATCCAACGAAGTGGGTATTAGTCCACAAAAGCTTATGCTTCAATACTTTAGTTAGTCTTTAAGGTGCCACAGGACTCTTTGTTACCTCTGCTATTCCAGACTAACACGGCTGCCTCTCTGATTCTATTATTCCAAGTATGGCAGTAATGCCTAAGGGACAAAGCTGTCACTTCAGTAATGGGGGCCACTTCAGACTTAGAAGTTTTAAAACAAGACCCTTAATCTTCTCACGGAAATCTGTAGATACTCAATAAAAAACGTAGAACACAGGTACAATGTGCTGTCTGTTTGAAACACCTGTCTTCTGCTGCTCACTGCCTGATGAGTTAGAACAATATATGGGAGACCTTGCTAATTGGCACTGATTTGGGAGATTTGTCCCAGATGAATTAGGAAGTAACAAAGCCAACATAATTCATGATGAAACTAATTCTCACTTATTTTGGCATATTCTGTTGAGTCTTTACATTTGATTAAATCTTCATGGAATTCTAATAATTGTACAGTTGTACACGGAAGTAAACTTGGGTAATATGAGACTCCGTTATTACATCCGTGCTGAGAAGAAGGAAGAAACCACCCTGTTTTGTGGGAGAGGTACAAGGTGCCCAGATGTGTAAATTTTGTTTTTAGGGAGGTTTTAAGTAAAGCAAAGTAGAGAAAATTGTAAAAGTCTTTCTTAAAAAGTAAAATCTGGTTGGTTTTTCTATCACTAGGAGCTGCTATTGTGATTGTGTTAATGTACATGGCACTTCTCTAAAACAACAAAAAATTGGAGTCACTGCCCTGAATATCTTATAGTCTTGGGGTTCTGCCTGTAAAGTGTTTTCGGGATTCAGACATGAACAGGTGCAGACAACAATACAGAGAGGGTTGAGAAGATGGGAAGGATAAGGTCAAAGGTGGTGTGATCATATGGTCACTTGGAGAGAGGTTTTCACTCCTATATAATTCATCTCCCATTTGCAGTATCACATGGCTGAAAAAGTCACTTATTGGGGATCATCAACAGCCTTCTTTAAACTTTGTCTTTGACTCCTTCTGGAAATCAGTTCCATGGATGTGGACATGTCACAACAATGTTACCATTTTGATGTGAAATCCAAGATATTCATGCTGTGCAGAGAGCTACTGACACTACCTTATTTGTTTGTTATTTTAAGAGGAAAAAGTGTTTCAGTCATCAAACAGTAGCATAAGGAAGGCTGTTTGCTGGCCAATACCTTTCTCTGACTCATATAAATAAAATAACCCAAGTGGCTAAATAACCATAATGGTTCTTCACCTCTGGAAGGCTTTGGGAAATAACTGCAAATATTAAAGGACTTCTGCGATTTTTGTTTTTTTATTAAATGTCTGCCTTTTCACAAATATGTTTGTAGATTGTCGGATGTGCACTTTATAAGACTGTATGTGACGCTTACATGTTGCTATGTATTAAAAAATATTAGAATAAATGGGAGAATTTTATACCAGCTGTCTTTATTGTCATACATACTACATAAGAGCATTTCATAACGGTGGAGTTTGGGGTTTTTTGGTACTCTTCCTGGGTGGTCACTCTGCCTCTGTCATCATGTTTTGGACTTCATGCTGCAGTAATCCAAAAATACCATTTACTTTGTTGAATAGGTAACATATGCACAACAGAGACGTAAATGGGGAAATCACTCCAGGGAGGAATTTTTGAGACAATGTAGAGCAAGGTGAATCAATAAGTAAATTGCATGTAGTCATTCCTATCAGATGCTACTGAAATGCATAATCCGCTGCCTGTTATCTCGTGGTATATATACCAGACAGGAGGCCTTACCTACACATGGTGGCACCGACTTTCAAATTGTGGCTTATATTTTTCCCACACCCGGAATGCCTAATTTCATGATGTATTAAACAATTATGATGTGCTCCTGAACAATGCAAAGGCATAAAAAAAAGCATGTAGAATTTACATCTGCCAAACGAATTGGTCCTAATGGGTTTTGTGGGTTCAGATTAAAGATCACATACATGTGTGCCTCTCCAAAGTCTGAGTGGCTGTATGCACACGTGCGTACACATGCAAGGTAGAGACCTGCCTGATAACTGGGGCCTGAATATTTGAACTACTTAGTGTGACAGCATTCGGGAGGGTTACTTGGTTTGGTTTGGTTTGGATTTTGTTTTGTAAATAATTCTTTATTTCCTATAATATCTATCCCACCCTCCTCACTCTTCTCCCAAAAATCACTCTTCTCCTTGCCTCTGTTTCTGTACATGTATGTATGTACTCGTGCATGTACAAACACAGTTTATTAAAAAATAATGTTTAAAAACAAGTTCTCTTGTTTTTATTAGATTTTGTTCTTCTCACTAAAGGCTTCATCCATAACTCTAGGCCTCCTTGACATGTAGGAGCTACAAAACTACACCACCCAAAGCAGGAGCTCTTCTCCTTTTGCCCCTCCCTACTACACATAATGTCATCACCAGTCAAGTGACTCAGGGTATGTCTCTACTACCCACCGGATTGGTGGGAAGTGATCGATTCAGCAGGGATCAATTTATCATGTCTATTCAAGATGCTCTAAATCGACCCCTGAGCACTCTCCTATCGACCTCTGTACTCCACTACCGCAAGAGGCGCAGGCAGAGTCGATGAGGGAGCAGCAGCCACAGACTCACCACAGTGAAGACACCGCGGTGAGTAGGTCTAAGTACATCGACTTCGGATACGTTATTCACATAGCTGAAGTTGTGTAACTTAGATCAGTTTTTCCCCACCCACCAGTGTAGACAAGGCCTTAGATAGCTGACTAGACTGTACTTGCTCACTGGACAGAAACACCGTCTCCACTCTGCTACCAGCACCCATTCCAACGCATGGGCTTTGCAACCTGACTGGAAGAACAGCAAGTTTGAGGCTGTTTTGGACCTTGGTGGGGCAGAGCATTCCCTTAGGTGGGAGTAGAGTTCTCTGCCAGCTTCCCCCTTTCTTTAAATATTCTGCACTCCGCTGTATTTCCTTCCAACTCTGTCTATGTGCTAAGAGACTAACCATTCCACAGTTCCCGGTGGGATCCTAGCACACTTCCTAATAAGGGTGTTAGGATTTTGGCCCTGCATCCACCCATGTTGGAGGAGAGATGGGGCACTTGAGGTTGGACTGTGCTGTTCTGGGATATTTTTCTAGGGTAGGCTGGCTGGCTCCCTGAGTCTCAGGTTATGTCTATGCTGTAAGCATTACAATAACACAGCTGAAGAGCTGTAGCTATGCTGGTGTAATGCAGACCCTTGCTACAGTGATGGAAGGAGCCATAGTTATCCCTCAAAAGCTGGTAACTAGATTGACCTAAGCCCTGGAATAGTGACTCCTAGGTTAACAGATGAGTTCTTCCATTGAACTAGCTATCACCTCTTGAGGGCATGGATACACTGCAGCAACATAAAACCCCCTTCTGTTGCTGTAGCAAGTATCTATGCTACAGCACAGTTGCCCTAGTGCTTGTACTGTAGATGTAATCTATACCAGGGCTTAGGTCAGCCTAACTACATCTCTCAGGAATGTGAATTTCTTCCATCCCATAGCTACGTCAACTTATGTTTTAGGTATAGACCAGGCCTCAGATCATTTTTAATGGGAATAAGAAATTGTCGCTGTGAAAAGCTATGCAAGACTTTGTTGCAAGATGACGGTCAGTTCCCAACCCAGCGTTTTTAAAATTATTTATTATTAATGGTTGGTTCTTTCAGAATTCATGAGACCAGCCTGTTTTTTATATATATATTTCTTTTAGTCTTATAACACAGTAGGTTTCCATAATGTAGTTAAGGTTACAGGTCTCCTCCCCAGCATAGAAACTGTCTGCAGAAAACATTGTCAAACATTTTAGGGTTGACATGGTTAGACTATGGTTATATAGCCAGTGTGACTGGGGAATAATCCTAAAACCCATTGAAAACAATGAAAGGGTTTTCACTGACTTCAGTGGGATGTGATCAGGCCCTAAAAGATTTGCAAACTATTTAAACAGTTTAAAGTTTTTTTTAAACACCACCCTCAAGCAATCTGGGTTAGTCTGAGACCAAGATAGAAGGGGGAGATGGTAGAATGAGCCCTTCCAAACTTGTCTCTATGTTTTGGCCTGGGGGGAAATAATGGAAAAGGAGCATGAAGGTTTGACTTCAACTTGTATGATAAGTTCCATTTTCAATAATTGAGATATTTGAAAGCTATGAGTGGATACAGTAAGAGGCAAGGGCTGCTAATATTAGTGCCTTTCATATTGTCAATTTAACAGCTGTAAAACAGGGAAAATTATGTTAATATACGGCTTTGTTCACACATCACTTGCATAATGCTTTTTTGGAAAATGTGCCCTTCCTACTGTGATTTTTTTTGAGGGCATGAAGCAGTGAGGAGACTCAGAGTGTTAATGAGTACGGCCAGTGTTGTCTATTAAACAGGTTTGGAAATAGATCATCTGAAATTTTAACAAATCTGTTTCCCATGCTTTGTCCTTTGATTTGCTTTAATATTGTTTCTTTTAAAACAAATGCACTGATATTTCTGGAAAATTAACCAAAAAATATTCCCTGGGCAATGGTGGCTGAATCATTCAGAGTGTTGTTTTTCATTCATTCAGTTGTGCTTTTCAGTGAAGCAATTGAAAATAATTGCCAGTTGGATCTGTGCAGGCAGATCCCCTGTTCCTGATTGTAGGGCCTATTCTGTGTTAGAGACATCAGTGGATGCATCCTTCCATCAATGGAAAATACATTTGTGTCCATGCCATGCACAAATTTGCTCTGGGTCATATTTCTTTGACCATTAATCGAGGCAAGTTACCCCAGTTCCAGGTTAGATAAAATCTCCATTGGCTTTTACTGCCTCATTTGGATGGCGATGCACATCCCACTGCTGGCGTAACACAACTTGTATTTGATTAACAGTATTCCTGCTGTTGTCCCATAGTGCATTGCAGAAGTGGTCTGTCTGGTCATCCACTGCCCAGGGTTCAACTTTTTGAGCGTCATTGACACTTTAATTTCCAGTGAACGAGCCTGATCTTGCAAATTGCCAAGCACCTAAAGTCCCATCCAGGTCACAGGAAGGCTTTAGTCCTTAAAGGCTCAGCCCTACAACAATTAGCACTTTATAACAGAAATAATTTTGTATGCAAAACACAGAGTGGTTGTTTCATTTTACCACATTAAACTGAAATAAATAGAATCATAAATCCTGTTTTCTTCTAATACTAAAAGAATTAGTAGGTCTGAAAATATTTGAGGCTGAACCAAAAAATAATGAGCATGTACAGTTGATCCTCTAAGAAAGAAGCTCCCCAAATCCCATTTACCTTAAGAGCTGTCACTCTGCACTTTTAGTTGTCATGGCAGTGTATGCTTTTTCATGAATTACCAGTGCTGTTTGTTTTTTCTTTTATCAGTCATCAGCCCATCAGCTGGGCCATTCATAACGATTTTTGGCAGCTCATCAGGGGAGTTCAAAGCTATTGAATAGTGCCCTATCAACTCTCACACCTCATTGTGTGAAACTGTTTACCATGTTGCCTTTTTCTGTAAATATTACAAGCAGTGCACTAAAAGGATAGATGCGTGAAAAAGAAATGGCTTAACCTTGTAGCAGTTAGCTGAGATGGCAGTCTGTGTTGACTGATAATTCACAAGTTCTTGGGTTTCCGTTACTTTGCTAAATAACATGTAGACATTCTGCTTTCAAGTCTTGTATATGATAGTTAATTAAACAACATTTAATTTGGCTTAACATTTGTGTCAGTTTTGTGAAAGTGAGACTCTATAATTAGGGAATACAGATCAGGTTTCTGTCAGACTTATAACCTCTCACTCTAATTTAATGCTTACTTCTACAGTGCAATGTCACACTTGGTGTGCAGAATTTTTTTCCACTGTCTTTTACGCTTGACTAGTAACAAAGTTGCCCATATTACACAACTGACAGCAAACGGAATCATTCACATAGATGTAAGGGTGTATGATTTGCCAGTATTTAACAGGAAATTCACCCATCAAAACAGATTACGTTATTGGAATCAGTGTAAATAATATGATCCTGTGCTTTTACGCAAGCATGGAATTTAGTTAGCGCTATTCTGTATTTCTAAGGGACCCACTTTGCAATTTGTATGGTGCTATCTAATAGATCTTTATATGGAAACATGGCACAGAATGAATGGCTTGTAATTAGTGGGCACTTTTCTGTATATTTGAGTCAGTTTAAAATACTGATTTCCTTCCAGTCAAAAAATTTAGTTGGGATGATAATGTTTATTGGAGGTTGATGCCTAGGACATCAAACACATTGATAGAATCATGTTTTATACTATCTTATATTAATGTGGCTAATATGTCTAGAGTGGGGGGAAAAAACCCTCCCAAATATCAAGGGAAGCTGATTGATCATACCGTTCATTAAAGTCACCCTTGTAGTGCTTTCAAAAAAAAATTAGTTCTAAGCTTATGGTCAAATCCAGCACTATAGTCGTTTGCATTTTATTTGTCTTAACAAATTTTTCTGGGGATAGACCACACGTTCCTTTAAAAGGAAATGGTGCAATCCCATACATTTTTAATCCTCCTTTTCCAATTTCCTAGCACAAAAGAAGATATCAGGGTTATGCTCATTCTGTGGGCAGGCCGGATATCTTACACAGGTTGTGTGTTGCAACTAGCTTGGTTTCACTAGTTAGAATTGGGTATATGCAGTTTGTCTCTAATGAATGGCAACCTCACAACTACTACTCTTTTATCAAGCTTATGTTGGTTACATTCCATGAATTAAGGGCTACTAAAATACTGAACTAGCTGGTAAATTTTTCCACTCTGAAATGCTGTGAATTAGGATGTTCTGAGACCCACAAATGGATCTTGCATGGGGAGAATATATTAAAGCTAAGCAAAAGTCATACTTAAGAATCCAAAGGCCCCACAAACCAGGCTATGGAAATCACTCAGCTGAGAGAACTTTTAACTGACTGGCATTATTTTTTTTTCTCTTTTGTGATATCATTTTGAGACATCCTGCTTTGTAGTTGATAATTGTGAATAACACATCACAAAAGGAAGGGACAGCATGATCTAGTGGACAGAGGGCTTGACTGGGAGTCCGGAGAATTCTGTTGTTGGCCTCTGCCACTGGGTGACTGTAACCATGTCACTTCACCACTCTGTGCCTCCATTTCCCTACCTGTAAAATGGGGGCAATAATTACTTTTCCCTTTAAGACCTATGGATGAAAGCCCCTCAATAAAAGCCAAGGATTTATTTTCATTTTATTTTGTGTGTGCAGGAAGTATTAAGATTTTATTTATTAAAAACTGAAAGTATTCCCCATGGCACTTGACGTTAAACGATAATGCCTTTAGGGATATCTACACTGAACCGGGAAGTACCAAGAAGATAAAATGGGGGGGGGGAATAATTTAAAAAGGGATAGTTTAAAACTTATTCAACACTTAAGTGGTCCATTGAGCCTGGCTAAGTGGGGGCACTGAGCAGAGAGAAAGGTGCTTAATTGGCTTTGTTTTTGCTTCGATGTCCTGAAAGGGCTCCTTGAGACAAGTTTCTTAAAAAACACATTCACATACATATAGAAAACACAGATTTTAACTTGCTGCCACACACTGAATAGATTATATATAGCACAGGGACCACAACTCATGACTTTCATCTCCAAAAACAGCCATCTCACACTTGAGTTTAAGGGCAATCTGTTAGCTCATGAGCAGTAGTACAAAGGCTTCTAGAAGATGAGGCAATTTCAGATAAACTCTTGAGTATGCCTGATGTATTGCATTCCGTACGAGGAAATCATGGCATGCAACATTCAGTGAGTACATTATATAACCCAGTTAAGATAGAGCTTGTTCTTTGGTATCATTGACATTTTTATAAACTGGAAGAGTATGAATATGGCTAAGTATGATGTATGATGGCTTCCATCTGACTGTCAGAAGCCAATCTCCATCTGTGATTGTATACGTATGCAGTTAATGGTGTCTTTCTGAGCATCCGTCAATCAATACACAGTAGGAAGGGTGCAGAACCCTCATGAAATACTGTGCAGATGTAATATCTTGAATACACCTAGGTTGATACCATTCTTGGAAGTCCAAGATAGCAACTATGAGGCCAATTGTCAATGGCTGGCGGGGGGAAGGAAGTAACATTTATCTTGTACATAGGTTTTAAACAGATTTGTAAAAGACTTCTGTAGTCGACGTCGGCAGATTCTCAGCTGGTATAAATTGGCAAAGCATCTGAGTAGCTAGAGTCTGGCAGATGTATTGAGATAAGACTCTCATAGCAGTGTGAGTTGTGGTTTCTGGAACCGACCTGCTGTTTCCCAAAGATTGAGCTGTTTCATGAATGTAGGCATACGCTTGTGTGATACGTAGTCAGCACGTGATCACCTGAATGGCTTTAACTAACTAAAATTAATGTAAGTTCATTGCACAACTTCATTAAAAGTGAAGTTCTAGGATTGTGTATGGTCCCCTCTTCCTTTTCTCGAAGCTCTTGAAACCCTGCTTTGTGTGGAAATCAACATTATGTCATTTTAGTCACAGAACATTTCCCTTTTGTTCTAATTATGTCCTGTGTCATCTGGATATTCATACTCCTGCCAGTTTTAAAAAATAATGTCAAGTTATTTTTTAAAAGGCCAGAAGTAGAAACAATTAGCAAGTAGCGACTCAAATGAAATAATTTCTCTTTCTAATTAAAGGGCCAGATTACAATCTCTGATGCACATTATGCATTACTGTTTAACTTGAAACCATGAATGTTGTGCTTGCACCTACGTGGACCACAATACATTTTTTTTTCAAGCTATTTGGGGATCTGTGCTGTGCATTTTAAATTGGAAACGACTCAAAGGGGGAACTTAAAGACACTCCGGATACAGCAAATTAAAATATATAGAGAAGGAGGGAGAACAGTACTCCAGTGAAGATATTTTTTTTTTACTCATTCAGAAAAAAAAATTGTGGAAGTGTAAAATTCTGTATATAAACACTCCTCTTATTAGCATTGTATCAGTATAATACCAATATTATATCAACATTCCTTGCTATACAGACCAGATAATTCATTTACTGGATCAAATATCAGACACCTCCACTGAAATTCAGTACCCTGTCACTAATGGGGGGCCAGCACCAGATGTTTTTGAGAAAGGTACATAAAACCCTTCAGTAGGCTATGGGATAATTTTCTGATCTTCATGGTATGAATGACAATATGTTTAAAATTATGATCATTATCCTTGATGAGGCTGATCAAGTATATCCAAAATTATTATTATAATAGGATGTATACTAACTTTTTAAAGGGTTTCTATGTATCATTAAATAGGTCAGGAAAATGGATGAATGTTTCACATTTTTCACAAACTTAGGCATCATGCTTTCTCAGGATTCTTTATGTATAAAATATAGTTCATGGCAAGCTAAAGGGAATCAGTGTCCTATTGAAAGACCCATTCTGTCTTATCTTTTCTTTGTTCAACAGGGAACAAAGTTTGTCATCCTAAGACACCAGGCCTTTAACGAGGCTCAGGTAACCTCTGACAGTGCTTATAGTGCTAACAAAGAGTCCCTGTCAGCCTTTGTAGAAGACTTTGAGACTTCAATCAGCAATGACTTTCCAGAAGATGAGGAGTATGTTGGTGAAGTGCTAGACTGTGGTACTTCGGATACATCAGTTCATGGAAAAACAGAAGCTCAGCATGCAGATGAAAAAGATGACAGAAATAGCAGTATCCCAGAAGTTGTGATCACACTGGCAGATGAGGTGGGAGATAGACAATACCTGATATAAAATTCCTTTTTATCTTATCTGATTTGTATTCTTAGCTGTGATCAGGAATACAGCATGTTGTTCCTAATTAATTCTTTAATTTTCTTTTATTTATGTTTTGCATTTAACAAAATTCTATTTCATGTTGGAAACTTCCTCCAACTAAAACCCGAAATGCATTGAAGCTACTTTCTTTAGTCAGTGGCATTTTTAATCGTATTATATGGTCCTCCAAAATGAATTTCTTTATATTGTAGAGTACATATTTAAATAAATTAGTGTTATCCTTGGTTATTTTGCCAACCATAATTTATATGCTTTTTAATTTTATCACAAAATGAAATCTCCTTGCTAATATTCTGCACCATTTTTAGCATCATAGAAAATTACCTTGGAAAAAGCTACAGTGCAGCCAATGAAATATCTCATACATTTTAAAAAATTAAAATGCATATCAAATATTCAGCCTGATTAACTAATGAATCTTGCCAGCCTCTGATATTGTAACACTTTTAGTCAATGTTTCAAAATTCATAGTTTATATCAAAATTTGCAAAGTAAAATATTTAGTAAAATATCCATTTAGTACTTTGAAAAGTTCTAAAATATGATTTTCTTTTTATTGGTGATGTATTGTAAAAAGTGCAAGTATAGTTTATATTTATATTTATATATTTTTTCACATGCTTTAATTCAAACATAAAATCCATAGGAAGTAATGGCTGTTGGCACAACATATGTTAGGATTTTTTTTAAGTAGTCCCATTTGGGCCCTAAAAGAGTATCCAGATGAATCCCGTAAGACTATTGACTTCCCCAATGTAAGCTTTAAATACACTCAAAATTCATGACAGTACTTTGCTCCAGTTAGATAATTTTCCTATTCATTCAAAGTAATCTTATATTACTTTTTGTTGTCCTTCATGTGGCTGAAGATTAAGTATTGGTATTGTTAGATTTGCCAGCAGCCTTCAATACTGTTGAATATGACATAGTGCTGACTTTTCTGGAGATGACCACAGAGTGGATGGGATTGCTTGTGATAGATCCTTTTTTGATGGGCGTTCTCAGTGGATAGCGTGGGATAATTGCTTGTCCTTCCTGAGTGTCTTCCATGTGGAGGTATGCAGTCCCCTTGTATGTCATCCTTGGTTTCACATGTATATGGGGCCATTGGGGAGTTAGTGACAATCCCCAGTATACTAATAGCATCCATTCTAGATGTACATCTCATCTGACCTAAATTGACATGTTGGTTGCCTTTCCCGGTGACTGGTTGAGATTGAGGAGTGGATGAAGGCTAGCGGGCTGAGCTACAATCAGGGTAAGAATGAGTTAGTGATGGCTGGAAGATACAGTGAGGATAATATCTGGCTCCATTGGGTCTAGGAGCATGGTTAGATCCACAGCAGTTGCTAGAAGATCAGTTAACCCAAACTGCCAGAGTTTGTGTCTACAGCCTTAGTGTCCTCTGGCACCTGGTTCTCATTTGGAAGGGTCTCCCTGAGATAGCCCAACTGGTCCTCAGTCTAGGGGTCCTTTTGGATTCCTGTGTTGCTGCTGGGTGCCTACACAGCGATGACTACAAATAATGTTTTTGATCTATGATTACCTGGAAGCCTGTGGACTTGGCCACTTTTCCATTCCTTCATGACCTCCGAAGTGGATTACTTCACTTTAGTGCACATCAGAATGTTATTTTTAAATTTATTTATTTTAATCAGCTAGTCCAGAATGCATCAGCCAGGGTGGAGCTTGTGAATGTAGGAGATGGCATTCTTGGCAGTAGGGCTGAGACACGTTACACAAGGTGATAAAAGTGACTGTGAATCTCATTGCCTTCAGAATAATGTATAAAATGTGTTTAATCGAGTTAGCTTTTTCACCACTGTAACTAAAAACAATGAGAGGAGGAAAAAGGGGTGAAGCCAAGAAAGAGGAGGAAGTGAACAGGAGGGTAGATAGGCCTGTCGACAGAAATTCTGGGTGCCAGGGCCATCCCTGGGGGAGGGGGATCAGGGGCAGAAGTGACGAATATGTCACTTCCGGGATCCTCCACGAGGCCCAAAGCAGTCTCGCATGCCTAAGCACCCTGCAGTCCACCTGGGTGATTTAAAAGGGCCGGGGGCCCACAGGCCCTTTTAAATAACCCAGGCCCTTGGGCAATTGCCCTCTTTGGCCTCTATTCCTCTTTGCCCTCCCAGTCAGTGGGTCTATGGGTAGAGAACAATGAAATGAGAGAGGAGGAGAAAATAAATAAGGACTAAATAATAGGGCTGTCGAGATTAGAAAAATTAATCACATGATTAATTGCGCTGTTAAACAATAATAGAATGCAATTTGTTTAAATATTTTTGGATGTTTTCTACATTTTAAAATATATTAATTTCAGTTACAACACAGAATACAAAGGGTACAGTGCTCACTTTATATTTTTTTTATTACAAATATTTGCACTGTAAAAAAACAAAAGAAATACTATTTTTCAGTTCACCTAATACAAATACTGTAGTACAATCTCTTTATCACAAAAATTGAACTTACAAATGTAGAATTATGTACAAAAAAACCTGCAGCCAAAAACATAACAAAATGTAAAACTTTACGGCCCACAAGTCCACATACTTACTACTACTTCAGGAAATCACTCAAACAAGTCCCCCCTACCCCATTTTTAGGAGCTAATGCTGCCTGCTTCTTGTTTACAATGTCACCTGAAAGTGAGAACAGGTGTTTGCATGGCATTACTGTAACTGGCATATCAATATATTTATGTACCAGTTGCGCTAAATATTTATATGTCCCTTGATGCTTTAAGTACCATTCCAGAGGACATGCATCTGTGCTGATGACAGATTCTGCTCAATAATGATCCAAAACAATGCAGACTGACACACGTTCTTTTTCATCATCTGAGTCAGATGCCGCGAACAGAAGGTGGATTTTCTTTTTTGGTGGTTCGGGTTCTGTAGTTTCCACGTCAGAGTAAAACCATGGAACAGGAGACATGCAATTCTCTTCCAAGGAGTTCAGTCACAAATGTAATTAACAATTAATTTTTTTTAACAAGCATCGTTATCATGGAAGTATGTCCTCTGGAGGATTGGTGGTCAAAGTATGAAGAGGCATGTGAACATTTAGCATATTTGACATGTAAACACTTTGCAATGCCGGCTACAAAGTGCCATGCAAACGCCTGTTCTCACTTTCAGGTGACATTGTAAATAAGAAGTGGGCAGTGTTAGCTCCTGTAAATGTAAACAAACTCGTCTCTCTCAGCGATTGGCTGAGCAAGAAGTAGGACTGAGTGGAATTGTAGGCTCTAAAGTTTTGTTTTTTGGGCTGTTTTCTTAATGAGTGCAATTATATAACAAAAAAATTTATGCATTTGTAAGTTACACTTTCACAATAAAGAGATTGCACTACAGTACTTGTATGAGGTGAACTGAAAAATAGTATTTATTTTGTCACTTACAGTGCAAATATTTTGTAATAAAAATAATATAAAGTGAGCACTGTACCCTTTGTATTCTGTGTTGTAATTGAAATCAATATATTTGAAAATGTAGAAAAACATTCAAAAATATTTAATACATTTCAATTGGTATTCTATTGTTTCAGTGCAATTAAAACTGAAATGAATCATGATTAATTTTTTTAAATTAATTGTGTGAGTTAACTGGTTAATCAACAGCCCTACTAAATAAATAAATAAATCCATCCCCCAACAGTCCTAGGCAGCTTTGGGGGGAAATTAGTTATGCATATTTGGGAGGGGGGGTTAAGTGTATTTTTGGAGGACTCAGGTGTTATGGTGATGGGCACTCTTATAAGAACTTGGACAGACAGATATAAGTCAGGCAGAGATAGGATCATATGAGTGCCTTTTTTTCAATACATAATTTACTATGTTAATTTCTGGAATGGCTTAATCGTATACAGCCCAGGCTAAAATAAATTCTATAAATGTAGAATAGTTGTATTTCATAGGAAAGGACTACAGGTAATTTAGATAACTTAATATATTTTAAAGAGAGGGTTGGAAATTTGATGTCAAAATAAAGGCTATAATGGATTCAGAGAGACAAATTCAAAAATTCATGCAAACTAATTTGCACTTTACCATGAGTCTAATGTGCCTCTCAACACAAGCCAAAAATACCCAACTTCTTTTTACAGCACATAATGAACATACCTTGCCCCTGCATTTCTGACCTAATCTCTCTTGTTTTCTCATTTTCAAGCTGGATCATGGTGGTAGGTGTGTTTTTTTTTTTAAAGGGCTCAACTAGAGTTCCCAATGTTGTATTTAAAAAAGGACTGTTTTTTTAGCACCCTCTTCCCACTATTATTATTATTATTATTTATTATATCATTAATAATATAACAAGCACTACTCACCTACATTCACCATCATTTCTTGCTGCTTTCTGAAGCGCTCAGCAGCTTCCCATCTTGTTGTACAGAGATGAAAACAATAAGGGACGCTCCTTGTAATAAAAGACTTTTGGAAACCCTCGGCTCAACATTCTGCAGGGCTTCAACCCAGCCTTCAGCTGTCCCCATGCACTGTAGTGCATCAACAACTGAGGTCTAAGGTCTTCCCAAAAATACTTTCATGCACAAAAAACTCCTTTGGCACAGGTGTTCGATTTTTAACTCCTCTTTTCAGAGACATTTGAACACGAAAGTGTGTATAAACAGGTGTGCCTGTGTAGATTTGCACACTTAGAGTTGGAGGCCCTGGTCTGAAACTTAGGCCCTGAAGTTCTGCGATGAATGTACATATGTTTGTTTATACCACAGCTCTCTATAGGGGAAATATATTTTGGACCTCTAAAAATACATCTATAGTCTGGGAGAGATAGTAGTTTCCCTTGCTGATTGACGTAGTAGATTTGGTGTGTATTTAGAGCTGATTCAAATTTTAATAATGGCAAAAATTGCTTGCTTCCAAAACTTGTATGTAAAGTGCACAGTTCTAGCATTATTCTGAGGTATTAATGGGGTCAAATAATCACACCACTATCTGAAAATGACTTGCGTACTAACTAAGAATACTATTATTAGGAGATACTGGAGGAAAACAAATGATACTCTGCTTTTTTTTAGTTTACTTTTTGGATTGGACCCCACTTCGTGTTGTCAGTTTCATTGATTTTCCTGCAGGTGAAGAAGCACTTAGTATTTTGTGGAATCTTGGTTAGTTTCCGCTGTTGTTTGTATGGGTCTTTCACACCACGACAAGGGAGAGAACAATATTTCTTAAAAACAAATGCAATTGTAAAACCTCAAAGGGTAGCAGGAGGACTCTAAGGAAGGTGTAAGGCCTGAAATCACTTTTAAACTCCTTGTTTAGTTGTTTGTTCTCCTGTAGCACCTAAAGATCTCCAGGATAGTGTGCTTTTAAGTTTTATCTGTTTGAACTCCAATTATTATGCTGAAGGCCGAAGCTCCAGTGGTGTGTAGACACCACCTTATTTTAATGTTTTTAGAATTTTTTTATAACCTATGAACAAGTTGGTACATGAGATGGCGAGATTTGTGTGTGAGATTTTGAGGATTTGTCACAGGTGGGGATATTATATTACTCTCACCAAAGGCTCTTAAGCAAAGTAAGCAGTCATGGAATAAGAGGGAAGATCCTGTCATGGATAGTAACTGGAAACAAAGGGGCCGGGAACGAGGGGTTTGGGGTGCAGGAAGGGGCTCAGAGCTGGGGGAGGGCATTGGGGTGTGGGAGGGGGTCAGGGCTCTGGGCTGGAGATGAAAGGTTTGGGGTGTAGGTAAGGGGCTCTGGGTTTTGGGGGGCTCAGGGAAGGGGATTGGAGCAAAGGGTTGGGGCAACCAATGGATAGGTAAAGGAGCAAAATGTACTTCCAGTTCTGCCCCAGGTACATCTTCGCTGATGAATGTTGGCACTTCATGTGATAATGATAGTAAGCATTGTAGTGGGGAGTTTGTATTAAAGTGCTTAAGCATTTGTAGTGTCTTTACTCTGTTTCCCTATTTTGTTCATGTTTCTTCAGAGTTACTACTGAAATTAAGGTGTTTCACTGTCCAGATCTCTTTTCTGATTGACACTTAGACATCTATCAGTGACCATCTACATTTTGATTTGCACTGTTTGTAATAGTTTTCTTCCTCCCCATATAAGATGGATTTCTCATTTCACACCCTGTTTACCTGACTTTCCATTCTCAGAGTCAACTGTTAGTGTTGAAATCTGCATACTAGCACAGTATGGCTCAATACTCCTTCTACACACTCTCACTAGGGCACCCACACTGGGGTGGGTGGCTGGGTAGAGGAAGCATGCTGGGATGGAAGGAACCAAATGCTTTAGTCTTCCTTCTGCATTAAGGGGGACTTCCCCAGGCAAGTAATGCATTGGAGCCCATGGCACCATGGTGGGAGGCTCAGTTCTCACCACCTCCTTGGTGGCTGCTGTTCTACTTTTCTGTCCCAAAAAGGCTCAAGAACATTTTTGTTTATGCTGAGATTTCCAAAGGGATGAAAGAAGTTAAATGTCCAACTCCTATTGCAATTTATTGGGTGTTGGATATCTAATTCCTGTAGACTTCTTTGAATATCCCAGGCTTAACATGTAGTTCTCACTTCCTCCTCACTTGAGGAGCCTACACCCCATTCTCCTCATCTAGAAAGCCTAGCAGGCAGATCGTTTTCAAGTCATCCAAGATTCTTCTTCATTGATAGGTGAATAGTGCATAGGATGTCATTTGTAGCGTTGATGTGATTTTATTAAAATGAGCAATCTACTATTCAATTCTAATATTTAGAGAGCACTACAATACCTTCGTTATGACGAATTCTGCGGTATTTCAGATACCTAAAACTGAGAGTTCTAAAAGTGATTTCAGAATCTCCTGCAGGTATATATTTGTGTTGCCGGTGTGTGTGGTGTGGATTATCATACAATATTTTTAACATGCTCTAACATATCATCAGATATGTGAAAAAGTGAGTTAATAATGTGAATGTCTGCTATCCTGCTGCTTTGTAAAACCATTCTTAATTTAAGCCATACACAAAGTGTGCTTTCCAGTTACAAAAATTTATGATATGTATCAGGCAGGAGTGAAACCGTGATACAGAATTGTGACTGATGTAAAACAGACATACAAAATGAGTAGCATTAGGACATTTACTTTGAAGTTTGTTAAAACCAGTAAAGTGATATCCACTTTAAGTGAAACCTGCTGTTAAAGATACCTACTGGATTTGGGGAACATTTTACTTTTGAACTTATTTCTTGCACTTTGCCTTCCCATTTACTATGTTTTGTGGCATTTGAGGCAGGCTGGGCTGAAATAGCTACTCAGGTATTCATAGTATCTTTGTTTGTGGATGACCAGATATTTGAGCCCATCTAGTACCTGGAAAAAGTGACAGTTGAATGTTCCTTGTATGAAGGAGTTAACCGAATATGACTAAGTGGTTGAAATAAATAATGGTTTATCTGCATTCAGCATACTTCTGTGGCATGAAGATGTATAAATATACAGAAATATGAAAGACAGAAGAAATCACTGAACATGTTTAAAAATAGCTGTATTCGGACATGAAGTAAAAGCGAAACAATAGGGGTCGTCAATCTGTCTGTACAGCCTCTTCCTTCTGCCCCATACAACTACTGTCTCTCACATTGTCCTGTCCAAATCTATTGTGCACTTTTGCTCGCTCACTCTGTCCTACATTTCATATTTCTGTATATTTATTCTTCATACTATGGAAATATCCTGAATGCTCATCATATATAATATAAAAATGATTTTTCTGAATATATAATATATATGCCTGAAGAGTTCTTAAAGTAAGGTGTGAATCTGAACCACAATAGCCAATAGAATAGCTCTTCAGACTCTAAAGTTCTGTCCATATGCCATCAGAGAAACAAAAATATTATAAATTGATGAGATATCTTACAAGAAAACTTTCTAAAACATAACACAGTAATTTAACTGCATAGGGCCTGATCCAGTTTCCAGTGAACCCAATGGAAGCCTTTCCATTGACTCAGCTGAGAGTTAGAGGAGGCCCACGCCGGTGAAATAACCTATATATGCTGCTCATTGTTTTGTAAGAAGGTTATTTCATTTCAAAATGGTGCTTCCATTTGGAAGCCTTGTGTGTATGATGTTCATGTCTGTGTATTTTTGCTCTTAGAGTAAAACCACAAAACACCAGTAAGAGACGTAAACTGAAATCCTGGTCCGGTTAAGTCCATGCCAAAGTCCCATTGACTTGAACTGGGGCCACAACTTTGCTCATGAATACTAGAGAAAAAAATTATGCATCTCTCCTTTTCTGCACCTTCCGTTAGCATGCAAGTCCTAAAACACAATAGACAGATTGACCGACCCCTATTGCTTCAGTTTTGCTGAGCTGTGGACTCAAGACTACAGAAACACCATGGAGGGAAGAAGTCTGAAAATAATATTCTACTACAGCATGGCTTGGTGTGGGAGCGTGCCCAGTCCACAAACTTACCAATGGAAGGCTGCAGCCCAGAGGCTATAGGAGTTGCTATGGAGTGGCTTTGTAAGTTCTCCATCAATTGGCTTAGAGCATTGGTTCTCAATGTGGGGGTCGGGACCCCTCTGGGGGTCGCGACCCGGTTTTGCGGGGGTCGTAAGCCCCTGCAGCCGGCCCCAACCCCTGCTGCGGGCTGCTGGCATCTGGCGCCCCTGTGAGCTCAGTCCCAGTGGGCTCCCCGCACACACACACACACCCAGTCCCAGCCGGCTACAGGTGCCTCCATGAGCCGAGCCCCAGTCACGGCGGGCTACAGGTGCCCCCCAGCCGGCTACAGGCGACTCCGCGAGCTGAGCCCCAGTTGCGGCGGGCTCCCCGCGCCCCCCCCCCCCAGCCGGCTCCAGGCACCCCCGTGAGCCAAGCCCGGTTGCGGCAGGTGCCCGGCAGCCTCACGAGCTCAGGCCAGTCGGGGCGGGCTCCCGGTGCCCCCCTGGCCCCGGCCAGCTCCAGGCGGCCCCTGCCCCGGGGGGCTGCTGGAACCCCCCACCCCCAGCTGGCCCCTTCCATGGCAGGCTGCAGGCATGTCCCCGCCAGCCTGGCCCCTGCCCCAAAGGGCTGCCAGCAGCCCCCCGCCCCCAGCCCGACCCCTAAGGGGGGTCGCACTTAGAGGCCTTGTGTCCAAAAGGGGTCACCAATACAAAAAGTTTGAGAACCGCTGGTTAGAGAGATTGTCTTCCTATTTTTGAATAGATGATTTACAGCTATCCAGTTTACTCAGGCTTTGTATGAGTGGTGAGACTTTCCCACAAAGGGCTTAATCTTGTCATTGCTTGCTGCAGATCATAATGCTTGGTATCATCAGTAGTGCTTGTGTGCAACCACCGATGGGAATATGTTATTTCTTGGTAATTTGTCAGGATTAGGCCCTTGTATTGTATTTTACATGCATAACTTTCTGGTTTTTGTTTACATGTTTTGTTTTAATGTGTGCCATATATGTTGGTCTTTCCTATGCAAACTGTACATTAGCGCAGTGCTATATTATTTGAGATCTCCACAAATTCTCACTTAGGTGCACAGATGGTTCATACTATAGAATTCCTATGTATGCAAAATACTTGATTTTCTTATCTATTTAGATAAGAAAACATTTACACTTTTCAAATTTAAATACTAACGGACACTAACTCTAAGGAAGGAGAACCTGGGAATTTTAATCATGTGTATCCACACTCCTGATAAACACCAGGATGATATAAGGGATAATGAAACGTAGACATTATGTAACTGCCACTTAACTTGATTTGTGTATTTATTGCAGTTGTGGTGGGTGGTGGTAGTCTTTTATTTTATTTTATTTTATTCGTATTACAGTATCATGTAGGAGCACAGAATTCCATTGTGTCAGGTGCTGTACAAACACAACAAAAATGGTCCCTGCCTGAAAGAGCTTACAGTCTCCGATATAGATCTATCTAGTGTCTGAGCATATATTTAGACTTTGATCTGCAACATATAATACATTCATGGGGAGCCCCCATGAAATCAAACTTAATTCACATGGGGCAGGCAGACTGTCAGTTGCAGGATCCAAGCCTTATATTTTGATAGCCTTATTAAATTTACACTCCTGTACCCAGCAATTAGCCCTATCATTCAGATATAATACCAGCTTCTGAGCTCTGGTACATAGTATGTTATTGTATGTGGCAGATTTTCTACAAATGATTTTGTAGTCTCTACATTGTAAAAGGTGCTTAAGAGGCTGCAGGAAATTGTTCCCTATCCCTTCCCAAACTCGGGAGAGAGCCTGAAAGTATTACCTACATAAAGAGTTCCTTAATAGTACTTTGAAAGCCATCCAGTCTCTTTCCGAAGCATTGAAGGATGGCTAAACTAAAACGCACAAAACATGCTTTAAAACTTCAAAAGCGTGTATGTGATTTCATAATGGGCAAATGCCTGGTAAAAGTTTCTTTGTCAATTTGAAGTTTTAACACCTACCCTTTGTTTAAGATTCTGTAAGTATTTTAAGATTAGATTGTTTGTCTAGGGTAGAGTATGAGAGTTATTTTTGCTTTACCAGAAGCCTATTACACGGGCTGGTTCCAGTCCCTTGCTAAAAAGCTTTTTCTTTTGCCATTAATTTTAATGTTTAAATAGCATGTGTATTTTCCTAAGGCTGCATAAAGATACGTATAAGTAGAAGGAGACGCTGGTTGGGAAGATCCAGTGTTCACTGAAGCCTTTCACATATATAGAATACTGAATATCTAAACCATTATTTAGCATCAGAATCAGTTATGGTTGTCTGACTGATGGACAATTTTTTCCTGACCCAGTCTCTCTGCAAGTGACCTATACTGTCTAGACAGTTGCATATTATTTACACATTCATTTCAGATTTATAGTTCTTTTAACTAAAGTTATGGGTGTTAGTTTGCCACTGACTTCATATCCATATAACTATTTGAAATACACTAAAACAATGTTCGTCCCTTTATGTTCCTTCCATTGCTTGCTGTTTCATCCCTCCCTACTCCTCCCTTCTTTCTCCCCTCTGTCCCCCTCCCCCCTCCCCCAAATATTAATCAACAAGGAAGAGAGAACAAAACCTGCTAATTTCAAAGAGCTGAGATCAATTCTGACTGATCCCATTGGTTGGCTAGGGAATCGCAGAAGCAATGTTTGCATCCAGTTTCCAAGTCTAAAATGCCAGGAGGCCTAAAATAAAAGACTTTCTCTGTGGAACTATTTCCTAAAGGCTAGAAAGGAGGTCATGTTAAAACAACTCTGAATGCGCTGTGTGAAGGATCTGCACAAAGGTAACTTGCAATAGCTCTTTGTAATGTGTGAGTTTCTCCCCAGAATCATGATCAAATAGCCCCAAAGTGGATGCGGGAGAGCATGAAATAATGCTGTGCCGTTACTGTTAAACTGAAGTCTTCTCTATGACCTGTAACCAGACAGTGGATAGCTTACCTATAAACCCTTCTATAATTAGATGTGTTACTTGTTTTAAAGGGTATGATGAGACAAAATATGAAATCATATGTTTTTAGAATATTCACCTAGCCTTTAATGAAGGTGGTTGCTGCCTGCTCTCTTTTGTATCTAGTTATCTCTTTAATCTGTGTGTACGTGCACAGAAATGTGCATCCTCTGAGGACTCATCTGTCTATGGAAGTGTATATATAAGAGAATACATGCGGGTGTGGTATAACGTAAAGGCTTCATCAGCAGGAGATTGGGATGGTCACGCTCAGGAGTGGTGCAGCCAGGAATGACTTATGCAGGTCATTCCAATCAAGGGCCAGCGAAACCTTGCCATTGTGGGTTTTGCATATGTCCCATGTTACGCACAAGGTTTTTAGGAATGATTTATAGGTGTTAAAAATTTCACTGGGCCTATTCCCTGTAAAAGTGCAACTGAAAAGCCTTTGTCAGGTCAAAAACCAAACCTCAAAAATATGTTTAACTGTACTGACTTTCTTTCGTTTTTAAGGTGGAATTGAGGTTAGGGGATCTTAGATGGGAGGAACAAGTAATAGAAGTGAAGTTGGACTGGGTATAGGGGCTAGTCAATTGGGCTAGGGAATGGGGATAGAGATGTTTGGGATGGCCGAACCAGGGAGTCCTGTGTCCCAGTCAGAATGGCAAGGCTGGCTGCTAGTCCAGTGGTTTTCAACCTTTTTTCATTTTCAGACCCCTAAAAAAAATTCAAATGGAGGTATAGACCCTGTTGGAAATTCAACCTGTGGGTTGTGGACTCCTAGCATAGAAATCTTAGAAAACTGACTGAACAGAATTCAACTATAAATGTGACTTGCGCTCAGCATGGCATTTGGTGCAGCATGTGAAAGGGCGCTAAACCGTGGGTTTCTATGGTAACTGCCATGCTTCCGGGTTTTGACCTGAAGGTGGGGGTATTCACATACTTTTGATCAGAAAAACGGAGTGTCTTTTCTGGGATCTGAAACTTTATTTCATAGTCACCTTTTGCGGACTCCTAAGACATAGTCTGTGGACCCCCCGCAGTCTGCGGACTACAGGTTGAAAATCACTGCTCTAGTCTATTAATCAATTCTCAGTGGTTTGAGCATTGGCCTGCTAAATCCAGGGTTGTGAGTTCAATCCTTGAGGGAGCCATTTAGGAATATGGGGCAAAAATAGGGATTGGTCCTGCTTTGAGCAGGGGGTTGGACTAGATGATCTCCTGAGGTCCCTTCCAACCCTGATGTTCTATGAACTGCTCTCATGCTTTGTCCCACTTGCTAACAGTGATAGTTAGCAACAGCATTGGTAAATATCAGTAATAGTTACAAAAAGAGGCAAATAGAAGAGATACTAGTACAGGCAAGGGAAGGGGTCCTGGAAGAAGGAAGCAGTTATATATGGTAGAGTGCAAGGGCTCACAAGGACAGGGAGGCTTCAGGGAATGAGGTGGGGTTTTGAAGATGAATGAAAGAAATAGTAGGAGCAAACGGAAGGATGCGGAGGCGAAAGAAAAGAAAGATGGTTAAAAAGAAAGAGGGGGGCCTACAGTATAGGAACAGGAGCCATATTATGAGGCGAGACAAAGATTTGTTTATCAATAAGTTCCCTTAATCTTGTTGAGTGAAGAGCATGTGTGTGAAATGGCGGGGAGTGGGCATTCAAGAAACTGGATTTCAGCAATATTCATCCACAATTCTGATGGGGCTACATTTATGGTACATTGGAAACTGACTAGATGTAAATAACTAAAGATATCAAATTAACTACTCTTTCTGAAGAAAAAATAGTTTTACATTTCTAAATCATAATCCTAAAACCACACACTTTCCAGATAGCAGAGGAGGAAAAAAATGGACCTTTTTGGAGTGTTACTTTCAGCCTCTGAATCTTTCTGTTTAGCTAATACAGTAAAAGATTAATTCTCACACAGCACATTGCCTGGAGTTCAGTGCACATGTTTACTGATGTGTACAGCTCTCAAATAAGTTTAGTGCTTCTTTCACCCACTGTTAGGAAGTATATTTAAAAGAAATTGCCTTTTATAGATTTAAATTACAAAAGTACTGATATCATGTAAAAAGCACTTCAACTCATGCAAGCATACAAATGTGTAAATCTTAGGGAAAAAGATACCCAAGACTAATATGAATGTAAATAGGATTAGCTGCTTGCATTAGTGTCTGAAATGCAATTTAAAATGCTTACTGTCTGGTTATTCTTAAATATACACATTTCAAAATATATCCTGCTGGAACTCAAATATAGGACTAATTATTGATTTTTCTGAACAAGACTACACTCAAGATGTTTTTGCTTATTGACAGCTCTGTTAATAGAGGATTCTGGAATTTTTAGTAAAGTATAGAAAAGGCTTTACACTGGCTGCTATATAGACATTTTAAAGTAAAATGAGGACAGATTTTCCCCCTCTAAAATGAATACATAGTAAGACCAGGCTCCATCCTCTCACTGGAACATGAGAAACAACTACAGCCATCAGACTCTCTCAAAGTCCATGAAAAAGAATAATTTTCAAATAATGGTACTGCTAAAGCTGCATAAATAAATGTAGCCAGCTTTTCATTAGAGATTTCAGTCCTCTAGGCCATGGCTTCTATGTCCTTTAAGCAGCCTTAGTGACCCCATAGGGAACTTAATTTTGTTATTACTTATGTTAAATTGATAGAAGTATGGGTTATAAGAAGCTTAAAAGTCAATTATATGGCATGTGCTTGAAACTAGGAATAGGGCAAAATTTGTGATTCTCAGGGCTTTACATGTTCCTTACTATGAGTACTAGCTGATAGAGAGATGGTAATTCCATATCTAAAAATAACTCTAGATTCTTCTAAATTGTTAATCTTAAATGAGAGCTAAAATATGGTAACATTATTTTTCTCTTTGTATGTAGCATATATATTGGAACAATACATTAGGAATATACCTCTTTTACAGGAAATCATATAAAATTATTAATTAAGGTATATGAGTATCCTATTAAATTAGACAAACTGCTGTCAACAGAAGCAATACGTTAGCTTTTACATTCTAGATACAGTAACTGAACAATGAAGAAAAGGTAATGTGTTCATCCCCCCCAAAAAAGGCACTTTAAAAACATCCACTAGCATGAATGTTCAGAAACAGGATCCTAGTCATGCACGTTTAAACAGAAGCTTGCTGAATTGTTTAGGAGCTTCAAAATAAGAAAATGAGTTTGAATCTGATGAAATTTCAATCTGTGGCTTCTGATTTTTTGCCCTGGGGTATATGCACAGAGCTCCTATTTACTTCCCTCATTGGAGTGGTCCAGGTTAATAATAATGGAAAATATCTGATATTCTTCCTTTATTTTTTTATTTGGATTTTGTTTTTAAGATTCTGATGGTAGGAAGGGACTGGTCATTTTGATTGTTGTGTTGGAAATCTAGCTAATTTTGAAGTAGTGTTGAAGAAATGGTTTAAGGTTGATTATCCCTACTGCGGCACGCTGTTAGATCCTGAAGACAATGGGAGGCAGGTGTATCAAAGGTAGAATTTGACTTGGCGTAGTAGAACAAATTCCCATGTTAATTGTATCCGAATAAGCCTGGAAGCACCTGAACTTTCAGCCAAGGTCCTGGATGGAGTTGTTTTTTCTACAGTAGCCTGACATTGTCTTTGAATATGCCAGTCTGCTGCAAAACCTAAGATTCGTGGCCATCTTTGGTTTGCAATGTATGCATACATTTTGGGGGTGGCCTAATGACTCTGTAATTAAGGTTGCATTAGGTTTTTTCCTTAGCATGAGGATTAATGGCATGAGTTGCAAAAGTGCCTACTTGATTTAGTAGCACAAGTCCCATTGAAAGCTGATGGCACTTGTGTTCCTAAGTCATTAGGCACTTTTGAAGATCTCCCCCTAAATCCCTTAAGTAAACATGTGCATAGACTCACTGAAGTTAATTGGCTTGATTCCGATTTTATAGTATTATAAATCAGGAATAACTGCATAAGACTACTCACATGAGTAGAGCAAGCAGGACTTGCTCTTTGTCATGCACGTCCTGTTTCTTTCCCAATCCTGCCTAGTTTCTCAAGTAGCACACTGTATTGTAAGTGGATCGGTTGCCAGTGTTACGTAATATAAATAATGATAATCTGATACATCACTTCTTAAATTATCTAAACATAAAGGGAGCATAAGTGAGACCCAAATATCGTTTTGGGTGTTTACAGAAATAAAAATAAATGAACATATTTTTTAAAATAATATTTTCCGATGTTCAGGTTGAATTAACTTAAGAAATATGAATATGTATAGGTAGCATTAATTCTTCGGGGTTTTGAAAATTCTTACAACCACATAATTAAATGAGTGCCTTTAGAAATACTGATAAAACCCATTGCCATTCAAATATCCATACAAGACAACAGGGGCTGTAAGCTGTAGGCTTTAGAGATTACCGGTAGTTTGGCCATAAGCCAGTATTTATCACAACATTTCCATCTTAGAAGATAAAATTTAATCATTTTTATTTAAATATAAATATGAATGCTGTTTTTTTTTAAAAAGAAATGTATAAACTAATCACACTATCTTTATTTTAGAGACGCTTGCAGGTATTGTCTCTATTCAAGTGAGCCATGCCAGCCTTTGTTGTGCTGTTCGCTTTTCTTCATCAGATTTTGTTTTTCCTACAGGGTGCATGAGGAATGGGTGGTTGACCCAAATACAATCCTATCTCCTCATTTTGCCAAGATCAAAGACATTTCTAGTGTTTTATGTGCTGCCTCTCCAATTGGCAAAGTCTAAAAATGGTGCATGAGGCATTTTTCCATTTCCTAAACACACAGTCAACCCGGAGTCAGTCTTCTGCACTGTCTCGTATTTTCTGTGTGCTGCTAGTAATATATGCTGCCTGCATGTCATGATGTGTCCTGCAGACAGTAAATTAAAATGGCAAATATCTTTCAGGGTGTCCTATAATGTGCCCTTAAAACGGTGCATGCAGTTTTATGAACGCAAAATCCTGAGATTGTTTTCATGTGCTGCATTTGTTCCTGTCAAATGGGTAGTTCTATGGCTATTCCATATTCATACACAAAAACATGGTATGAAAAAATAAGGATCAAATATCCCTGTAGTTTCCCGGCCGGTTTTGAAAATGTTGCCCACCTTCTTTCCCAGAGCGTATGACCAGAGTTCCTAGGGGTGAGTAGGGAGAGACCGCAGGAAATTCTACTTGATTAGCCAATATTTTGAATTGGGGAACTTGGTTGCCCCTTTTGACCCTGATTAGTTGGCTGGCTGAGAAGTAATTCCCTTAAGTAAAGGGAGCTGTAAGCATTTGGGATATTTTGCCCCATCTGTCAGCTACTGGGAGGCTTTCCTATCTACTCATGTGTGCTGGAGTAGTGTTGTTGGTTAGCAATGCATGTTTGCAGTGTTTATGCTTGCACTGTATACATTACTATACTAACTATTGTATTTTCTATATCAGAAATACTGCGTCATCATGCAATCAAAACTATTTGTCTACTTTGGTTTTGGATGTTGGTAAGAACCTTGTAGAGCAGCTTGTTTGAACTGGGTTGAAGAATGAATAGTCCTTACAGGGTGGTTAAATTATCAAACCAATTTTACTCCAGAATGGGGGCAAAGCTGGTCTTTCTCTCCAAACTTGCAATTGGGAGACAAGAGAATACCTCAAAGCATGGGATGTTTGTGAAACCATCCAGCAGAGGTTGCTAGGGTTGTCCTAACTCTGATCTGATGTCTGAGTCAGACAGGTAGGCCTAAGATGTCAGTGGCATATGTTGTCTTGTGATCACCTGGTTCCTGTGTAATTTGGTACAAGAGATTGCCCTTTTCCATACTGCAAGGATTATTTGCATCAGACTGCATCATAAATGAATGCACTTGCAGCTTTTCTATATTTTCATTTAGAATGACATCTCACCTCCCTTTTGTCCCAGATCTAGAGCTGTGGTCCAGTTGTAACTCAAGGGGGCAGGTGCATGCATGTGTATGTAAATGTGTCTGAAGCCAGCAAGATAGTTCTCTGTGTAAGTTAGAGCAGTTTACTGGGGTGTTCTTCATAAGGCCTGGAGAGTTTGTATTTAACATTTTTATTTACACATTTTGTAACACAGCTGTAGTGGGGCAGCTGCCCCACTCCAGTGGAAAAGGGTTTAAAACAGCCCAAGAAAGGGTTGTGGCTGGGAGCAAGCAAGCTCCAGCTTGATTGAACAGAGCAGCCACAGCTGTGGCTGGGTCAATTAGGGCCCAGCTGGCCCTGATATAAGGGCCCAGAGTTTGGAGCACAGGAAGAGTCTCCTCTGTCTGTGGAGGCAGACAGGCCTGGCTGCTAGGAGCTTGAGTAGGTACCTAGAGTGAAGCAGGGCTGGGGCAAGGCAAGAGGAGCTGGGGAAGCTCTGGCCTGGAAACCTCCAGGCTGCAGAGCCTAGGTGAAGGCCCAAGAAAGGGTACTGGGGTTGCAGGGGGCAGCCCATAGCTCTAGAGGCAGCAGGCCAAGCCCCCCTTGCCTGTGATGAATGGCAATGATACTGCAGTCTGCCCCCCCAGAGAACAGGGGCAAGTGGTGACTAGCAGTTGCCTAGACTGAGGCAAGGTGGGGATAGAGGGTGGGGGTTCCCCAGGGAGGGGAGACCCTTAGACCTGAGGAGGTACTGCAGGGGTGCAGCACCCAAGGGAAGAGGGCACTGGGCCCGATCTGGGAGGGACACGGGGCCAGAGCAGCAAGCGGGACATTGGCGTGCAGAGGGCGCTCAAGAGGCTGGAGAGCTAATTCCTGTACAGACCAGCAGGAGGCACTGCAGGGGTGAGTCCACACTCTGCTACAACAGCCATGAGAGCCTTCTGTAAGCGTCAGCCAGCCACAGTCTAAGCTGTCCACTGAACTTCCCTAATGCAGGATGACTTCTGGTCTCTGCCTTTGCACTCAACATCCTTGCACCACAAAGGCAGCTGTTCCACAGAGGTGCAAAGCTATTTTATACTGCAACTCTGGTTTACAAGAGCAGAGGATCTTGATTCCTTTATTTCTTCCAGTGAAGGAATGAAAATATTTCCCCCTTATCTATATATATAAAAGTCAAATGGTGTATGCATATATGCGTGTATGTTTCAGCTAGATACTTGAAATTTGGTACAGTTATAGGCTTTAGGGTCCTAATCAGGGTAAGAATAGAAATTTTTTAAAATCTCATCTCTTACACCCCCTAGGTGTGAAATCCTCTAAAGCTCATTAACATCAACTACACAGCTCACATAACATCATCCGTGCAGCAGGTTGACACATGCTGTTGTCTGTGACATAGTTATGATGTAATAATACAGATAACTAGAGAGCTTAGTGTTGTGTAGCGCAAACATAATTAAATACACTGTTTTTTTTTCTTAAAAAGGACCCTATTTGTTATGCCGCATAAAAAGCGAAAATGTATCGGAGAAACCACATCTACATGCAAGAGAATGAAATTACTTAGACAAAATGAGACTTCTGAACAAAATTTGTATTAATAAAAAACATTGTAGTCTTTTTACATCCTAGTCTATTATAATTCTTGCCTGGCTGATCCTAACCCCCACAATAAGGAAAGAGGCCTGCCTTCTCCATTTTCTCAGGCAATATCCTTGTTCTTTTTGGCAAAGTAGTTACTACTGGGTGGGTAATGGCATCTCTTAGGAGAACCCAATTATATTTAACTGCGATGATTTTTCCTGTAATTAAGCATTTGCTGTAATCTTAGGAATTCAGCTGGATATAGTGCGAACCATGGGCAATTTGATACACTTCTACCGTGTAGTGTTTAAAAGCAGCCCACTGTGTTACAATTTGGTTTAAATATTTATATAGTCAGAATATTTTAATTAGATAGTCAATATTTTAATTTTGTCTCTGTTAGGAGAGCTATTAGTAGAACACTACATTACAGAAATCAAACAGAAGCATCGGTCTCCATAAACAAACTATCAATGACCATCTGGAAAGGTGTTGTACAAGGGTACTGAGTGATGGTCTAGTGCTATAAAATGAAACATGATTAAGTGGAAGGAAGGAAAATAGAGGCAGAAGATGGTTTTTTTTTTCTTTCTGTCTTTTGGCCAAATCCAAGCCAAAAGCACAGTTTGTGTGAATAAGGCAAGCAGGATTTGGCCTTCAAAACAAAAGTGTTTTTACATTCTGCTATTTCAGTGCTGTCCAGTAACTTCATTTAGAAGGAATTTAGAACAGCATATTCACTTGAAATAACCATCTTTATTATAGAAAAGGAGGAGTACTTGTGGCGTCTTGGAGACTAACCAATTTATTTGGGCATAATTTGGCTAGTCTCTAAGGGTATGGCTACACTAGCAGCTGGATCGGCAGTTAGCACTGTATCGGCGATCGATTTATCGCATCTCACTTAGACGCAATAAATCGATCCCCGAATCGACTCCTTTACTCCACGTTGGCAAGAGGAGTAAGCGGAGTCGGCAGGGGAACAGCCATGGTTGACTCACCGCTGTGAGGACGGCCAGGTAAGTCGACCTAAGATACTGTGATTTCAGCTATGCTATTCGCGTAGCTGAAGTTGTGTATCTTAGGTCGACCCCTTCCCCTCCCCTCCAGTATAGCTCAGTCCTAAGGTGCCACAAGTGCACCTTGTTCTATTTGCGGATACAGACGAACACAGCTACTATTCTGAAACCATCTTTATGATATGTACCACCTGGTATTTCCATACTCTTTGTATTTTCCACAGTGTTGCATGTGTAGCAGGTTCATTGCCTTCTGGATAACATCAGTTCATCTAATAGGGGTGTATGTGCAAAATGATTATTCAAATAATTGTTGGAATTATTTGATAGCGATTAAAAAAAAAACCTGGGGCATTGTTTACATATGCCAGCATTGACTGCATAGATGGCCTCACTGTTTGCTGTGATAAATCATCGCTCAGACTGTCTTCTGTTTCTTCAGTAAACACTACAGAATTCAAAGCAGAACTGAAGGTGGTTCTATTTCTTCAGCTTCAATGGATTTCCTGGCTTGATTTGCAATAGCTCTTGAATACTAAATGGCAGTTGCTGAGCCCATGCTTCTTGACCTAAGGCTATGTTGGTATTAGTTGTTATAACCCTTTAGCTATTCAGAGTAAGTGGGGCACTTCATTAGCTTCTGCTAAAGACAAAACAACAATGTTTGTTTAAACTAGTGAATCTTAAAGCTCTGCTTTTTTTCACACCATTTAGATGATTTCCCACAAGCTTCCCCCTTGGGATTGTCTTAAAAAAATCACCATTTTTTCAGGTGCTGAACAAACTTGAAACTAAGTTACTGTAACCTCCTCCTTTCACTTAATGTGTGTGCGTGTGTCTGAGAGAGAGAGAAATCTGCATGTGAAATATGTTAGGTTTAATGTGTCATTTATTTTTGAGACTTCTTTGGGGGCAGTATCATACTGCACAAACCACATTTTAACATTTCCCCCACTAACAAATGAGACTGATTTCTAACTAAATATTAATATTAGCCAATGCTAGCTAACCAGGATGACACTCTGATCTACAACTCCTTCTCCCTGAACCCCAGATACTGTGCTTGCATTGTTTTCCCAGGGTCATGATGGGAGGCAACTGGTTTGGGCTCCATCTGGATAAGAAGGAAATAATGCTGGTGGTTGGCAGGGAGATATCCAGAGAGATAGGCTATGGCTGTGAGTGCACCCTCTATTGGTGATGTGTTCCCAATTTGGTTCACACTTCTGCAAGTCAGATGGAATTGAGTGCGGCTCCTGGATTCCCAAGTGACAGCATTGTTGCTTAGTGGCATTTTATACTAATTGACTGGTCTTGCAGCCGCAACCGTTCCTATCCTTGCCACAGCAATTCACACCGTTGCCACTACATTTTAGGAAGGGGGGACATGGTTTCCTTTGGCGGCATGCCTCTGGAATCACCTTGGTGGTGAGAGTTGGGTTGTGTTCACAGCATAGGACCTGGTGGTTTGGTCAGGTCTTTGCGTCTTACTGATATGTGATTCCAATAGTGGTGATGAGGAAGGTCTGTTTTGAAAGCTTTATCTCTTCATCTTGCACAGAAAGGAGAAGAGAGACAAAGTGGCCACTGACAATAGCTCTCAAGTCAGAGAGTTTCTTGACCAACTGGGTGGAACCATGCATGTTTAAGATGATGTCTAGCACTCCTCCTGGCCCCACAGTCATGTCCTTGTTATTAGCCACCAAAATGGGCAAGTATCAGAGCAGCCGGTGGCAAGTGCAAAAGACAGTGATCCTTGCCAGTTAAACCAGCCATGGGGAAAAGCCCACAGGCACAGCTCTCAGGGTAAAGGCTTAGAGAGAGAGAGAGGGTGTAGCTGATTTATGGAGACCATCGCAAACTTGTCACAGGGATGAGCCAGGCTGCTCGTTGCCACAAACAATGATAAATATCACTCTGCCAATGTGCTTGGTGTAACTCAGCCACAGAGGTCACAGGATGACTTTTCTGTGAACAGTCCAACATAAAGCTAGTCTATAACTAGGGCTCTTAAGAGTTTCAGCTACATTTTTGCAGCCTCGGGATCCGATGGTTAAATCTTCCAAGGGATCCGCCATTGTGTAAACAGAGGTCCAGATAGGGTGATGGCTGGAAGCATTGTTAAAAGTGGCTTGACAAGTGGGAGAGCAGTACGCAGTTAGCTGAGAAACTTGGGTTCTTAAAAGAAGTTTGGGAACCAATAGGCTTGATTCACTCTCTGAGATTTGCCAGCAGAGCCTGAAACCCTGAGAGGTGAAAGGCTAGCTGGAGTGAGGTGCAGGGGTGTGAGCTGTCTGCCCCCCCCCCCCCACACACACACACACTTGGTGGCAACAGCATATAATGTTGCATGGAAAATGAGGTGAGTGGATAGCTGGGTGTGAGTGGTTGAGTCAGGGCATCCCAGGAGTACATGCGATGGGCCAACCCCACCAATTATAGAACTAAATACAGCATTAAAAGCTGACCCACTCCTAATGGGAATAAAAGGACTGTTGCAATGGTATTGTTACTGCCTGCGTTCTTCAGAGATGGATCTTCCCACCACCTGGCACAGATGCCCGTAGGCTGGGAAGCATGCTACACTCTCCTGTGCTTGCTAAGATGAATCAAACTTGTGTTTGAACATGTTACAAAATTAGGTACTCCATCAGGACAAGAAGTAACCGTTGCTTAAACAGCTTGTGCAGCATCCAGCTGATTAATTCCTAGATAAATACTCCTTTGGGATTTTGGAAAAATTGTCCATCTGCCTTGGGAAAACTTTAGAGAAACATTTAAAGGAGAAGACTGAAATCTTCATATGAAGGAAGAAAAACTGAGACGAGCTTCATTGTAAAACTACCAAGTATTGAAAGAGTTGCAAAGACCTTTAAATTTGGTGTTTGTGATTTGCATCAAATTTCACTGCCTACTAAATGATTCATGCTGAACTTAGACTGCAGTTCAATGTCTGGTCCTGTTGAACACATTGGGAATTGTAACCGTCATGTATGTCATTGATTTCTGGATCTTGAGGCAGTATTCAAGGGTGGCAGTTGCTATGAAGTTGCCCGTCAGCAAAATGATAAAAGCGTAGTTCCACGCATTTTCCTGGCTCAGTTGCTGAAGTTGGTGCAGTATTGGTAGGAATATTCACAGTAGTGCCTTAGTTTTCCTTGGCTCTTAGAAAACATTTATACTTTAGAGGAGCTTCAGGAAGGCAAAAAAAAAGCGTCAGGAGAAAGATTCACATTGATGAAACCTATTCTTTCCAATGACAATTTATTTAACTTGCTAGCTTTAAAAACCATCAAAATGTGGAATTTGAAGTTTGATGCTGCGTGTGTGTCTGTAAACATGGACACATGCTTTTAAACATACACATGTTAAACATGCATGTATGTATTGTGTGCCTGTGAATACATGTTCAACATGTATGTACATATTAGGCTGGCAGGATTGAAGTATCCACATTTTAATCTCCATACTTATCTAGGTCCCTTTTGTGCATGTTATGTTTTTATTTTTTTATTTTATTGAATTATCTAGATATGTTTGGTTATCTAGATATGTTTGGCAAGTAGAGACTCTGCAGCAGATCGCAGCTGTTCAGGAGGAGAAGCAGCACCGTGCTCGCCACCCCCATTGTCAGTTTCCCCCTAACCCTTCCCCTTCTGGCCCTCTGTCCCCTTCGGGCCACTATCAACAGCTGCCTGGTTATTACCACCCACGGCTGCCTCCAACCCCCCTGTCTTCACCGACCAACCTACAGACCCAGGATCCTTATCCACTGCACTCAACCCCTAATAATAAACATAATCGCCCTCCGCAAATGGGGTTGGGGGAACACAGTAACTGGAAGGGCATTGGAGGTTATGAGGCCAGGGCATACACCAATCTCTGACTGACCCCTTCCCACCCCAATTCCCCCCCTCCTCTTCCCACCCCAGTTGCACCCCCCTCCTCCCTCACATATTTTACTTTTTTTCAAGTTTTATTTCAAAATCTGAAAAAGCTGTTCAATAAATGAATTCTTTTTAATAAATGGGTTTCTTTATTCAGTGCACATATGTATCTAATATCTACAGAAAAGCAAATGCCTTATCCTATTAACAGAATGCACCCTCCCTCCCTCCCTCTGAAATTCCCATTAGAACTCACTTTCAGCATCAAAATGCTCCCTCAAGGCATCCCTAATCCTTGTAGCCTCGCGCTGGGCCCCTCTAAGAGCCCTGCTCTCTGGCTGTGCATACGTGGCCTCCAGCTGTTGAACCTCCGAGGACCATGCCACAGTGAAGCCTTCGTCCTTCCACTCACAAAGATTATGTAGGGCACAGCACATGGAAATAACCGCGGGGATACTTCCCTCTCCCAAGTCGAGCTTCCCATAAAGACAGCACCAACGCGCCTTGAGACGCCCAAAAGCACACTCCACAGCAGCTCAGCCTGTAGTTGAACCTTTCCTGGCTGCTGTCCAGGCTCCCTATGTAGGGTTTCATGAGCCAGGGCATTAAAGGGTAAGTGGGGTTGCCAAGAATCACAATGGGCATTTCAACTTCCCCCACGGGTATCCTCTGGTCAGGAAAAAAAGTGCCTTCTTGCAGCTTCCTGAACAGGCTGGTGTTGCGGAAGATGTGTGTGTCATGCACCTTTCCCGACCAGCCTGCATTAATGTCAGTAAAACGCCCACGGTGATCCACAAGCACCTGAAGAACCATGGAGAAGTACCTCTTTCCGTTAATATACTCGTCTGCTAGGTGGTCGGGCGCCAGCATAGGTATATGGGTCCCATCGATCGCCCCTCCACAGTTAGGGAAACCCATCTGTTCAAAGCCAGCCACGATGTCACGCACATCACCAAAAGTCATGATTTTTCGTAGCAGGAGGCTATTAATGGCCCTGCACACTTGCATCAACACGACTCCAATGGTAGACTTTCCCACCCCAAAGTGGTTGGCCAACGATCAGTAGTTGTCTGGGGTGGCCAGCTTCCAGAGTGCTATAACCATCCGCTTCTCCACCGGGATGTCAGCTCTCAATCTGGGGTCCTTGCGCTGCAGGGCGGGGGCGAGTTCAGCACACAGTCCCATGAAAGTGGCTTTTGTCATGCGAAAGTTTTGCAGCCACTGCTCATCATCCCACACTGGCATGACGATGCGATCCCACCATTCAGTGCTAATTTCCCGTGCCCAGAAGCGGCGTTCCACGGTCGTGAGCATGTCCGTTAAAGCAATGATGTCCAATAGTGTCCAATGCGTTCCTCAGCTCGAGCTCATCTTCAGACCCATCACTGTCATATTGCATGTCAAGAATGAAATCCACTGCACAGAGAGTTGTGCTGGCGACACTCGCCAGCGTGCTCCTCAGCAGTTTGCGATCCATTACGGCACACAACAATGGACGACGGAGCGCACCTTGCTGAAACGGTTGAAAGATGGCGCCTGAGGTGGACGGAAACACAGGGATTGCTGGGATATGACACAAAGCATAACAGGGAGTTGGAACAGGATGCAGAATGCCCACAAGTGACGCCCCCTTCCCACAAGACATTGCACCAGATTGGGACGAGGTGCTCTGCGGGATACCTGCCCTATTGCGCTACTCCTAATGCCGCCTGAAGCGCCGCAAATGTGGCCATGCTGTAGCGCTGGTGGGTCTAAATGTGCTCTAGCGCAATACCTATTGCTGTATATGGGACGCGCTATAACCGAAAGCGCTATAATCCTGTAGTGTAACCATGGCCTCTGTTAAACAGTATTGCCAACTCCATGCTACTTAGATTAAATCTAGTCCAGGTAGGCCTACTAGTGCTGCAATCAAACATTCACTTGCAGTGTAGAAATACCCCAGGGGACATGTGTAGCTGACTGAAAGAAAGGTACGCACATGAGTGGGAGAAGTGGACCATTTCAGATTCTTTTTTTGTTTATCATTTCACTGATCAATGTTGTGCAGGTGTACAAACCCTTTGTTTTCTGGTGTCATTCAAAGGCCCTAGTCCATACTAGGGTCTGTTATGTTGGATGCTTTGTAAACAAAACTAAGCCATGGTCTGCTCTGGGGAAGGAAGGGAGGAGGGATCAATTTAAGTTATGCAACTTCAGCTATGTGAATAACGTCGCTGAAGTTGATGTATTTAGAGCTATTCACCAGGGTGTCTTCACTATGTTGAGTCAACTGCTGACGCTCCCCCATCGACTCTGCCTGCACCTCTTGTGGAGGTGGAGTACAGGAGTCGATGGGAGAGCACCCGAGGGTCAATTTATTGCATCTAGACTAGACATGATAAATTGACCCTTCCTGGATCAATAGCTGCCCGCCAATCCAGTGGGTATTATAGACATACCTCTAGAGACAATCCCTTTTCTGACGGGAGGGCTTGGGATGTAAGAGACACAAAATGGTTGACAAGTAGGAGATGGGGGTCTAACATACAAGCAAATGGATATGATGAAGAAAACCTTAGTGCCAGATTCTGCCTAACTTAGTCAGTTTGAGTGGCATCTTGCATCGCGGGTAGCCATTTGAAATCAATGGGCTATGTAGGAGTAAGGTGCTACAGCAGAATCTGCCCCTTATTGCTACAGAGTGAAATTCTGCCTCCCACTCAAGTCAATGACTAAAAGCCCATTGGCTTCAGTGGGGCCAGGATTTCACTCCTGGTATTTAACTGGCAGATCACAAAGTGGCCATCTTTTTGCTCTGTTTGTACAGTGCCTAGCACAGTGTGGTCCTGGGCCGTGATTGGGGCTCCTGTTACTTTAGTAGTAACTAATTAGTAGTAGTAATAATTAATAATGGCTTCTTGAGAGTTCTGGGCAATGTAGTCAGTATGTAATAAAAAAAATTATAAAATGTATAAATATTTTTAAAAGTTACAGAACTTCACTACAAAATAAATGTATCCATACAAAATGAAGAGCGGGAAGATTCCCACAAAAGTAAGGGTATTCAAAGTTAAGGCCAAAAAGTAAGATCAGACCGTGCCTGTTAACATATATTAATTTTTTATTTCCTGTACAGGAATGAGTGAAAGCTGAAGCATTAGTCCTTATTTTCAGCCATAATTCTAAATTTTCTTGCATTTTGAATTTATCGTATCTTCAGCATTATGTCAGTGTATTTTTTATTTGCTGTGGTTGAGTACAAAGAGCAGGAGGTCACAAAAATCATCACCTTGTTATATACAGAGGTCGAAGCTAAGAGAGTGTCAGTTTCCATTTTAGGCTTTTGTGGCATAGTTGACATTATATATGCTGTTCGGTATGCAATGCAAATCACATTCCTGCAAGCTAATTATAGGATAAATGCAGCCACTTAACTAGGCAGCAAGCATGTCGTCTCAGCATGGAGCTATCATATTATATACATTTGCTGTCTGCTGTGTAATTAACAGGATAAAAATATTACTGCCAGATACCATAAAAAATTAACACATTAACTTAATTGTCTTTTCAGCTCAGGTATAGCCTATTACCATTTCAAAAAAGACATTCTCTAATACACTAGAATTTTAAACTTCATTTGTTGAAGATGCAGTTAATCCCCTTTCACACTTTGATGTGCTATTCTGATACCTTTGGACATTGACTTTTCTGTTTTTTCTTTTGAACTCTCCTTAAACTATTACTCAGACTTAGTAGCTTGAAATTTGAGGTTACGTGGAACATTGTTTGATTTTTTTTTTTTAAATGCTAAATGATATTACAGCAGGGTTTAACATAGCACAGGCACTTGCTGCCTGTAACAAACCTTTCCTGTAAAACAGCTTGTTTCCCCGGGTTGTGATTTTGATAACACTTTTCTTTAATCCAATTATATTTGCAATCTTCTAAATCTAACAATCTATTTTAGTTATATCTAGACTGCCATTCACTGCCATCTCTGTGCTCTATTGTGGGAGCATATGAGCACAGTTTGAGTCCGAAACTATAGAATGTTTCATTACCATTCCTTACTGGAATATGTTTCCAGCAGCATTGATGAAATTTTTACAGATATAGAAAGCCCTGACTTTTTCCTGATCAATTGCTGTCCCTAATCTGAGTTGTAAACGACAGATAACATCATCATAGATTTAATTAAACTCTATTGGGCATCTCAGGAGAAAATAAACATTGGTTTTGCTGTCTAAAATTAGTTGTATAATGGGTTACGTGGGAAAGTAGTACATTCTGAATGTCTGTTTTTAGACCCTCATGACAATAATTACAATTGAAAGATTTCATTAGCTTATCAAATAATTCTTTGGAAATGTGTTGTTGTCTACAAACTGCTGGAGTTACCCATGTTACAATATCTAGACAATAGATAGAGCTAAAAGCGGGGGTACTTAGTCTGTAAAGCTTTCTCCATTATTTGTAATTCAGTAGGTATACAAATCTTAGGTGGTTCTTGCATATTTACCTAAATGTTGACATCAGTTAGTGACACACATGGCCAACAGATTTTCCACATGTTTTCTTCTCTGGATGACATCTTCCTACTCCATCAGGACTCAGAGACTGATCACAGAGGCTGTTGATTGATTGCTTAGAGCACATGAGGTTTGGGGAAAACACAGGAATGACAGTTTATATTAATATCCTAATGTGCCACTTTTTCTAGATTTGCCATAACTTTTATTTTTCTTTGACCTAAAAATTATTTGTTTTAGTTGTACAAAAACCCAGAGAAATCTTTAGAAACATCATTGTCTCTGACAGCTTGTTAGCATTTTGAATTTAATTGCTTCTTTCTCTCCTTACCCATGGGGGAATTCTACATGCCAGGAAGGCGCTCTGCTAGACCTAATGGGGGGGAAAACAAAAGAAACCAATAACTGGTCTTCCAAATTATTCTTAGTGGTCCTGTAAGGGGGAGTGCTATTCTTTGGCAGTGTAACCATTAATGTCTATAAATGGTCCATTCTCAGTTCATCTAATTTCTCAAGTGATTACCAGGTTTTTCAGAATTTTCAGACAGGAAGCTGTGTGTGTGTGTATAGTCTTTTATAATCCCTGATCACTTCACGAATACCTCCATTACACTGTATAAGCTTCCCTAGGGAACAATGTGAGCTGTGAGGTACTGCACATAGATATTTAAAAATAAATAAATCCTGTGTTCCCGTAGAAAGTGTTACTTCTCTCTGATTCGTGGGACAAAGAAGATGGAGTCTGATTTATTCAAGTTTTTTGAGAAAAAAAGTTATTCTAAGGAACATGGGTCTTCCCTAATAGTGTATGTATAGCAAAAGCTTTAATAGCATATAGTCAAAAAGAGTCTTCAGAAAAATGAGTCTAGAAAGATGTTTTCAAATAAAGCTTAAAAAAGGAATGTGATATGCTGGTAGACTTTCTTGCTGAAGCCATTGCAAGCAGTAGTATTAGTTTTCCACTTTGAGCTGTTTAGTCTCTCCATAGATCAGTAAGTTTTCAGATAAGTAGAAGCTCTTTGGCTTAGGTTATTTTGGGGTGAGGGAAATGAGGGAAGCACCTCTTGGATGATAACTTGATAGGGCGAACAAAGAACGATCAGATCTAAAAGAATCCTTTCTAGCCCAGAAAAGGAGAGAGCTGACAATCTCACTTCAGCCCATCCTATGAGTCAACCATTTTTGTATGTCCTATCCTGTATTAGGCAGGAAGAGAGAACATTGGGAGGAACCCACAATACCAGGTGTAAATTCTGATTCATACCCTTTAGCTGCAGTTAGAAGACAGGATTGATGATTTCCTGAGGGAATGGGAGATAATTATTTCTAAAAGTTTACTTTAGAGAATTTGCCCTCAAATTCAATACATATTAGCCTCTCTATATCTCCCAGTTCATCTCACAAGATATGTGATATAAACCAAGCTTATGGGATTCATGCTATAGTACCCTCCACATAGTAAGAATAGAAAGGCAATTTTTTGGTTGCCCATGGTGTCAAACATCGAATGACATTGGAGCTTTCTTAAATCTCAATTGGTTCAACTTCTTTGCAGGACACAAATATATAAGTATGAAGGTGGAGTTCACATTGTCAGTTAGAGCAGCAGTTAGAGATTGGTATTTTATTGCATCCATGGATCTTAAAGGAAGCAGCTACGTCCCACCAAAAAAACATTTAATTTGATGAAGTCACCAGATTTTTCAAAGCATGGCTCTCCCATTGGCTCCAGATGGTCTCCAAAATTTTAGGGGTGATGTAAGTGCAGTCTCCAAAGAGGACATTAAATAATGTAACCTCTAAACAATTTGCTGTTGAGTTGAGTCATCCCGAAAAAGCAGTACAAAGGATGTTCCTCCATCCAAAGACTTAAAGCCATATCTGCCTCTGCTGGGGGGACCAGCATTTGACCTTTGTGCTAATTAACTTAATCATTTCTAGATTTTACAGAACGTGCAGGATTCTTTGGCTGTGGCTATAATGACATTCTCACAAAAGTTACTGCAGGCATCCTCTCTTCCTTTCCCTATACTGAAGGGTCGAAAAATGGACAAAGCAACCTTAATCCTGATAGTTGTAGTCCTGATGCAGTTGACCAATAAACCAACTCACATCCTTCTGCACTTGTAACTTCTACTTGCTTGTATCCTCTTGATCTTCCACAGCATCCTCAGTGATTTATCCCTTCAGTCTTGCTGTGTGAAAAGATAACTCTAGACTCTCAGGGTTTTTCTGAATCAGTTACGTCCACTGTTCTTTTGTGTACTGTTAAGAATTGGAGAGCTTTTTCAGATTGATGCAGTTTTTAGAAGGTTTTGTATAATATCTTGCCTTCAGGATCAAAAATAATCTTGCCTGAAGTACATTAGGAGATTAAGCAGCAGATCTTCATGCTACTTATTCAGTAAGGACAAATGCAAAGTACTCCATTTAGGAAGGAGCAATCAGTTGCACACATATAAAATGGGAAACGACTGTCTAGAAAGGAGTATTGCGGAAAGGGATCTAGGGGTCATAGTGAATCACAAGCTAAATATGAGTCAACAGTGTAACGCTATTGCAAAAAAAAGTGAACAACATTCTGGGATGTGTTAGCAGGAGTGTTGTAAGCAAGACACGAGAAGTACAGTAATTCTTCCACTCTAATCCACTCTGATTCGGTCTCAACTAGAGTATTGTATCCAGTTCTGGGTGCCTCATTTCAGGAAGGATGTGGACAAATTGGAGAGATTCCAGAGAAGAGCAACAAGTGATTAAAGATCTAGAAAATATGACCTGTGAGGGAAGATTGGAAAAAAATGGGTTTGCTTAGTCAGGAAAAGAGAGGACTGAGAGGAGACATAACAGTTTTCAAGTGTGTAAAATGTTGTTACAAGGAAGAGGAAGAAAAATTGTTTTTCTTAACCTCTGAGGATAGGACCAGAAACAGTGGGCTTAAATTGCAGCAAGGGAGGTTTAAGTTGCACATTAGGAAAAACTTCCAAACTATCAGGGTGGTTTAGCACTGGAATACATTTCCTAGGGATGTTGTGAAAGCTCCATCATTGGAGATTTTTAAGAGCAGGTTAGACCAACACCTTTTAGGAATGGTGTAGATAATTAGTCCTGCCATGAGTTCAGGGGACTGGACTAGATGACCTCTCAAGGTCCCTTTCAGTTTTATGATTTTGTGATTCTACTGGGGTTCGTCAGCAGTGCCCCCCACCTCAACAAACAGTTCTGAGAGGAATTTTAACCCCTCAGCCTTCAAAACAAGCCTTATATTGAGTGAGGTCCTGAACAAGGAAGATGAGCAGGGTGGCTCAGAAAGTGGTGGTATTCTTCCAAGCAGTGCCCGTTTGATCTGCCGCTCACAGTGGATTGTGCAGATGGTTTTGATCACATGGTCGTTGCTTGTCTCCCCCTCAGCAGGACTGAGATATGCCCTTAGGCAGGCTGGATTAATGCACAGCTGAAATCTTGCATCTTGGTTCCCAGGGTCATATGATGATAGCAGAATTTACCATTAATAGAGCTATGTGGACTCATTCACAGAAAATTTTAGATAGGGAAAATTCCTCTTCTTTCTTTTAGAGGCAGCCTGTAACAGGGTGGCATGCCCATTTAAGGGCCAGAGGCTTGGGCTCAGCCCTGTTTATTAATTAGGTACAGCTGAGGAGGAGAGGGACATGCCATATAAAGTCTGGGCTATCTGTAAAGAAGGGTGGCAGATGCTGTAGGGAGCCGGAGCAGCAGCCTGGGAAAGACTTACCAGAGTCTCCGGGGAAGGGAAGCAGTGGGAACTTGCTGGAAGAAAAGGGCCTCTAGGGAGAAAGTCTTGGGAGGCAGTGCTTAGTTAAAAGATCAAGGAAGAATTCTGCAGTGGGCCCCGAAGCAGACTGAGAGGGAAAGGGGAAAATCCCCTGGGAGCTGTAGCCCAGGCTGTGCTGAACAACAGTGTTTGTGTTTTGCTTTCTCTTTGTAGCCAGTAAGGAATACAAACATGAGGCATTCATTATTTTACACACACTTTTAGAGAGTCTTTCAAACATTTTTTGTTACTCAAGTCTGAACTCTCTACCACTCTAGCAGAACTATGTAGTGAAATAACAAATTAGACAACCCGCCTTCCCCATTGCTTCTTTCTGGAAACATCCTTTGCCATAATCCACCCACTGAGCAGTTTATACGACGTGGTCCAGTAATTCACCAGGGGTGGTGTTGGAGCATGTCCTTGGTTTAACTGTAACAGCACTTAAGTACCATAATCATCATAATTACAACATTGATACCTCGTGGGTTAATCTGAGACTATTTGCAGCAGTGATTTACACTTAAATCATTGTAAAGGAAGCTAGGTAGGTGTTACCCAACACTGTTGACCCTCAAGTGAAGTGAAAAGCTCTACCGTATTAGCCATGACTAGTGTGTTTCTCCCTTATCACTGCTCCTTACTTACTTACTTACTTACTTACTTATGCCCGTCACCCTAACTGGATGTTACTGTCTGGCACAATGGAGATTTGTAGAAATCCATGATCTACTAATCCTTTATACTTAAAAGAATATTGCAGTGGTTATAATGTTGTTCCCTAACCTCATGACGAGGGAAGGGGGCTCTTGTTAATGGTTAAATTTTGAAAATGTTTTTAGAAACACCAGCTGTTGTTTCTATATTGCCCTGGCTGTGAATTATCCTGTCATCACTCAATGTGTGCAGCTATGTTATGGTTACTTTCCAGCAAGAAGTCTAGTCTGTCCAAAGATAAGCATGCAGCGTACTTGTAGCTGTGTTGGTCCCAGGATATTAGAGAGACAAGGTGAGTGAGGTAATATCTTTTATTGGAACAACTTCTGTTGATGCGAGAGACAAGCTTTTGGTGCAGAAGAGCTCTATGTGGCTCGAAAGCGTGTCTCTCTCTCACCAACAGAAGTTGGTTCAATAAAAGATATTACTTCCCCCACCTTGTCTCTCAGATAAGCATGTATATCTCCACCTGACTTTGGAAGGAACTGCATATTTTAAACCAAGAGCAGAATTTAAGTCCTAGTTGGTGATTAGGCAGTACTAATCAGCCATGAATATATGAAAGGATATTTTCAAAACATTTTCTATATGCAAAGAAGAGGGTTGCTTACCTGAACAAACATCAGTAATTCCCAAAAGTGTGAAATTGCTCAAGCTGTCATTCTAAAGTAGCTGCCTCTTTTTTTGAAATGTTGACTATGATCTTTCAGTCATATCCAAACCTGCCTTCCATCTATCTCGATCGATCATGTTTTCTGAAGAGATGATGGTCAATGGAGAGCTACTCTATTGTTTCAGAAAAGCTATTATAATGGATGCCCAAGCTTTGTAGATGCACAGAAAAAGTCGTTTGTTTAAATGCAGAGTAATTTGGACACTTATTGTACAAAAGGACTAATGACACTGGTTAATTGTGTTGTCAGAGACATTTAATTTTTCATGAAGCACATATTAAAAATACCCTCTCTCCACTATTGGTCATTCTGGCAACAGAACTAAACACCATAAAATTGGGCTTCCATTCTGGAATGTTGGTATCCGTGTTCACTGTCTTCCAAAAATACAACTATATGCATGAGTACATATTGGTGCCTTGCTTCCTTAAGGTCTTTGAAGAATTTCCATGTGAACAAAAAAAATCAGTCACAAAGGAGAGATGAGGCAAATCATGGGAGGTAGGCTGCCATGGGACAAGAAGGGTAAGCTCTCATAGTTTGAAGGTATGGTGGGGAAGAGGGAGATGAAAATAATGTCGTTCCCTTTTCTATCATTTACAAGAGATGATTTTTCAAATCAACCAGTGAACTTTTCAGGGGTAGGAGTAAGAACATCTTGTTTCTTATACTGTGGGAAGAATTGATCTGGAGTTACTGGGACAAAATAGGCCTGGAACATCACACTGCCATTTCTAGAGTCACTTCTTCACAAAGGCAGCTTTAAGTGATGGCGGCCGGTGGCTTTTGAGATGAAATGGACACACACACATCAGGTGATCTATTGAGGGGTTATGGAACCTTGCCTCTGTCCCAAGATCTTGAGTGGCTGAGGTTGCTTTTTTTCTGCTCTCTCAGAGATCTCTTTAGCAATTAGGATGGTGGTGGGACTGGAACATGTGTTTTCAGACTCCTCCTGCAACCTAAGTTTTAAAAGAATCCACACAGGAGGTCCTCCTGGTTCATCTCCATCTCACCTATCCATTTGCCAGTTTGGAAAGCTATAATATGTAATATTATGAGATTCCAATGTTTGGATATACAGGTTGCAAGAGACCACATCCCTATTTATGTTTTTCTCATTTCTTCAAGCATATGAGTTACAAAACTAGTTTTGCCCCTCATCCCCTCTGTCTAACCTTATTCCTGTTTAACTGCCAATAATAATGAGAGGAGAAAGATTTTTTGGACCAGAAAAGAACAATATTGTTTGGTAAATGTGAATAATGCTCCTGTGTAAAATTCCAACAAACTGTCTACAATAGGGATATTGTGTTTATTCAAAATAGTGTGGCCGATTAACTTAAGTGGGATTGGGGAAGGGAGAGAGGGTTCCTTTTGTGTTGTATACACGTTCCTTGGTTTTAATTCTGATTGATAACATAACTAATATTTTGATATATTAATCAAATGGGGTGGTTTTTGTTCAGTCACCCTCCTCTAGTTGTTTCTTGGTCTTAAGCAAATACTGGGGTGGGGAAATTACATGTTATTTTGAGACCTTTATGTGATTTAAGAAATGAGAAGTTATTATTTTATCTTGTCACTTTGAGTTTTCACAGTCATCTAAGTAGAATAATATTCTATGACTTAGTACACCAGATTAATCCCTGCTCCATTAAATGAAAGACACAGCTGAAAATGTACTGAGAAACCTGTTTCTCAAACCAGTGATATTTCATGAATTTGTTGTGTCCATTTTCATTATAGATACTTTTTCATGTTTTGTTCATGTTATGAACAATAACATGAAAGTGCTTATGTATGCAATGAACCCTTTATGCCCTGTTCAGTAACAATTACTAACTAGAATCTGTTTATAAATTCGTTTTATTATTGTAATTTTTAGCTAACTTTTTGTTCTCTCATAGTTGAATGCTAATTTTTCACATAGACAATATAGCAGAGGTTGCTGGTAGATTTTCTCTTTGACGGATTAATGTAAGACAACTCTCTTTATCTCTGTAGTATCACGCAATCACATGCTGCAATTCATATTTTCTTGTTTTTGGAAATGCATGTCAGAAATTACCTTCTACTAATTGTTGCAACCCTAAATTGTAGAAGCTGAATGCATGTTCACTGTATATTGCTCTCATCACATAACAGTAGTGACAAACTCAAAGATAAGTCAGTGCATAAAATGCATAATGAATGACTCTAGTACCATATAGAAGATGACAAGCTTTCACTGAGCCAATGTTGCCTTGGTGAATTAGGCATTTTTAATTATACACCATAGGCTTCACGTACTAACATCAGTTAGACATAGAGTCTGATTCTCATTTATATTAAGGCCAGTTTACATCACTCTGGCAGTGTAAAAGTGCCTTAAAGTGAGTTCAGATGTAACTTACTTCCTGCCAGAGCAGTATAAAAAGGGCTTTAGGGTAAATGAGAATCAAGCACAAAACGTTACAATCCCCATACGCATTGGCAATTGCTGATATTGTTTTGCAAAAGGAAGCACAACTGTGACATCGTCATCATCTTCATAACCCCTCAGCAAAATGTGGTGGTTAATGGATCACCAAAATCAGAGGAATGATTTCTGTTCAATTTTACGTAAAAACTAAGGCTCTCATCCTTCTGACACACGCTTATCCTTAAGCATATTAGTAGCTGCACTGATTTCAGTGGGACACTTCAGGTACTTAAAGTGCCCTAACAAATAGGGTGACAACAGCAGTAAAATATCGGGACACATTGGGGTGCTGAAGGCCCTGCCCGCAGTCCATCCCCACTCCTCCCAGACTTTGCCCCCCCACCCTGACCCAGGTCCTGCCCCGCTCAGCCCCACCATCACACCCCTCTTCACCCCCTAGCCTGCCGCTGGCTTGCTGCATCCCTCATCAGTCCTCCACCCACTGCTTTCCCCCTTTCACCTCCTCACTCCCCTGTTAGAAACCCCCATGCCCACCGCGAGAACCCCTGCTGGCTTGCCGCTTGCCTCTTGGCCCATCGACCACCGGCTCGCTGCTCGCCCCTCCGCTCACCTCTTTATCATGCCCCCCCCAGCCACCAGCTCACCACTTGCCCACTTGTCTCCTCACCCACCCTGACTCACCACTTGCTTGCCTGCCGCTGCCCACCCCCTCATGTTTTTGGGTAGGCAAAATGGCAAGGGAGAGTTTTAAGGTGAGAATTAAAGGAGGACGGTGAGGTGGCTTTGTTTGCCCATGTTTGTTAGGAGTGCCTCCAAACTTGAGGTATGGCATTGGCGAAAGCAGAAAAGTGTAGAAAGCACAAAGGGGCCACGTGAAGAAAGCATGAACTGTAGATCGATGGGGCTGGGACAAGGGAAGGTGGAAGTAGCCAAGCAATTAACACCTTTGAAATTTAAATCAGTCAGTAGGCAAATGAATAGTGATTTACCAAGGGTATTGTCAATGGGAAGAACAGAGAATGAGACATGAACACAACTTGAAACATTTCTTAAGGTGTTTGTTTGCAGTTAAAAGGCAGATAAGGAAAGAGAAGTTGGGAGGCAGAGAGAGGCTGAACGTATTTAGTAAGGTTCAGGTGCAGTACTGGAGTCTTAAAATCCCACCTGACCTATAATTTTACAAGAACTTGGCATTAGTCAGCAGAAATTCACTTGCAGGGCGGGTGGAATTCCAAGATGGAAGTCTCTGGAATCGTGTGGGGATTTTTTGGTATCTGCTTGACACATTTTACCAGTGGGATTTAATTGTAATTCCTTCCATTACTACCCCTGAAAACAGTTCTCAGGGGGGCACATCAGACAGTTTCCAGCACTGCAGTGTCATGGTCTTAAGAGGTGTTTTAAGGAGTGATACTTGCAAGAATCACATCAATATAATTGTGGAGTCCATGGAGCTATATCAAACAAGAGACATACTATATAGGCTGACCAGATAGCAAGTGTCAAAAATCAAAACAGGAGGTGGGGGGGAATAGGTGATTATGTGAGAAAAAGACCCGAAAATCAGGACTGTCCCTATAAAATTGGGACTACTGGTCACTCTAAGACTATGCCAGGTCCTCAGCCAGTTAATATCACTGTTACTCCATTGATTTCAGTGGAGCTAGGGCAGTTTACATCAACTCGTCTGGCCCACGGGATCATGATATTCTTGAAATGTTGGGCACTAATAACCAGGATTTGTATATTTATTTCCATATTTGGAATGAGGTGCGCTTTTGACATGTTACCATTTTTAGACACATTGCAATTTCTCTGACCTTTGACATAATAAAGAAGTGGTACTTAACACCCTTTCATCATGCCTTTAAAAATCATTTTGTTAAGGATCTGACTTTGTGTTACTGGATGGTTTAAGACCAGTGGCTAAATCTAGTGACAGTAGCCATCAGTCCTCATTAACAACAAAACCATCCTGGAAATCTCTTGTTCCCAGCGAAATCTTGACAATGCTTGTGAAGAAGTGAGACATCTGTTTGCTGTTGTGCAGGGTGACCCAGGTTTACTGTTGTACGCAGTGACCATGCTCCAGTCAGATCTCACTGCTGTGTTAACTATGCTCTAGAGATATGCTAACCTGGGATCCAGCTTCCAAATTCCCAACCAGGGCAAAGAGATGGTCTGACACACAGGGCTTTTAGTTCAAACCTATCTCTATTAGAGACATGAGATCAGGCATAGGCAGTAATATATTTTGCACCAATTTCTTTTTATATAAAACAAGAAAATGTTCACTGTGGCCACCAATAATTATTGACAGTTCTGCTTGTGATGTTTCCCATTGAGCCTGGAGTGATTCCTCTCTGATTTTTATCCAGAAACATGGTCAGACTGGCTAGATTGCCAGCCACCCATTTGCCATAGAGTCCACAATCTCTATTTACAAGCCATATAATAAGAAAAACTGTAACGACACAGTTATAATAACGACTGTTATTAAATCTTGAAATTGCACCAAATTGTGTTTGTACAATTCCCTTTCTATACCTTTCTTTCTATTTTTTTGCGAAGTCTTTTTTTTTAAAAAAAAAATCAAAGGCAAAGGAAATACATTTTGATACCTAATTTCAAGACACATTGTCAAATTATCGCCTACCTACAAATGCAGGAGATAAGCTCTGAACTTATCTTTAGGGCCCCACCTATATGCCTAACTCATGCAAAGATTCCTAGATCTCTGTAACTGAGGGGTTTTAAAAAATGTTTGTCTGTTCATGAGGAAAATGCAAAGATGGATAGTAAGATATATAGGGAATAGGGCCAATAAAGTTGGCTCCAACTTCCCTTGTTGTCCATCCAGGATCTGCACACAAAACCCAACAACTGAAGTTAGACCAAAATATTACACCTCACGGAAGATTAGACTATTATGTGCCACAGGCAAAGACTTAGAGGGACTGAGGTGCACCGGTGTCCAAAATTTCCACATGTTAGAAAATTAATAAAGCAGGATATATCCGATAATCTTGCCAAATGACTTACATTCCATGCTACAGAGGAAGATGAAACCCCTTCATGGTCACTGCCAATCTGACCTGGGGAAAAATTCCTTCCCGAACCCACATATGGTGATTACTTAGACCCTGAGTATATGCGCAAGAATCAGCCAGCCAACACTTGAAAGAGAGAATGCTTAGTGCCACCTCAGAGCCCCGGTTCTCCCCGTCCGATGTCCCATCTCTAGCCATGAAGATTCCTGATGCTTCAGAGGAAGGAGATTTAAAAACAAAAAACATTACATTAATGGGAGCAGAAGCCCTTCCTGGCCTCTAGAAGTAGCCATCTGAAACCCTGAAACATCAGCTTTTAGGAACATAAGAAATAAACCAGAAGTGAGCCCCACTGTTGCTGAGCTCAATCTCGAAATTAATTGTTTGTCCCCACAGGTTCTACTGGGAGGCTGTTCCAGACTTCAGACCTTAGTTATCCTAAGAATAACAGAGAGCAGGAAAGGATGTCATGGTGTTAGATTATATTGGGATTTGTCGGAAAAGTAGAACTTTAGCATAATCATGATAAGTGTATCAAATCACCTCTATAATGTTTTTAAAATCTGGGACCTCAAACAATTAGATATGTCAATTTTTAGTGTTCATTAGTCATTTTCCCTCTGCTTTTCACAAAAACATGAAGGCTGGAAGGTTGGGGTATTTGATGGGTGTACTTTCTATATTTCATAGCATTCCTCTTTGTTATTTTCATGATTGGCTAGAAATGTTATCTCATTTTTGAAAATATTAAGATCTTGAGGACAATGTTGAAGAAAATAAATGAGATGAAATATTCTTGATCTGAATTGAGAATGTTGCCCCAACAAAAAAATGCTGCTTCTTTAAATATCTGACATTGAATGCAATGTTTCATGACATGACAGCAAATGATATACCTTAATGTGACTTCCCACATCAAAACACTGTATTGTCGCATCAAAATTTAAAAAACAGATGTGAACCATGGAAGTGTTTGGACAGCTAATAAATATGCATATTCCATTTTACTGGCTAATGCATGGATCACTTTGAGACAGTTTTTAGTATATCTCAATTTTTTGACATTCAGTATTAGCATTCCATTCAGCACTTTAAACATTCAGCAAAATTCCTCAATCAGTGTTTGGCATTAAAAGTCAATATTTGTTAATAGAAACATTTGCCAGAGTAATGCAGTCATTGTAGTTAGAATAGGAAATAACTATGGGCAAAGATATATGTGGTATGTCGTGTATCTTTAGTAAATACTAATTCGTAAATGTCCTACACTATGTCTCAAGCAGTAATGAATGCCAGAAAAAGGCCATTTCTTACCCATTGCAAGGATTACTTGGATCCGACTTGTCCTCGTTACACGGCGTCTTGATTCCGCCATGAATGCAAATCGATACCCCTCCACCTTTGCCTATCTTGCACAAGTCGATGCCATCTCTGCCCGAACATCTTGACCATAGGATCCTCCCAGCGTCGTCGAGGGCGACCACGTTGGCGCGGTTGTCCTCGCGGAATCCATTCTGTTAATCGTACGGTCCATCTGTTGTCCTGGAGTCGCGCTACGTGACCAGCCCACCTGCGCTTATTTTCGTAGATTGACTGAATCACATCCTTAACTCCACTTCGTTGTCGAATGACTGCGTTTGGAATGTGGTCTCGAAGGGAAATTCCACACATTCTGCGCTCCATGGCTCTTTGCGTTTGTTTGCTTGTTTGTTTGTTTGTTTGCATTGTAAGGATATTTTTCCTAAATGTATACCTTTCTTATTGTGGATGCTTTCTTTTGCTTTTGCAGGAAAAGAGCAGATTAGCTTTTAAAATTAATGGTCTATCATCTGTAGATGTCAAAACTCTCATGACATTTTCTGTAGTTACTTTCACTCCTTTTTTGTTGTTAGTATGAATGTCTCAGGACTAACTTTTTTTCCCCTGCTGCCGTCACTTCTGATCCTGTTTCTCAAAAATCCCTTTTGCTCTGACATAGTTTTTCAAGGACTTGCTTCAGTTTGAGATGGAATAATACCTCTCGTCAGATTAGGTTTGGATTTGTTCTGTAAAATGTGCAGAAACATAATTTGTGACAGTCTCTGACTTAAAGATCTATCAGCAGCTTTGGCTGCTTACACTCACTGACAAGACCATCTCAAACTAAAGACGGAGAATCTGTCAGGAAGATTCTAAGGGCTTTAGGTGACTACATTGGCATGACCTATTAGCATCTACCTTGCTATATCTTTAGGAGTCTTGAGCATGGAGAGGAGGTTCAAAGGTTGGAGTTTCCCAATTCAGTAGCAGTTTTAAATTAATTCACTTCAGTGCATCTGGTATCTGTCTTACTTACAATTGTGCACCATTCCTACCAACTTAACCATCTGGTATAGTGGGATTGAAATGTATTTTGTTGGTAATATTGCTAATGAAATGTAACAATAAGATACTGTGGCAACTTCCCTTATTATTGCTAATCTCTTTCAATTATGATGCCATCAATGGATGTCTTTCCAGTGCTCTATTTTTTTTTTAACCTAGGCATGTTTGTTCTCAATAGGTCAGAGGCTTCAATTGTCAGTGTATTTGCAAATTGTTTCTATGAAGACAGATTTGCACAGCATTTTCCTGGGCAAAAGAGAAAAATAAATGCAAAGAAAATCTGAAATTGAAGACTGAGAGAACTTGAACAATCCTAGTATTTAGGCTAGGCAAGATGAACCAGTTGAGACAAAATTTAGCATCTCTCAGGAAATGCCTGAAATTTTGAAAGAGCCAGTTCCTATGAGCTTTCCAGACCAAATCTGTAGACTCAAAAGGTTTGTAAAGTTCAGACTTCTAAAGCCTTCTCAATTTTTGAGTTTTACCCCTCACCAGTTTGCACTATGGAGACTTAGTAAGGACATGCTGCAAAGCTCTTTGAAGTAAGAGAAAAGACCTGCATTGACCTCATTGAACTTTGAATCCACCTTTATAGAGTCATTCCTTAGTGAGTGCACAAGTGCTGTCTAATGTGTTTTTATTCTCCTAGCCAGAAGTCCATTTCATGAAAATAAATATTTCCTCACTGGACTGTGAGATGGTTTTATTACAGAGAGGTTAAATCCAGAATTGCCTGGGGATCTTGTATCTAAAAATATTTATGAATGGAAATAATCTTAATCATGAAGCTTTTCACAGAAAATCAAGGATGGAAAAAAATTAAGCAGTTTTTGAGATTACCCATCATGTTTTGTGGCATATACTGTGTTAGTACTTTTGTCTGACGAGAAGAACAGACCTAGGGGATTTAGTGGCATGAGGTAAGCCATCTGCTTTTGCAACTGCTACTTATTTACCTCAGAAGTCTCTTTGTTAATTTTTCAGTGATTGGAGGGAAGCGTGACTCCATTGAAAGTATCTGACATGTTGCTGATACACACCTTTTAATCACCATTTAGTTGTTTTTCTGTGATTTGTGAAAAACACACAAACTACCTCATTGAGCTTTGTAAAGAAATAAACTGGAGCTGATGAGAAAGGGTGAAAAGAGGACAATTGTATTGGGGCTCTGAGCTCAAGGGGCCACCATAACATCTGTAATGTCTATGGAAAATTAAGTAACATTAAGTAAATTCAGTGAACATGATGTACCACAGGACCCCAAATTCCTAGCCTTTTGCAGGGTCCCATTTCATTCCATTTTATTCCTCTGTCCTCGACTTTTCATTTGTTCATAGATGAATGTGCACATGGTCCGTGTTGGACTCACTGGGGCCCAGAGCAGAAGCTAAAGCATGGATCCCCACCCCACTGAAGCCCGAGCCCTGCCAGTAACTTAGCTTCATGGGACCTGCTGTGGTGTGAGGCCCTCAGTAATTTCTCTGCTTGTTACCCCTAATACCAGTCCTGGATGTTCACTGTCTTCTCTATTGGGCCATTTCTCAGGTCTCATAGCACTGGTTGAAGAAATGCAGTCTGGCTTGGGACCTATATGCATTACAAACTCCATCTTGAATTCTTTCTTTCTACATGAACCTCTTTAAAATGGTAGGTTTTGTTAGCAAAAATCTCTCTAAGGCTCATGGGAAACTCTGAGTCTTCAACAAACCAAAAATAGGTAACTTTAGAAACAAAATTAGCTTTGGATTGGAGACACAATTTTATTCAAAGAATGCTCTTTTTAAAGTGGCCTTGGAGCTTCTCCATTGTGGGGACGCTCTAAGAAGGTAGCCATGTGGGACAGCAATTCATCCTTTCAAGATGATGGCACTAAACATGTCTTTAATATGATAGATACACTCTGCTGAATGAGTATCCAAAAAACCCAAACAAACCGTAGTTTAAAAACAGTCTCGTCCACTACACCAAAGATAGAACTGTGAGGAGCTCCAGAAGTGTCTCCCTATGGTCATGGTGCCCTCACATCCTAGCTTTGTTAATGAAGGTAGCAACATCTGCCAGACTGGGAAGCTGTGTCCCAAAGGAATTTTGTCAGGAGTGCGAGAGGAAAGAGACAGAATGGCAGCACCTAATTTCCACAGCAAAATGTAAAGAGGGAAGTTTTCTAGAAGACTTGCTGCTACATCAATACTCTTCTGAGGTTCCTGAGGGATTGTTAAAATATAGTACTGGTTTGCTTGTTTTGCCTAGCAAATGTTTTTCAAACACCCTAAAGAAAGGGGGCTTTTCTGAAGGGAAAATAAATAGCCAGGACTTTTTCCCCAAAGGAGATTTTCCTTCTGTTTTAAGTCTGCTGTTTGTTGTGGAGAAGGACTTTGGAACTGGCTTCAGTGTCAATTTCTCTTTGGATTATGAAAACTTCAGGATAAGGGAATGCCGTCAGTTTGTGTCATGTATAGTGCTGACAGCCCTGTTCAGTTGATACTCCAGGTCTGTGTCCTTTTTATACATAAAAACAATGGCATCTTGCCCTTACTGTAATCTAGTCACATTTTTCCAACTTCTCTGGTATATGTGGTGACAATACAATTAACTTCAAAATTATGCTGGTAACGCAGTCTGTTCACATGCTTTGGTATGTTTGTTCATTGCTTCCATGGCTTTTTTATGCTGTTAAATTATTTCCTTTTCTGTGCCATTTCCTGCATTATTTCCCTCTTGTTCCTTATCTAACCCAAAGCATTAATTCCACTGCACCCTTTCTCACTGTTTGACCGGGACTCACAACTATACCAGTCTGCAGCTGACATTTTCAGATTAGAGTTTCTAGATGTCTATTCTCCCTTTAAAGATAGCCATTTGGCAGAGACTACAAAGAACTCACCAGGTGTTCTGGGCTCGCTGTGGAAAATGGTTTCACACAGTTGTAGATTCCCATGTTCTAGAATTAATACAGTGACTGAATAGGAAACTGAATCTTTCCTGGCTGATGTATCTTTCGTCGTTTCTATTGCCTCTTCACCTTGTGGTGCCTAGTAATGTGATATCATTATCACATTTTAGCAGTGTCCCTTTTGATACATACCTTTATGGTGTTCTTCCAGCTTCTGTGAAGATGCATTCACCATAAACTTCAGCTTACCCAATGTTTCTGATTTGTATGGGCTATAGTTTTAAGGCATACACTACCACTCTAGTAGAACCATGCAGACATTCCTATTCCTTAAATGTATCGCATCAGGTCTGGTTTATGTGCAAATCACAAGCTATGCATTTTCAAATGGTTCCAATTTTTGTGCGATCAAAGGGTTGCAGCACAGCAGGATCACTTTCTATTGAGATGTGCCTAGACCAAAGGTTAACATTTCTTGTATGGAATATTCATGTCTAGCATTGGCTGAACACTTTGCGTACAGCTAAGCTGGAAGCAGTGGCCGGGGGTATAACATCCCTTAAGAAATGAAAAGCAATAATAGCAGGCAGAGAATTCTAGCATAGAGGGATTTCCCAGCAAGAGCAAGCAGAAATAACGGTGAAAAGTATGATGTGGACAAAGGGGAAATTCAAGAAACATTCTTGATGTAATTTGGGTCATTGAAGAAAGTGACCAGTGAGTGCTGTATCTTGCCCAATCTGCACACCCAGTGAGGCAAGGGCTCCTGTGAAGCGCTCCCTCATGAAGCACACATTTAAGTGCACTGACTGAGGAAGGGCTCCTGCTTCACTCAGAGTGGAATCCACTCTACCTGCGTAAAAGTCCCAGGTATTTGAGTTCTGGGTGGGTGGACTGTGGAATGACTGGGGAGGTGATATCCACCTGATACCCCAGGCCAGGAGACAAGGTAGCTGAAATAGCAGCCACAGACCCTCTTCACCAGATGTGCAATGAAGCCATTGCAGCCATGTAAAAGCAGATTTATCGCCTTCCCTCTCCTGTGTAGCCTTCCATGACAACCTATATGGAGCTTACACGCAGAGCTAATCCATAGCATTAAGTGTATGCACTGGTGCACTTGCATTTCCATTCTTTGTGAGGTTTAAGTGGCATGGAAAGCCGTGTATCCAATCTTTTTGTGGAGTCTTTTGCACACACTAATCCTGATGCATATATTAATAGATCATATCAAATTGATCCACTTTTACCCATTATATTGGAACCTTGTCTAATTTGATACACACATTCTGGAGTGAGTATCTACCCGTGATCATGGAACAAATTCATTTTTGCTACATTCATCTCCTTTTGCATGTATGTGCAGTGCTATTGGTTAGCAATTGTTAGATAAAAAACCCAAATAAATATTTTTTTAAAAAAAAGAAATATTCCCCAAACATACCCCAAATCAAGGTCAGCTCTTTCTCTTTAATGTAAAGTTGGTGGATATGTGTTCTGTAAACCCTTATAACTCTGCCAAATATAAACAGATTTTACCCACGTGCCGAAAGGAACATATCCAACCTAGGGAAATTAACTTAATAACATTTGCCTTTCTGCTGCTATTTAATTTTGTTTTGTTTTGTTTTATTTTATTTATGCTACATTAACATTAATCTCCTGTGCACATTTGGAATTGAGTCATTTTCAGACTACTGTTACTCCAGTTTTAAATATTCTGTTCCCTTTCATTTTTTTCCAAGCCATTCAAAGATTAGTAACACTGTAAAACATCTAAAAGCATGCTGGAAGTTTCCTGCTGCTTCAAGTGTTGTGTTATGTTATCTTTGGAATAATTTTAAGGTCCCGCTGGTGTAATTTAACAAGTTATTATGTCATGGAGCTTATTAGTATGCCAATGGGAAACATTAATTCACACTGACATCATATCACATTTTTCAATAAATCCGTTATTTTATATTTTAAGAAGCTATATGAAAGTGAAAGGTGATCAGATTATTTTCCAAATATAATGGGACATAAAGTGAATAGCCTGGATGTTATGCAGCAATACCTTCCTCAGCCATGTTCTGTGCCTCATTATAGAAAACAAGGGTTGAGGTTTTTTAGAATTCATGGTGGTTGGATTTGTTTGAAAGTTTTTTGTATTGGCAAATAGAGGACATTATAAATGACTCTTTCCTCTGTGGTTAGAATAGTCTTAAATTGCTTGGATTTTGGTCATTATTTCTGTAATCCCCAAGTTTATGATATTACCAGGATTTGGAAAATGGTAACCTAGATTTAAATTTGGTAAGGATTTAATATGTAATACCATACTTTTTGGTTCATAAAGGAATTTATTTCAGGAGTGAGGGGGAGTTGGGTTTTTGTTTTTCACACACAGAGCTGAAAAATAACCACAGCTCATACAGGCCCCAAATTATCCATTAAAAATATGTCCAATAAAGAATGACCCTTCTTGAGCTACCTATATGAAATAGATTTTACTCCTATTTCTCTGATACACACTTGGTTAATAACTGATTAAAATATTAATTTATCTTTGGACAATAAATTAAACTGAGAATTGAATTGATCCTTCATCTGAGGATGTTTATAAGTTTTAAGTTTCCTGACTAATTTGTAGGTGCAGGAGCTGGCTGCATAGATGTAACTGTTGAATTGAAGGCTCAGCTCCTGCCTTATTTGTGTGTGCAATACCACAATTTATTCTCACCGATATTAGGATTGGCACATGCAAATTGAAGCACCTCAGATTGTGAATGCACCATTTCTTTCCTAAAAAAGTGTAGTTGGCTCTGATCTTTTCCTGTAACTCGAGAAGGAAACCAATCAGCTTAGCTTGTTGTGAAGCATATGAGACTAAATATGCATGTAGGCTGTTTGTTATTTTTAAATAATTGTTTTAAATGGTTTGTTACTTTTGCTAATAAATATATTTCCCTTAAGAAGTGATTAGTCACTAGTCCCCATATTTCCCTTAAGAAGAATGTCACTAGGCTCCCAAAAGGAAGAAATTCAGGTGTCCAATCAGATCTTCACAGTAATTATTGGTTGCATAGATGGGGTGTTTGACTGGGATCTGGGTTCAAGAGGTGGAAATGGCATAATTCCACCCCACAACAGGTAAGGACAGATAGCACCTGTGTGGCTGACTTCAGGGAGACCAGAAAAGGACAGAGGTGTAATCAGCTCCATAACTATGTCACACTAATGCGTTTTGTGTTTTCAGCCACATCTACATCCAATAAATATATGAACATATTGAGCCAGATCCTCAGCTGGTCTAAGTCAATAGAGCTGCCCAATTCACACCAGCTAACGATCTGGTCCATTGAATGAAAGATGGTTTAGGAATAGTTAAAGTCTGCTAGACCCCAAACACTTATCCCTTTCAGAATTTAAATTACATACTTTTCTTCGTGTCAACCTTGGTTTTGATGTTGGCAAATGTCTTATTGATATCAGAGAGAGTAGCATAAGTCCCAAACTAATGCCCCCTAAAATCAATTAGTAGAAGATCAAACCCTACTGAATGGGAGGGCTAGTGTCACTGAGGAAGATAAAATAGCCTCAGGGAAGAAAGATGCTGCTAGGACAGAAGCCTAAACTATTGTGTCCAGTTTTAGGTCCTGAGGCTGGGGTTCCTGGACTCGGGTGGACCTGTCCCCTTGGTAATACAACTGCTAGTCATCTTTGTAGACCTTCCTGTGGTCAGGTATATTGGAAAAGGGGGTAGAGACTTATGTGTAATAGCTCACTTTTCACAGTCTGGGGAGAGAGTCTTCAAAGAAGAGATTGCAGGGAGAACCTCTGGAGAGAAGAAGAGTTTAGTGAAAGTGACTCAAATCTCTGGGAAAAAAGCCCAGGTTTACTGGAGTCTACTGTTTTTCTGTTAATAAAGTGGAGATACAAATGTTCCTTTTATTCTTGTGTTTTTAATCTCCATCCTGCATTGTACAAAAGGGCTGAAGTCTTTTGGTGGAAAACAATTTTGTTTTCTGTGGCTGAAATAAATTCCAAAATCTCCATCTCTCTATTCCTATCATGGGGCAACCTGAAACCTCAGATGTTCAATCTTGAGACTTAATAATGAAAGGAATAATTATATACAATGGTAATTGTTATATATTCACCTTAGTAGTGGCAAATGTATAGTATATCTACAATGGAGGAGATTAAACAACCAATCAGGAAACAGTGGTTAAGGGCATTGATATGTAGTAACATATGAAAAGGTCAATAAAAGATACAGGGTGGAATTTTTGTGGAATATTTGTGGAATTATGGCAATACATTTTGGATTTTACTAAACTGGATTTGAAGAATATTCATATTTAATATGATGTTAAATTAAACAAAAAGTTACAAGTAAATATGGGGGAAGCTTTATTACCAGTCAGTATTATTCATAAAGAAATCGAGGAATACTTGCAGCACCTTAGAGACTATAGCTCACTTCATCGGATGCATAGAATGGAACAGAAGTAAAATGCATTTATACACACAGAAAGAAAAAGAAAAGAAAAAAAATTGTACATTAACATACCTATTCTAAGAGGGCTGTTAAATGTAGATGGTCCATTATCACTAGGAGGAAGATGCACCTTTTGAAATGGAGAGCTGTTGTCAGTAACCCAGGAAATGCAATTAATTACTGTAATGAGAGAACCCATCTGAACTTCTGTTAAGCCCTTGGTTTATTGTATCCAATCTGAAAATTAATTCCAGTTCCCCAGTTTCTCTTTGGAGTCCGTTTTGGAAGTTTTTCTGTTTAAAAACTGAAACCATCAAATCTTTAATGGAATGGCCAGGAAGATTGTAATGTTCCCCTACTGGTTTTTGAATTTTATGATTCCTGATGTCAGATTTGTGTCCATTTATTCTTTTGCACAGAGACTGGCCGGTTTGGCCAATGTACATAGCAGAGGGGCATTGCTGGCACATGATGGCATATATCACATTGGTCGATGTGCAGGTGAATGAGCCTCTGATGGTGTGGCTGATGTGATTAGGTCCTATGATGGTGTCAGTTGAATGGATATGTGGACAGAGTTGGCATCGGGCTTTGTTACAAGGATAGGCACCTGGGTTAGTGTTTTTGTTGTATGGTGTGCGGTTACATGTAATTGTTGTGTATTTTGTGAGTTTACAAATAAAAACAGGTAATATGTAGATTCACACAGGCAGTTTAACAGGAATTATAAAGATGAATACAGACAGAGGCATAAAATAATGACTTATTTACCTCTTTCAAGCAAAAAATCAGAGCGAGAAAATAGACAAATGACACATGGGAATGTCATTTATTTCTTAAAATGGTACAAACAGAATACCACATTTCTGATTTATATCCATTGTTTGCTGATAAATACTAATAAAAGTTGAGGGATACAGTACATTATAAATAGCCATTGTCAGACAGTAACCATAGAATCCTAAATCTGTACAATCAGGTCATAATCTTAATTTTCCTGGGACTGTGTCCATATATGGCACAGATGCAGAGATCAAAATCTATAAAATACATCATCTATGTGCCACTCCCCATTATAGAACAGCATGGAGACCATTAATGAAAAGCATGGCTAAAATAATATTTCCATGAGTTTATTTCCAGGCACACTGTGGCAAAAAGCAGTGCCCTCTGGGAATTAAATAATAAAATTGTAAGAAACAGGGGGAAAAAAAGGAACAAACATGGTACTTAAAATTCTCCTGCACCACCTCCCCCCTTCCGCCCCAGTTCCTCAGTCACTGCACCAGCTTGAGGTAAAAAAAAATTGCAAAACACACATGGAGAGATTTTTGCTACTTGTTTTTTTAATCTCAGTAGTCCAACAGGGATGATGAAGGTAGCTGTGACATTTGCAATTTTCCATGCACCAGCCCATTCCATTTTCTTCCCTGGTGCCACTTACATGGTACAGTAAGCCTCCAGCATTGACAATAATTATAGCCTGAATAAAATGAAGAGGGTAATATGAACAAAGCTTTGCTGTAATTGCCTTTTCATTATTTGCTAACAGTTAGTTATTCAGTCACAGGGAAAAAAATTACACAGTAATTGGTTGACAATAGGAAGCTAAAGCTAAATTCCAGAACTATGATCTTTTGGAGTGTTGGTCTTTTAGCCATTTTATTCATATTTTGATTAAACAGCTAGAGCATTAAAGTGAAATATAAATGTAGCCTTGGTTCAGATGCCATAACGTTAGTTTCCATCCGCTCAATATTCATTCAGTTTTGAATTTTAAACTATCACATAAGGTAGATTTGTAAACATAATAGCCTATTGAGTTCAAAATAAATATTCACCACTCTCCCTTTTTCAGTGTCAATTTTAACAGCAACAAGGAAACCTCTTAGAAGAATAACTTTCACCTCAATACTTTTTTTTAAAAAAAAGTGTTCAATAGAACTATATAAACAAGCTTAATAAATGAGCCAAGTCTGCCTTATTTTAGAGCTGGCATTGAGTACTTCACACCGAACCTGTGTTTTGGAGATTTGAAAAGGAAAAAACAACAACCTGTTGTTACCTTTGCAATTGATAGGTCTGATTCTAAAAGGAGTTGTGATGGGTCAGCACCTCTGACAATTAAGTGTGTATCTGTAAGGTACCTCAGGGTTCATTTTCAAAGCATGGGATTTTGCCTAGAGTTACTTGAAACTTGTAGAATTGATTCTCAAGGTTCATGGGAAACTTTGCTTTCCCCTGAATTTTCTTTGTTTCAGGTTTATATGAACCCTAACTCAGAGGTGAGATTTGTTTGCTGACTTCATGAAGCCATGACTTTTGCATGGTTTTTAAGGGGCTTGCCTACATGGAGAAATGTACCAGCAGAACTATACCAGTATAACTATATCACTATAATGACCCTAGTGTAACTCCATCTGTGGACACTCGTATTTTGGAATATGAGTGGATTTTTTTCCAGAATTAGTTTAAACCACTTCCAAAGGAATGCAAGTTATACTGGAAAATGGCACTCTTATTCCAGAACAAGAGTATCTTCATGGGGAGTTATACCAGCATAAAATTCACACCAGTATTGCTGTCTGAGTAGAAAAGCTCTCTGCCATGCCATAGATCATGCCAGGTTCACGTGTGAAATCTGTGAACCTCTTCACAAATCTGCACCACATTAGTCATTTATAATATACTGTAAAACCATTGTGCATATTTTGCACAGCTCTAATTTCCACTGTGCATTTTCCACAGGAGATGCATCCAGTGCCCTGCTTCAGAACCTCACTTTTTAGAGTGGCGTTCACTTCTTGGTGTTTGCACTTATATCTTCTTTTCAATCAATTAAAATAATGTGCATACATCAAAGGGAAAATTTAAGGATTGTTTTTCCCCCTAAAATGAATGAATTAGGTTGCCATTAGCTTCTCTTAGGAACTGCCCTTCCCCCTCGAGCAATTCAGTTAAATTTGAGAGAGACCAGTTGGATTTTAGCCATTGATAGAAAATGACAACGGAATCCAAATATGTGATCCTAGGCTATAGTACCACAAGTATAAAGTTAACAATTTGACTCCTTGCTGGGTAGTCCAGCAAGGTGTGCTGATTGTAGGCAGATGAACCTTCCTCTCTGTTCCGAGTCTGTCACCTCTACACATGGAGGAGGAGTTCTTAGCTCCACCCTAATATCTCTCAAGTTACACACGCGCTGTGTGATGGTCACATGCACAGCCTGCTCAGACAGGTCAAACCACAGCGCCCCACACCCTCCCACCCCACCCTCCACTGAAAAATGTGAAACACATGCTAAGAAGATGAACATTAAAACCAGAAGGGTAAAGGTGCCACATCCTAGGGACACAGGAGTGTCTATGGATGTAGCTAGGGTGACCAAACAGCAGGTGTGAAAAATCGGGATGGTGGATGGGGAGAATAGCAGCCTATGTAAGAAGAAGATCCAAAAATTGGGATTGTCCCTATAAAATCAGGACATCTGGTCACCCTAGGTGTGGCTTGCATGCGGGTTCTGCAGTCCCCTAAAATCTGATAAGGTGTATAAAGGAAAAATAAGCTTGATACTCAATTCCTGTACTCTAATAATCCAAACGATTTAGGCCAACAGTTACAAATTTGTTAAGCACCTAACTAAATGACCCTGCTTTTCAGAGCTGCTTTGCATTCACCGTTCCCACTCAAGTTATTGGGAGTTGTGGCTGGTCAGCATCTCTGAAAATTTTGCCGGTTTAGTTGCCTAACATGAAATACCTAACTTTGAACGGTAAGGCCTAAAAAAATTCTAGAGAGAATTGCAAATATTGTACTCCAGTGTTCAAAAATGTGTATGAACAGGTGTTTCTTATTTTTAGATCAGGTATTTGTGATCGTGTATGGCCAATTATGCATTTAATTGGCTATTTGCACATGGAATTTGCACACATACACATGCAGTAAATGCACATTCAAATTAGTTGCAGAGTTTTGGCTGCACAATTGTTTGCTCGACTTCTTAAAAATGTGTCCCTTAAAAAAGAAAACGCTTTATAAGACAACAAAAAGTTTCACTATTTTCACAAAAGTGAAGCATAATGTGTGGCATTTGTTGATGTTCATTTTAAATAAATCAGCTTTTGTGTTTGTACATATGTGTGCGGTAGCAAAGTTTCCCAGCAGCATGACAAGATATGCTGTGTAGCTGAAAGGGGGGGGAAAGGTTCTTTATTGATGCATTAAAATGTAGTTTGCTTTCTTCATATCTTACAAGTAATGTTTTGAGGTGCATTTTCAAAACACTAGCTTTACAATGTGTTTCAATGGTATATCTTTCAGGAAACATTTGTTATATTACAGATTCTGTATTTTGTTTTTAAAATAAGAATCCTGAAAATTTTAATATGATGTAGATGCAATCAGGATAAAACACATGGGATTAACATGTTATGATTTGCACCATAATATGTTGCTGATTTATTATGGCATAAATCCATTGAAATCCATGGAATTATACTGATGTAAAATGGAGTAATTCAGTTATGAATCAGGCCCAGTACATTTTTCAATGCTTTGTCCTGTCCTTTCCTTTATCTTTTAAATGTAAGAGCTACACCATGGTAATGGATGGAATGGAAAAGTAACTTTTTAATCATGACTTAGTTTTCTTTAACTCATAAAACAAGATATTTTTGCATACTAGTTTTTTCAGTTCAACATGCATATTTATAGTCACTAGCAGTAAATAATCTTAGGTCTCACTATCAATTAAATTTAGGCATGTGCTTAAATATTTTGCTGAATTGGGGCCCTAGGGCATGCAAACAGCAGTTTAGTTATTGGTGATAAGATCCATATATGGTAACTGCCTAAATATACAGACAAACTTTTTGAAGTTGTCTTATGTTTCTAATATATATTTTTTGAAAAATAAATTAAATAGGTCTTGCTAAAAATGCAAAATGGTAACCAAATTAAAAGTTTAAAATAACCATAATGGTTTGATCTGCTGATCCAGTTGCAATTTAGAATTAAGTGCTGCCTATAAATGCATGGCTGATTGACTTCTAATGCCAACTTTGTCTTCCTTGTTTATTATCTTGTCTTTAAGAAGGAACAGAACATCTGGACTGTTAAACGAAATCAATATCCACTTCACCAGACTTCTGATTACAATAATTTTCTACCCCAAGGTAATTATCAATGTTTAAGCAACCAAACTTTTTGTAAGGTTCAAGTCATAGCTATATTATAGTAACCAGGTCATAGCTATATTATAGTCACAATTTGTTGGTCATATCAGGGAGCAAGGGAAAGATTTATATCGCCAATCTTAGACTATTATCTAAATCTAAATATATTTGAAAAAAAAATTGCTGGAGACGTTGAAACAAACTAAATGTAAGTTAAAGAAGAATTACAATAGGGCTTTGGAAGAGTTTAATTCTTATCAAACTTGGCTACTTCCCAGAAAGCCCCAGAGGGATGGATATAAAAGCCTAATCAAGGTCAATGTAGTGTCAATAAGCTGCCATTTTGCTTAAATTGCAACTTGCTTAAACATACCAACTAGAAGGAAGTGGCACTATATATCCAATATTGAAACCATTAAAGATTGTTCTTGCATACAGCTTTGCAACTTCAATTAATGAAAAAACTTTAGTTATTGTGGGCCTGGTCCAAATCACACTAAAGTCAGTGGAAACCCTTCCCATTGATTTCAGTGGGCTTTGAATCTGATTCTCTATCGGCCAAATGCTGAGTGAAATATTGGCAATGAACAAATATATCACATCAGGCCTGTTATGATGTATATTTCATACTTTGCTCTTGCTTGTATTCTGATTACTAGATCTTTATTATAATCAGTCAAAGTCCTGACTTTCAAGTTGTGAATGGGTGTCATAATTATCTAATGTAACTAGTCCAGAAATCAGATTAGTAATTAGCTGAACCAAACTGATTGGTGTGACTTCCTCTTTAATGTTGAACATTTACTTTGTGCTTGAAGGATTTGTTTGTATGTTTCTTGTGTGTGATGGGAGCTTTTCTGTAATTAGCTCCTGGGGGACAGTATCTTCTAACAGTTAAAGAATAATTGCAGCCCTATGAAATGTGAAATAGCTTGGGCTGCCTTTTGTTGCAGCTTAATTGTATGCAACAAGTACAGGAGGCTTTTCATTTAACATCCTGATAGTAAAGATGTAGCTTTCATAAAGAAAGAAAGGAATTGTGTACAGTGATAAATAGTCTCTAGTATGTTAATTTTGCAGAAAAAAGTAAAACAAACAAAGTACAGTCAAGGATTTCAGAGTGTTATTGAAGTAGATGCTAATCATTGTTTCATTAGTTCATAATTTTTATGTGCGAGTTTAATGAAAATGTGCATAGAGACAGAACTGTGACACTAATAAAGGAGAAATATAGTGGTCAGTCAGAATTAAGGCATTTTTCTTTGAAAATTATGTATGTTGATGCAACTAAAACCTATTTTAGGTCTCACACTTCATTGTAAAACAAAATATTTTATTTGTGGATGGCAGATCACAAAAATGTTTCCTTCCAGTGATGCTAATCAAATTTCATATTGGTATAAGACCTTTCAGAGCCATTTTAATGTTGTTGTTTTTAGTGCCGATAAACTGATAAAATGCCAATAAATTATATATTCTTCCTTTGTCTATCAGTATATTGCTGTCCACAGTTCCAAATAATTGTTAATTCCCCTCTTGCTATGTCATATGCTTGAGCTCACCAAGGGATCTCTGGCCTTACTGCTTCCTCACTGAAAGTGTAGGGTATTGTGGGTATATTATCCTTTTTAAGGTCCTTGAATCTGTTGTTCTGAATTAGCCTGAATTTGTAGACCTATAAAGCACACTATGAAAGCCTTCTGTTGAATAGGTCCAACTTAGGAGTTGGCATTTTTGATGGGGAGGAATGTTGATGTTCCCGCAATGCTAGTGGGACTTTTTTATTTTACTAAAAAGTTGGGGGGAAGAATTGCTCAGTGGTTTGATCATTGACTTGCTAAACCTAGGGTTGTAAATTCAATCCTAGAGGGGGCTATTTAGGGGCCTGGGGCAGAAATCTCTCAGGGACAGTGGGATTAGTCCTGTTTTGAGCAGCCGGTTTGACTAGGTCCTGAGGTCCCTTCCAACCCTGATATTCTATGATTCTATGAAACTCTGGTGGTGCAAAAGCCTATATGCAGTTAAATTTACATATTCAAAATATCACTCAATTGAATACAAAAAAAGTAGAAAAATTAAATTGCCATCTAGGTGATTATAAATATAGCAGCATATACCCATTCCACACTGCCTAAAGGTCCATCTCCTCAGCCTTCTCCAGCAGCTTTATCGAATAGATTGCTATCAAAGCATGATTGTAAGTTTAATTGAGGCTAGATTGAATGGGCTTTTTTCCTTTTAATTGAAAGATTAAATACAATTTTAGGTTAATCATCAAAATCAGAATCTGAGAACTGTCCATTGAGTATATAGCCATCATCTTCCACCCATTTCACTGTCTATCGGCATGCAACATCTAATTTTTAATATAAAGGACAAAGGCAGTGGAGTATCTCATTGTCATTTAGATCTGATAACTCAGAGTCATTTTGATATGGATTTGTAATCTATAATGTCAGATGCTCAATGTCGTCTTGTCACTCCCACTTCTTTCCATAAGCAATGGTTCTGCTATTGCTCGTCTTTCAGGGGGTTGCTACAGATTGTAGGAGAAGACACCACCAGAGTTATGTGTACTTAGTAATTAAAGTAGAATAGAACTCTATCCCTGGCAGTATCTCTGAAATCACCTCTGTGACTTCATCGTGGCCAAAATGCATGATGATACTTGCATCTGCTGCTGCTCAGTAAGAGGAATATCAATGGGATGCTATTATATTTCTTTGGCAATGGCCCAGGCATTAGATTTGGAAGCTTCAGCTGCTATGTTCAGTTCCTAGTCAAGGAGGAAAGGGCAGCTATCTTAAAATTCTCAACAGTCATTCCTTTGAGTGATCATTCTGAGGCAGCATTGATAAAAACAAAGTATTTGTCTGAAATACCATATTTTTAATCTGCAAACAAATGTAGTATATATGAAGTGCTGTCAGTTGTGTCTTCGATATAACCTGGGAAAAGCAGTAAGTGACCTACTAAGAAGATTTGCATTTTTTCCTCTGATGATGGGTTGGCCAATGTAGTAACCAAACAAAGAAAAACTTAGGGTGACAATACATAGCAAACCAAATTTTTAATAACCGTCTGTTCTTCAGATTACCTGGAGGGGACAGGACAAAAGCAGAGAGATTTAGTGTGCCTCTCTTGAAGTACGCTCATGTCCTTTCCTCCCCATATAAGACGGAATTTCTCAGCAGTAGAACTGGCCAAATTTTTCAAAGGCAAAGTTATTTTTATAGTTAAAAAATGCCTGTTAAAAAGAACTTTATTTTGTAAAAATATTTTTGCTAAATTTTGTCATTTTTGTCTGTGTGAAAACAGTATTGAACCTATTATCAAAATGGTTATTAGCATTTTTTGTTCACAGAGAACCAAATTTTGGTAAATGCATATGTTAACTATTTTGATGGCATTTTTAATACAAATGTTGAGCAATCACTTTGTAATTAAAAAAATGAAAAAGGAGTCTGTTTTGAGCCTTCAATATGGTAACCACTTTAAATTTTGAATTTGTTTTGTTTAAAATAACTTTTCTACCATCTGTCCATACTGCAATTTATGGAAATATGACTTACCTGAAAGTTATAGTCCCACAGTGAATGATTATGAGTAAGAGCCCCAGTGCCAGTCGTCATGTGGAAGTGTAGTTAGTACATGGATGAGGACTTCTTTCCTCTTTTGCATAGGGCATATTTATCATTGAATGTGCTGTAAGTAAATCAAGGGCCTGAGGGGTCAATTTGTTATGAAATAACTGGATCAAGCCATCGATGTGATGTACGAGGATACTTGTTCGCCAGTACTAGGTGATATGAATCCACCTTTAACTTGGAACATTCCCTCTCCCGCATTAGGGTGGCCAGACAGCAAGTGTGAAAAATTGGGACGGGGTGGGGGGTAATTGGAGCATATATAAGAAAAAGACCCAGGACTGTCCCTATAAAATTGGGACATCTGCTCACCCTATCCCGAATCCAGCACTATAACTAAGTTATAAGGACTTCATGCAGGGAGCTAAGTTTAGTATAATTGTATCTTCAGTTGTGTTGGAACACAGAGTAGCAGTAGGAGCGATTGAGTAATATGACTATTGTACTTGATTATGTAGGTAAGATGTTACTTTTGTACATATGCAAAAGGTAGTGTCCATTTTTATTTTCAGGTTTCAAAACTTGATGATCTGTAATTTACATTCTTTCTATTGTTTTTTTATCAGATACAGTTGACAGTGTTTTCCCATTGCTTTCTTACAGGAAAGAGAGCACTAACATTTGATGAACACAAAAAGATTGAAGAATCAGATCTCAGCAGCAATGAAGATGAAACAGATAAAGGTTGAGACTTCAGAGGAGACTCTAATTACAGCATGCACCACGCGAAGCACAAATGTGAGTCATTTCAAATAATATGATTGTCCTAAGATCTTTCAGAAATAAATACATTTCATAGCACATAAAATATTGACAGGTGAAAGGAACATGCCACGTTGATGCAATTGCTGTTTGTCAGGGAAACAAAAATGTAATTCTTTCAAAAAATGTTTGCAAAATTGATGCAAAGAGGGAAAATACTGTAGTGACATAAATTACTCTTTATCGTGGCACTTCAACAAACTGGAGAAGGGTTGTGCAAATGTTGGAATTGGGCTGAAGAAGAAATGAAGAAGGGATTTATAAAACTCTGGAGCAGTTTTTAAAATTGGAAATGCATGCCCCAAGCACCAAGATTTATCAGCATTTTTTTTGCTGATGGCTTTTAGAAGGGGTTAGATGCCTGTTGTACGCTTAGTTTATTTTCATTCTGTCTTGCTGGGGAAAGAGTTGTGGATACAAGGAGTTAACAGCATTTACTAGTCACAAAATGTTTTCTAACCTTCAGGAAGGTGACATTCCTAGAAGGCCAGAATGTGAACCTTTACATCTTAAATGAATTTTGCCTCATATAAGCAGTGCTCTCTGTAATTTCCAGCTGTTAGCCATCTTGGCCAGTGTAACTAGAGTGTTCGATTATACTCATATTTGATTCGTTCATATAATATTAGCATTGATTTCAACTTCTACACACTATATCTCACTGTATAAAAAAAAAAAACCCAAATCCCACAACTATTTGTTCATGAATCATGCTGATAATCTGTGATCTGACACACCACATTTCATTCTTCGCACAATTTTTTTTAAGAACTCAAAAGAATTTTTTTTAAATGGATCAGCAACAGAAGGTTTCTGACTTGACAGCACTTAATTGCTTGTCATAATTAAGTGATGAACCGACATGGCTACAACTATGCTGAGTACGATAAATAAAATGTTTATTTCCAACAAATTTTGTTTTATGTGATTTTTTTCCAAAATCTACTTTTGTCAATGAATACAACTTTATTAAAGATGAGTTGAATTACTGCAACTAGTTTAGACAGCTGGAAGGCTTATTCATGTTCATTAAGATTTATTAAATGCTAATATTAAAATTCTTTCCAGTGGAAAATGGTCAATATGAGGGGTGGCACTTTGGTGCTTCATTTCCTAAACAGCCCTTAGAGCAACAAGAACACTGAAATAATATAAACGACTGCTATGATATTTAGCTCTCTGTCTTCACTATCGCAGTACAAACAGCTCCATGTATGTTGGCAGAAGAAAATATAGTGTTTTCACAAAGCAGACATTTGTGCTGGACATTTCCTCTAAAAGGTCAAACTCATGGTGTCATGTCTTATCCATCGTTGAAACCAGTGCACACCTGGCTGGGTTGACATTTTCTGTGTCTTTTCCATGTTTTCTGTATTTCTATCGGGTTCAGGATCTCATTCTTGTTTGTTTGTTGTATTTTCATGCTACAAGGCTACTCTGAATAAGAAGTCAGCTAAGTACATCTCAGTACCTTTCTTGCAGCATCCACCTAAATTGTAGCATTGTAGTTTCACTCAGCATATGCTGAAAGCATTTTAGGGCGGCTGGCAGTGGCTTTTAAAATAATGCTTTCTTGTGATTAATGGTCACTTCCTAGTGAAATGGCTTCCTGTCCTTGAATGTGCTTATCAAATTTTTCATGTGCAAACACTATTGCAAGGCCTCCGGTTTCAATTCAGATGCATCTTTGTGAAAGTGACCTTGACACAAAAACTACCAGCAATCCCTTTTGTAGGAGTGATGCTCCAAACCCCATCTCGTTGTGTGGTTGCCTTTGTTCACATCATAGCAGTTCAGGATGGGATGGTTGGTCCTCAGCTCCTTGATTCTTGTTGTGGCCACTTCAAGTTGAGTCAATCATCTTCATACTGTACCTTTGCCAGTCGTCACCTCAGGGGTCCATGTCTGAACAACTTGGAAGAAATTTTGGCAGATAGTTTACAAATCCTAGTAGTCTCTGAACTAATTTAATATCTTTATGTGTAGACACCACCTATATTGCTTTGTTGGGACCAGATCATAGCACTGGGAAGGTCAGCATGTGTCCCATGTAAGGAACTACAGTCAATTGCAATTTCATTTTGCTTTTCTTCAATTTTAGGTTTTGTTCCTTGGCTCTTTCTGGCAGATGTGTGAAGTTGTGGATGTAATTTGCCACAGCTTCCATCATGTTGTCTCCATATCTGTATGCCAGAATGTCATCAGCTATGATGCTGACCCTTGTCACCCCCGTTAGTGCATCTTGCTGGTGGTGTTGGTATCCTTCCACTGTATGTTTGGTCCCAAATGGCATTCTCAATCTTCTGTCAGCTGGTGTCAGGCAGCTGCTTTTCCTTCTTCAACAGCACTTGCTAATATCTGTCTCAGACTACTCAGACTATTCAGAAGGACTCAGGATATTTCTGCTTAGGCTAAGTCTGGTAATATTTCTTCAATGATAGGCATTTGGTAGTGAGTTCTGTCATGCTTTGCCAGCTTGCCTGGCTTCTCAATGGCTATCCTGCTGCTTCTCCAATTTGTGGGCTCAAGGACTTCAGCAATGATGCCTTATTTTCCCGTTTGCTTCATTGGTTCCATTTTTTTTTTCAGTGGGTACCCTGTGAGGCAGGTGCTGAATAGGTTTATCTGTTAGACTTTCCATCATGGTAATGACTTCTTAGCTTTGCTGCTGAGATGCCACTGTGCATTGTCTGCTCTTGAGATGGTTTCTGTTTTCTTTGTGTGTCTATTGTATGAATCATTTATCCCAGGTTTGGTATCACAAGTTTCACGAATTCACTTGCTTTTAGCTGCAGTGGTTTCTATGCTTTTAGTTTATGTGCTTTTCCTTAGTATTCTCCCTGCAACTTCCTAGTGGTGGTTTGATTCTGCCACTGGATAATTTTAATTTGGCTTTGCTTGCTTGCAATATCTCTTACATAATGCTGGGAAGTCTTTGTAGCCTAACCCATTCACCAATGTCCCACTGTCTACTTGGCATTCAATTTCCTGAATATATATAATAATCCATATAGAATCCATATAGAATCACACTGTCCTGGGGTCACTCACTGCTAGGGTGCCTCCTCCTGGCTGCTCTGGGGATTAGCTCCTTTCAGATACGATGCTACCTCCTTTCACTCATTTGTTAACCCTCCTGCCTCTCTGCAGCTCGGGATGCTCTGTCTTTCTTCACCTGGCCCTCCAGCCAGGTCACTGTGCATTTTTCCCCTTCAGGGATTATCTGTCTCTCTATCCAAAATGGCAGTCTTCTCCCTCTCTTCTCAGATTGTGCCACTTCCCCAGTGGCTGGTAGGGGAACCTGGTCCCACTTTCTACTCTGGGTTCCAGATCAGGGATCCTCTAATCAGCAGCCAGGTCTGCAATGTCCCATTTTGCTGCCATTTCACCAAACCTCTTCCTAGTCCACCTCCTTCAGACTTCTGCTGTACCACCCTTATGGATAAACCCTTCCTTCAGGGCCTGGATCCCTGGGGGTTTCCACTTCCATCTCTCTCTAACTTCCAGAGGGTGGCTGCAGTTTTCCTCACGGCAGCCCTTTTCTGCTGCCAAACTCTTGGTTTGATATTAGCTCTCCTCCCTCCCCCTCTCCCCCCTCCCCCCCCCCCCCCGGGCCATTCCTTCTCAGCCAGGCTCCATCATCAATCAAGTCCCCTCAGGTGTGGCCTGTCCATTTAACTGGCCCTTTCGCAGCTTCATTTAACCCTTCATTGGCTGTATGGAGTGCACACCTAATCACACATATAATGTCCCTGAGTGGAAAACTATTTATTGTAACAACTGAAGTCAGTGAGAGCTTTTCCATCAACTTCAATGGGCTTTTGATCAATGCCATTGTTAGCTAATATTGGATAGGTTTTGACATGATATGATGCCCACTAGAAGGCAGATAATCAAACCTTGAGTTATGTGTTTTATTTAGTGCTTACTCTACTGTGCTTTCAAATAAGTTCCTAACACTCACTGTTTCTTCCTGTGCATGAAGTATCCCTATGAATTTGTGTTTGTTTCAGTATTTAAAACTAATCTCTGTTTTCTCAGGCTTTTAGGTGGGACACTTACCTTAATCCTCTTATGTTTGTGTGCCTTGAAGTCATGGTTCTTTGTATGGTTTAGGATTTCAAGAGCCTGATTCTTAGAATGTTGAGGTCAGCTTGACCTTCTTTGCTGATTTCTTCTTGCTATCACAGTTGTGGATAATTCTTATCACTTTTTTCTGAATCTAAGATCAAATTCTTCAGGTGTTTTCTTTTTCCTTGCTACCTGTCTATAGGGCTTAGATATGAAACTATGCAGAAAAAATGTTTTCTGTATGATCCTAAATTAATTCGGTTTTGTCTCTGTTTTTACTTATTATGGGCTGTTTTAGTGTTAGTCTTTGGCTGTCCTAAATTAGGGTTAACTAAGTTTGCCTTGTTTAATTGACCTAGTCAAATGGTTATTGGTTAACAATTTTATAAAGAGGATTGATATAGATTTGTATATGACTGAAGTGTTCTTAATCTATGTTGGCCTTTTATAGATATGAAATATTTTGAGTCAGACAGCAAGCAAATTAATTTGAGGCTAAAAAAGTGGAGTCATTGTTCAAAATACATTTCTTAATAGATCCAGCTCCAACAGCACCCTTTGATTCATATTACTTTATCAACATTTTAACCTTTTTAGCTGATAACCAAGTCTTAGATTTTTATAATATCAGAGTATAGTCAGCTAAAACAAATTGATTCAGACAGTTGTCACAGAAGTATTTAGCTAAAATTACTTCAAAAGTTTTACACTGCTTGACATTTCAGTACTGTCTTTGAAGTGTATACCCTGAAAAATATTTGTTATTAACAATTCCAGACAGGTATTTCACAAAAGACATGTAAAGATGTGTAGAAAGAGATTAATATTTTGCAGTAGGTTTAGCCTCTGGAGGAAATATTTATGTCTTAATTGTTTGGAATTCCACCTGTCATTTTACAAAAAGCTTTGCTCACATTCTAAAAAAAAAAAAAAAAAAAAATCAAAACACAACCCCACTGTTTTCAGTCATAAGAATTAGTACAATGTATGTTTAGGTTGTATTCAAATATCACCTTCAGCTGTTGTGTGATAAATAAATTCAGTCTTTTACAGACAACAGGCTTTGCTTTTATGATACTTAAACTTGGATACCTAAAGCAATTGCAATTAGAAATCATTCAAATTAGGATTTAAAACACTAAAAGAACTGAGGGAAAATAAGATACTTAAATGTTTATTTTGGATTTGGGTGAAATCTCCTTGACCTGCATGAAGCCAGAGTAATCTGGCCCTTTTCAAAAGGAGTGGTTAGGGAAAGGCGAAGTGAAATCCAAGGCCAGTCTGGAGGCCACAGGGTTTCATTGTGCAGCTGCTGTTCTAGCCTGTTTGTTGGTGTTTGTATTACAGTAGTACCTAAAGGACCCCCATTGTGCTGGGCACTCTACAGACCCATAGTGAGACATAGTCACCACACCAAGGAGCCTACAGTTAAGTAGATAAGAGAGAGTGGGGTAGGGGAAACAGAGCCACAGAGGTCAGTGGCAGAGGAAGGAATAAAATCCAGGTGTACTGTCTCCCAGTGCAGTCCCCTGTTCATTGCACAGGTTCTCTTAGTCACAGAAACTCTTCATCAGTTGTGCAGTATGCAGAGGCCATGGAAACTATGGGATCCCTCTTCTGACCTGCCTCACACCCCCATCCCCCACAAGCATTGTGGCTTTCTGCAGTGGCTCATATACTTGTCCACAGGAATTAAATGTCTGGTAATGAAGTGCTACAATATCCTAGGAGAGAACAGAGCATTCTGGGACACATCTCATGTAGGCTCCTCTTTTGGGCCTCAGCAAGATACTTAGGCGCATACCTAACTTTGAGCCCATAAATAGCCCTTTAGAAAACAACAGGACTACTCACATTTGCAAGGTTAGACGTGTGCTCATGAACAGGGCTGAATCAGGGCCTTGTTGAGTACTAGTTCTGCCAGCCATGAGCTCCAGTAGAAGTCCTCTGGGTACGAGGGGGGAAATCATGGTGTTTCACCTCCAAAAACATCACTGTTACAGATGTTGTCAAGGAAGTGAATGGTTAGCTGAGTCATGATAGGAAAAGAGGAAGCATACAGAAGTCTTGGATACAGAAGAGTTATCACTAGGGGACTGTGAAGTAAGCTAAGTAGGCCCAATGTCCACCCATTTTATTTGCTTGGCTGTCTTTCCACGTAAATTACTAATAATTTTACCGATAACTGGAAAAACTCTCTTTTTTTGCTTCATAAAAAGGAAAAACATTTGCTCAGAAATAAAAATGTGCATCATCTTCTCTATGATGTAGGCCAATGTTGTAGTTCTTCCATAGGAAAATATGTAGAGAACAATAGGTATGCATGTTTATAAGTCCTTCTCTTTATTCTATTTTTAGCAATGGTTTAGGAAGGATATTAGAAAAAATAAAAACATATTTGCTCAATTATCTAAGATGTGTTCTGCAAAATGCTGATTGCTGAGTCCTATAAGAGATCAAAGAATAACAGGAGAGAAACAAGTTGCAAAGAGTAAAAGTAGAGTAGGTTTAAAATCTGTGACCTTTGAAACCTGTATGAAATGAAGGAATTTTTGTATGGGGTGATGTTAGGTATTGGGGGATATTTTTCAGCAGTGACACATTTATTGATAGTGGAAAGTACAACGCTTATGACACAGCTGCTGAGATCAAGAGATGCAAGGACTTTGATTCTTTGAGTACAATGTGTAAAATTTGGGAGGGTTGTTTCATTGCTGCCATGACCTGCTGTGAGAGGAAGAGGTGTAGTGTCCTCTGATTCCTATCAGTGAGCAGTTCTCATCATTTCCTTACATGACAGGCTTTGTGTGCTTAGTGAAGAGCACTGCTCCATGTGTAGGGACAAGGTGTGGCTGATGAGTCCTAGATAAATTCACACACAAAAAAGCCACTGTATTGCTGAATGGGTTTCCAGTGTAGCTCTTTAATTTCATCTCTTGGAAATGTTTCTCCTCTTTTCATCCAACTGCCTTTATCTTAACTTCTGATCTGAGCAAAGCAGCAGCCTTTCAAATTGAACAAACCATGTTTCGAATAGGCTCTTCTGCTTGTGACAAGATGTACCTCATTTTCTCTGCAAGCCCTCAGCAAGGTCACACCTTTTTAATTTATTTTCTGTAAGAAAAATCTAGTTGCATGATAGAACAAGGTCTAGATCTAGCTAGAGGTCATTCCTTGAGCTAGTCATAAAGTAGAATATGATTAGAACCATTTAATACCACAGAGCTCACCAAGCTTAATTCTATTAAAATTTAGACTTTGTTTACACAAAGTAACATAAATAGCTGCTCTAAGCTGTAGCCAACATAATTATAGGAAGAGAATTGTTTTAGATGTTTTCTTTTTATTTTTACTGTGTGCCCTCTTTTACAACTAATATGCATATAAATTTTAAGTACAACCAGATGGTGTAATGAATTTAAATGATTTTCACTACATACTCTTGCAAAATAGTCTAATATAAGATTCAGTGTTTGATTTCCCCTTGATCCTTCATAATTAAAAATATGAATAAAATATTATTAATGTGTGTAAGTTCAGTGTTAACACAATTAACACATTTTACCACTCATTCAGCAACAGGAAAGTATTACCGTGCATGTGAGCTGTATGTTAACCTAAAAAATATGGGCAGATTTTCAAGACTTCAGTCCCAAGCAAATCTGATCCTTGAAGACATTGTTTCAGCTTTGGAAGAATATGTATCCAATTGTATTCAAAAGCCCCAAAGTAGTGGCTTTTCAAACCATAAAATTGCTAAATGCAGCTTCCCATCGTCATATATATTCCCTAAGAGACAGTAACCCAGAAATATGGACACAAATGCTTTCCCCTTAGTTTCAATCATCAGATCTTAACAAATGAGTTAAAATAGATAGAAACACCTTTTTACATATTAACATTGTTTTAGCGAGTGGCAAAGATGAAAAATTACAGTTTAAGCCTTCTAATGGACAAATGAATGACACCTTTTGCAACAATGACTCCGTTGTGTGATCCATGTGTAGGAATGTTATTTTATGGACGACTTTGTCATGGCCTCCTCAGGCATTCCTATGTGCCCAGTTGTTTTTTATGGTCTATCATGTCAAATGCCTACTTTCTTAGTTTGTACATCATTGATGCAACAGACCGGAACATCTCCTTCAAGTAGTTCCAATCAATTTGACTGACATGTTTGCTCACTATATGTCTAACATTTCTGTTTAAATGTCTGCTGGAAAAACCTTAGGTGTGTTAGCCACTTTAATATTTTTTTAAATTAAAATTATTGAGCATTGTGCAAAATACTGTGATCTAGATCTCACCCTACAAATGAACATGAGTTCTTTATATCATAGGTATGGTGTATTGGAGTATACCTCTACAATTGTAATACACGTAATAAATTCTGAGAGTGGAATGGACTGATGGTTTAAACTCAGGCCTGGGAGGAAAAAAAGTGTTGAACTCTGAGAGTGACTTGCTGTGTGATCTTGGTTAATTTTTATGTCAGTGTTAATTATATAACCTCCAAAATGTTTCTAGGTGCATAACCAATATTTGAAATGTAGCTTCCCTAAAAACATTACACTCTAAGGCCCCAATCCTACTAACAATGAAGATGTTTAACTTAAGTTTGCGAGGTGTCCTGTTGACTTTGTAGTAGAAGTTGCAGCCTTCAGGCTACTAAGATAGGGGTTTAAATCACTTCAACACTGTGCCTCAATTTCCCTTTACATGATGTGAGCATAATCCCCACCTACCCTGAAGATAATTTATTCATCTCTGTCAGTCATGATGATGTTTAAGATCTAAACTTGATCATGATTATATTTCATATAACTCACATTTCTGACCTCTTTTGACTAAACTGTACCATCATTTCTAGGGGGTCAGTGGGAAAAGAGATCCTACTGTAGTTTATCAACATGCAATAGTATAACAAGGCAAAAAGGACAATGTTTTTAGTCAATTTAAATATTTAAAATAACTTTTAGAAATTTCAAGACCTAAATCATTGCATGTAAACTACCCAGATTAGGGGTTTGAGCATGGTTCGGTTTCCTAATAAAAATTAAAGGAAGCATGGTCATTTTTTCACTTCTTCAGTGTTTTTCTTGTAAAGCTACCCCGTGCTTAGCTGAATGCAACAAAAGGTTAGATGATTTTGTGAGGGTTAGTTGCTCCACGTGTGGGCTTTGTGGACATAAGTGAAGCCATGTTCTGAATATGCAAAAATAGCATCCTCTTACTCAACAAGTATGATATCTGTATTTTGAATATGTGCTTAAAATGTAAATGAAAATACCTTTGTGCTACTTTCTATTTAAGTTAGCACTGAGTCAATGAAGCTGTGGCAAAAATGAGCCTCATTCTTTCCTGAATCACCTGTCATCAACAGAATTCTTAACTGTGTTCCAGTGGAGAATATGTAGAGATGATGGTTGAGCCACTTAGAACATACGCTGACTTCCAGAACTCAGACTGAGCTTTCTGGGTTGTCACTTAAGGACAGAAATACAAAACTCTTATTTAATTATAAATTGTGCAAACACGGGCCCTGATCCTGCAAAATTTCAGCTCACATAATTTGGCTCATATGAGTAATTCCCTGATTTAAAGGGGCTACTTACCTGAGTAAAGTTACACTTGTTCATGATTCTTTGCAAAACCAGGATCTTGGTCTGGAATCAGAGAAAGGAAGTAAATGTGGAATCCCATAATATCATTTTTTACAGAATTCCTCTTCAGGGTGTAACTGTATTTACTTTTCGATAGATAAATATACTTGATAGATAAATTTTACTTCTGTGTTTCTAATAAGACTATGCTCAGCATTTACCACGTACACTTCATTTTGAGTTTAGTTTGAGTTTTTGTATAGAGGTAATATTTTTTTTCAAGACTTTTCCAAGTAGTTTATTTTGGAATTTGTATAGAAAGATTTGAGATACATTTTTTTGATTTCCTCTAGTGAAATCAAATACATCCATGTGTTTAATCTTATGCTTATTTTTTAGTTTCAAGGCTAAATCCTCTTTTATGCTAAATTCACATGGTGATTGATTCAGTAAAACACTTAAGCACATGCTTAAATTTAATTGAGATATAGATTCAGATTACAGCAAATAAAATGTTACCCAGACAAAACTGGGTTACATGGCATCAAAATTATTTAAATGGACTTCAAGATCAGTAATAAGTTAATGGTTTCCCTCCCTCCATAATGACGATTAAAGATGATTTGTAAAGAGGAAAGCTGAACATTCTTGATGTGGAAAGAACATTTTTTCCTTTGGCATATCTGTCTTTTAAATGTTTTCTGTTTTAACATTTTTATATTTAAGTGCACTTTTGAGAAATATTCAGTATTTGTAAAGAACCATTATATCAGGTTGAGTATAAGATGCTTGCTTTTATTAAGGTTTATGAAAGTTGCTTCTAATGAATATCAGTTTTAGCACTACAAAAGTAGAGTACAGTATGATTGAATTAGTTCAGTGAAACTGCTCTTAAGTGTCTTTATACAGCTTATCAAACTGTCACACAGTTTTCTTGATTAATAAAACCAGTCATATTCATGGAAGCAGTAATAGTTTTACAGAATGACAATAGATTTAGGGGTTCATATCTGCCTATTTTAAATATTTTTATTTGTCAATTAAAAAAAAAGTCTTGTAAGGAAGGAAACTTTCCCTTTTCCTCTTTGAAACAGCTTGATTTCTTGAGAGTAGATATGGTTAAATGAGAAGGTTTGCAGAAGGATACTCTATCATAATTGAATAGGCTGTGAATGACAAGAAAGCCTATTAAGGGTAAGCGGTTATTTATATCATATGTTTGATGATAATGAAAAACATTTTGACCCATCTCTGAAAACAAGAACATGGTCACAGTAAAGCTCGTCCCCAATTTATACATGACTTGTAAGCTATAATCTCACTAACTACTGAATTATTTCATAATGAACATTCACTCTTTCTTTCTTGTAATACAATTTCTTGTCCTAATGTAATGGGTGTTTGAATATTTGTTAACCCATCAGAGATGATGTGGGAAGACACTAGGCAGTTCTCCCAACTGAAAACACTGGCACTTTGCAATTGCTAGGCAAGGAAATATTAAAGAGGAGCAGGTTGTATGACAGCAAATTAGCTAATAAGACTTATGTGTTCGGCTTGCAGAAGTAAACAAATATTCAGTGAAAGTACAAAGGAGAGTCTTAGTAACTAGGAATTCCAAACAATAATGCAGCAGCATAATGTTCAAATAATTAAAGGTAGAGTAATAGTCAGATTTGTTGTTCAGTATATTAATGACCCTAGGAAGGAGACAGCAAAGACTTACTGTGTACAGAGAAGGAAGTAATGCAGGATATACCGAGATGAAAAATGTCAGAGACAGAGGAACATAGACAAAGACAGAGAGACAACATAAAAATAATAGATTAGTAAAAAAGGAAACCCAAAAAGAGGCTGATTATGCTAACTTCTTAGAAGGGTAAGCTACCGTACACTCAGATTGGAAGTCCTTTGCATAGCTCTAGTACCAAAAATTAGTCGTCACTGTATTTTTTAAGAAAACTAGAAAATCCGGGAATAAAGACTAAATTTTAATCTTTCCATTAAAAATGATGACTTCTTTTATCCCTATGGTACTTTCCAAAGGTTGATTGTCTCTTGTATAACATGCTACAGCTCAGTTCTCTCATATTGGCAGAAGTCACACCTTGGATGCTATCATCTCAACTATGCTATTACTCCTTGGTAATTAGCACTGATTTGTTAACTATATGTATGTAAAGCTCTGTTTCAGGGCCTCCTTGTGTCTTCTAGATCCTCAGCTGGTGTAAACTGGTATAGCTCATGAAATGACAGTGATTTAAATGAGCTGAGAATTTGGCCCTGGAGACCTGTGTATAGAGTTGGACCCTCTACTCACAGATCTCCCCATCTCACATGGACAGTAGGATCAGACAGATTTGCTTCAACTTTCTAGATTCTGCAGATGATTCTCTCTAGGTCTAGATTGGGGGGAAATAAGTGACCTGAGAGGGGAAAGGAGCTATCTGACAGTATAAAAACTTTATCAGCATAAATGTGGGTTTCATGGTCTGTGTCTGAGAGAAGTGTCCGTGGGTGGTTTGTGAGCTGGTGAGAATCGCTATATGAAGTCGCATATGGGCTGAGTTCATAAAATATATGAAAGTGATCAAAAACGCACCATTTTTTCTACTTGTTCTCTTTTTAGAACCAATCAATGCTACCAGTGTTAAGGCTTTTAGTGTACCTCAGTATGTTGATACTTCTGATCTTAAGTAGATTCCCAACTAGACTTTCATTTATGATGGGCAGAGGATTGCAGAAGCAACATTCCTGAAATGAAGCTGCACAATCGCTGATTTTGCACATCCTGTCTCGGGAGCCCCTTCCTGGATATTGTAATAACTGACTTTCTAAATGCCCAACATACTACATTAGGGGTATTACATGTTGTTTACAATAAGGACAGAGCAGATTGAAATGCATCTCTATATGTCCCCACTTCCCCTCAAGTAAGATGGTATGGCTTGAGGAACTTCAGATGGGGACCATTCCCAGACACGTTGATACTTTGAACTGCTGAGGAGGGAGAATTACTTTGGATATGAAGTGGTGGGGTGGACAATGCAAACAGGAGTTTTGGAAGGTGGGATTTTAGCCCTGGCAGGTGGGATTTAGCCCTGGAAAATGTAGAAATACCAGATGCTAATGACTGCATATTTTTTTAGACAATGAGACAACATTTCAAAACGCAGATTATTTTTTGCAAATAAAAAGCAAGCCTCTTTGGTATTTATCTGGCATTACATATTAGAATCAACTGCCTCTGGCAAGTTATGGTTTGTTTAAAATAAGAAATGTGCATCAAAACAGAGCTCGGTGCACACCTGCATATCTTGAATCAGCTGTACAAGTAATATTCAAAATGCCAATCATGAGCAGCTTTTCTGAGGGAAGGAGCCAAAACAACACCATTTAACCTCTTTCTCTATCAAGAGGGGTAATTTAAAAGTGTTGGAGGGGGCAAAGTGACCCCTGAATTTTCTACATTATAGGCCTGCCTCAGTATGGTGGTGGCAAGAACTGTAACACTATGATAAATGAGTCACAGCTTCGTTGTTCCTATTCTTGGGTCTTCAGCGCTTGTAGGATCCTCTTCCGACAGCTGGTGTTCATGACAGGATCCTCTTTCAAAGTTTACATACTAGACAGGAGTTGACAGTGCTTGGTAATTCTGTTGTAACAGTAATATTTGAGCTTCTTGATGGCTTATTTTTTGATTTGCAGGCATTGTGATTATTACGTTTTGGCAGTGGTCCAACCTTTCCATACAGGCTTCAGTGGCTGAGATATTAAAGCTCCGGATTTTCTATTAGCAGCAAAATCATCAGAGTCTGGCTTCCTCTAACTGTCTCTAGAATGAATAGAATTCTCTTTTTGTGCACAACAGTGAATATTATCTGGTTTCTATCTCTTTGAGGAGTGCGTAACAATATAATGCTTATGGTCTTCTTTAATCTCTGACAATTAATATTATTAGCATGTACTATACATTCTGCAGGTGGTTATTATGTTAATGAGTAAGGTAATGTGTATTGGCACAAGCAATTACTCACCCATTTTATAAGATTAAAAGAAGGTGTTCTCCTCCCATATAACCTTTGGTGTATAATTTTATACACCCCATAAAATCACTCCTTCATTACTCATTTCTTTGGTGGATTACAGGTAGAATCTACAAACTAATTTATGTGTATACCTTTCTGAAGCTGAGTTTTAGAACAATATTGGGTGATCCTGTTTTTCTTTTTCAATTATACATCACTAAAATATTTTCAGAACAAACCGATGTGTATGCTATTACTTTTATATGCCTACTATACACTCTGGAAAATGTATCCCCATAGAAGTGATTCTAAAAAAGCACTACGACATAGTTTTAATTAACAGGACGTCTTTGTTGGGGAAAACTGGCTTTAAATATTTTTTTTTCTCATTTTCTTTTATTGGATAGTCAAATGGCATTGCAGAGAGAACCTGTGTATACTTCCTTCTCGCTCTCCTTTGTTACACATGCGGCAACAAAGCATTTACAAAACAAAGTAATCAATGGCAGATCAGTGGATGAAGTTGTGTACTAATTGGAGCTGGGTCAGAAATGGTTTTTGCACCCTGTGAAAATTATCAAGATATCATCTCCATTTTCCCATCCTTACTTGGGAGGAAAAGTTGAAATCTCAAAATTTTCACACACCAGAAATGCAAAAAATATTTTGGTTTGGGACAATCAAATTGATTTGGTCCTATATTTTTGAAATGTTTCATTTTGATTTTGACCATTTACTACCTATTTTTACTATACTCTTAAATTTCAAAACAAGAGTGGTAGATCAGAAAACACTTTTTTCATTTTGAAAATGTCAAAATGAAACATTTCAACAATTTCAAAAAGTTTTTGTCAAAAAATGTATTAAGGAAAAATTTGTTGAAATCAACCCTTTCCCACAAAAAGGTTTGGTTTTGCTGAACCAGCATTTTCCAACAGAAAACCATTTTGTTGAAAAATTCCTGACCAGCTCTTGACCCAGTGTAGCTGTCTGCAGTTACAGTTGACTTTCACCAGCTGGTAAAATGGATATTCTTTGTTTTTCATTGATAATGAATCCATATTCTTAGTGATTCTAGCCTCTGTTTGCCAGAAACTGGGAATAGGTGACAGAGGATGGATCAACTGATGATTCCCTGTTCTGTTCATTCCCTCTGAAGCACCTGGTATTGGCCACTGATGGAAGACAGGATACTGAGCTAGATGGACCTTGGGTTATTATCAGCATTATACAGTTCTGGAAAGTGAAATATAGAAGCCAGATGATTTACTCCTACAGTGAGCACCTAAGAACCAGAATGATGGACTCAATATTAATAAGTATAAAAAATCAGCAACAAGGCTGAGATCATAATTATCTTGCAATTCCAATCCACTGAAGTAGTCTGGATCTCACCTTAGACTGCACCGGAGACAGGTTAAAAGCTTTTCTATAGTAGCTCTAAAAACATGTCTTTCTGTAGGTGTTTGTTGTCCTCACAGGGCTGATAAGATGCCTATTGTGCTGGTTTGTATAATGTAATGAATTTATAATGCATCTGTCACTTAATAAAATAAAGCAGATTAATGATGACAGGGATTAATTAGTAAGTATGAAAACAGTTGGGTAATGAATGCATTCTTAAAGTTTATTACAGCTCATTGCAGTCTTCAGTCACACTGTAGAAAAACCATCATTATGTGTGTGTGTATCTAGTGATGAGCATTTCTGGATGTGGATCAATCTACCAGCAGGTGATCTTGCCATAATTTCTTAATAGCTGCCACTAATTCTTCATCGTGGGGAAGATTTTCCTGTAGTGACTCAATTGTATGGCTTTGAGATTTTACTGAAAGAACATTAGAGATGGAGTAGAGAAGACAACCAGAATGACACAGGTTGCTTAGTGAGTCAGAAGGATTTGGGCAATATTTTTAGGAAAAAAGGAGTGCTAGAAGGTGGAATAGGAACAATTGATGCTACAAGTGGAAACTGTTTTTATTGAATACATTTTTTCATAGAAAAATAGGGCTACATCAGAAACATTTTTTATTTTGTTTTAAAACGGGAACTTTTGATAATCAGCAACCAAAAAACTGAAATAATTTGGGGACATGGGGTTTTCAATTTTGTGATAACACAAAATGTTTTGCAAAATAAATAGAATAGTAGTGTCCTGACCAGATAAGAACAAAGCAGCATAAATAACCAAAAAAATACAATAAGCTACTCAAATAACTTGAGGTTCAATTTCTTTACAGAAAGTAAATATTTGAAGTTACTTATCAAGAAACTATAATGAATCATCTACTAGAACAATTTTTTTAAAGGCAATTGTGGGTATGAAACTAACCTTAACATTGCTAAGAAAGTTCAAAACTACTTTAAAAGATAATCCAAGAAATTTTAGGCCCAAAGAATTTACATTGCCCATGCAGGTTCCATATGCAACACAATGGAGGATGTGAGAAAACTCTTTATCCAGACTCAAACTCATCTAAGAAATATGAGTATTGGCATGCAGACACTAACTCTAAAATTCATCCAAGACTGTTGATTCTAAACAGGGAACATTTGCTGCAAAAGTCACAAGTTGAGAACGGTACAAAAAGGAAGGAATTATTTAAGATCTCATGATATAATGTACCATTACACAGAGACTTCAAGTTAATTAGAATGATGCTCTGAGATTCCCATGGTTGAAGTTCTAGAAAACCCATTGGGGAGATCTAATCTGAGGGTTATTCGGAAAGAAATGATGGGAGTTCCCAACATCATTTTAACAGCAACAACACTCTGAGACTCCTCTACTTTTAAGACCTGAAAGAAATCAAGAGCAAATTATCAGCAACAAAAATCTGATGTTCTCAGTACAAAATTAAATCATGTGAACAGATCTGTGAAACCAGCACGCTAATTGCATGTCAACTGGAAATAAACAAACAGAAACTAAGCAGCTGAGAATATTATTCAACCAGACTTCAATGAGTAAGTGAGTTAGTTTTATTAGTTCGTTAGTTTTAATATGACAATAAAAATGTAAGACCACAGCAATGGATATTAAAATATGCTGAGAAGAATATGAAAACAAAACAAATAGTCAAATGGAAAGAGACAAGCTAGATGTCTGCATCACAGAGAAAGATAGATATTGCATTTTGTGTTATGGATCTAATTCAAAGCCTACTGAAATCAACAGAAAGATTTTCATTAAACACAGAGGAGATCTGGTCGTGCTGGGGTCACCCCAGAAACATACTGCTCTTTTCAAATGTATCACTGTGTAGACAAAGTATTGTGGGAAATGAAACTATATTCATCACATGGAGTTTGTAGAAGGAAGAAACCTATCAATGTAATAGATGAGTCTAATGAAGCAGTGAAGAGCATATTCATAATGAGGTTGGATATAGAAAAGGTATTTGATAGGGTAGAATGATTATTGGAAGAGTGACATGAAAAGAATCAGAATTGTCTCACTTTATAATTAGATTTTTTTTTACTGTCTCTCATAAACTTATAACAAGTGTATTAGTCAGTGTATAACATTCTCTGTCCTCCAGCTAAACAGGGAATTAAGATGTAGCTGCCCTCTTCCCACCGTTTTCAAAAACTATATTTTAGAGCCATTTGTACAGCTTATCAGAGAACAGCCTAAAATGAAAAGTCATAAACACAGGAAACATTAAAAATTACATTTCCCTTTTTACAGATGAGCCAATGCTCCATCGGAGTGAATACTCTATAGTGGTATAAATGATGGCATAGAAATCTAATCTGGGTGTAAAATTAATGCCAGAATCGGGAAATGAGAGTCAGTGTCGCTTCTCTTTTTCAAGATTCCTGTAGCCCATTTTGAGCTCTATGGAAAGATGATCTAGTGCTTAGGGAGGATCTGGGAACCAGAACTCCTGGGCTTAGCCTTTGTATCCCATGGACTTTGACATCTTTGTGTCTAGAACAGGGGTTCTCTGTTTATGATGGCTGCTCCATTTCTCCACAGGCAGAGTATTGAGGGCATGTCTACATGGCAAGAAAAGATCAGTGGCTGGCCGGCCCAGGTCAGCTGACTCAGGCTCTTGGGGCTTAAGCTATAGTCCTATAAAATTGAAGCGTAGGCGTCCAGGCTCAGACAGGAGCCCCAGGCTCTGAGATCTGAGAGTGGGGAGGGTCTTAGAGCTGGGCTCTAGTCCAAGTCTGAACATCTGCGTTGCAATTTTGTAACCCTGCAAATGAGCCTCGTCAGCCTGACTCCTCTAACCTGGCCCCAAGCCTCATTGCCTTGGTTTTGGTTTTTTTTTGTTTGTTTTTGCTTTGTTTTAGGTTTTTTTGTTTGTTTGTTTGCAGTGTAGACATACCCTGAAAGGCTAGATGGGGAATGATTAAAAGTCTGCATCATCCCTGGGTGGACCCCTCCTTCGGGGAGGCTAGTTCCACGGTCCTGCCCCTTCTTCACAAGGCTCCACCCCTCATGGCCGGAGCCCTAAGGACCATCCTCCTCTCCCCGCTGCCACCAGATGAGCCACGGGCCAGACTGGGGTCAGAGCAGCCCAACCCTTGGCAGCGGCTGTAGAGTGTTCCCTGCAGAGCCTACTCCCTGTCCATGGCACCTCCTGATATTTTGCCTAGCAATTGCTATCAGATGAACAAATACAATCAGCCCATCATTGTATCCTATGGTTTGAGCCAGCTGACTTGAATTTTGTATTGCTGTCTGTTACTTTGGTGCTGCACTTGGATACAGAGAAAAAGTAGTCCTGCATTGGTGGAAAAAAACCCATTATTCTTCTATTGAACAAGACCAGTAGCACAACCTGCCACAACACTTGTTCAAAACTCAGGTTTTCCTGCTGTGAACAATCCTTGGGAGTGGATAATTAAGGTTTAATATAAGCGAGTCCCTGAATACTGACTTCATATCTGTTTAATCCTTAGTTTGTCTGCTTTTTCATGATGTCCATTCTCTAAGGACTAGTCCGTGGAAGGATGTCATGCAGCAAGGGTACCATAAATAATTTTAACATTGCCCATCATCACTTACATTCAGTGTGCTCCTAACCAAACTTATTCCTTCTCTCTTCTCCCGCCAATACCAATGAAAAAGTTACATATGCCAGGGGTATTGTATAGATAAGTGGGTGTACTTCCCCTACAGCACTATTGCTGAGAAGTGAATATTTTACTTATTTAGTTCAATGTATTCTACAATGTAAAGAGCACTCATCACAAGTTCTGAGAACCCTCAACACCCTTTAAAAATATCATATACACAATAGACAAACTCCCTTCATTGCTTTCAGAATATATTACGCCTACCAAAGATATGAAACTTTAATTCTCACAGCATTTTACCATCTCCCTTTCCAGCATATTCCCATCTCCCCACTCCTCCCTAATTAAGGAGAAAAGACTGACCTTGCAGCCCATCGTGAAGGTTAACAGACTAAATCAATTATGGTCCAGAGCCCCTATATATTTAAAAGTTTTGGTTTTTTTAAAGATGGCTGTGCATTCAGAACTGAGAATCCTTGATTTTGGAATTTGCCTTTCATCATTGTTCCGTTGAGCTTTGGCACGGTGGAAGACTTCTTTTTCTGAAACATTCAATTGAGAGCATGATTTGGGAGTTCATTGGCTTTTCAGATTAGGTAGGGTTTTTTCTTTCTGTTTTCTGGGGAAAAAATCATTAAAAAAATTATTTATGTGCTTTTTGATGTGATAGGAACATGCACTCTCTTCCCTAATGCCCATCTCACCTGCCCTTGATTTCAACAGCAAAGTAGATCCATATCTCTTTTAGCCTTGACTTCTCAAATAGCATGAACCTTATAGGATCCTAATGAAACTTTTTTTTTGAAAGTGTTGAAAAGGAACCCTCTGCTCACTGCCAGAAAGAATGGAATGTCAACATAAGTACATAATCACATTAATATGAAAGCTGACATGTTATAATTTATTGATTTTTATTGGCTTATTGATTTTTCATGACCTTTTAAATGTCTGTCTGTCTGTCTATCTATCAATCTATTTCACAAAACACCCCAAAACCCAGCAATTTCTGGCAGTATATGAAAGACCGCTATGAAGACCTGATTAGTGGACCTATGGTTTTGCCATATACAGTTCATCAAAGGGGTCAAAATGCTATGTGCAATACTCACTAATGTTTTCAGCTGTAAGCACTGATTATGTGCTGCACACTAATCTACACCTCTCCATCTGGCAGCTGTGCAGAGAAAAAGAAAAGCAGTCCTGAACGTTATCAATCAGTTGGAGCCTAGTTAAGTACTGCACTATAATTAGTCTAGAGTAGAATGGTATTAAAAATTGCATGTGCTATACAGAAGAGTAGGTGATTTCCAGCATAGTAATTTTAACTTGACTGGTGATTATTAGTTTTACAGCTAAATAGTTATTACACTTGATGTATAGGGCCCATATTCTTGTATATACAAAGTGGGCCACCAGATCTTCTCTGGTATAAATTGGCATTACTCCTTTGAATTCATTGGTGCTATGCTAATGTACACTGCTGAAGATCTGGCCTGGATGGTGTTTTTGGTAGATTACACTGATCTTGTGTAACAAGTAATCTGAGCTATTAGTATTATGACTGCATATGTATCTTTCCAGATCATGAACTCTGTTAGGAGACAGTTAAAGTTGAAAGTAGTTATCAATTAATCTAAAAAAAGTGTTAAGGCAAAATCGTGACCTATGCTATGCATCCATGTGACGGAGTATGGGGGGGATAAGCACATTGCAGAGCAGTGCACAGAGGAAATGGAGAACATACTATTATTCCCTGTCCTGCATAAATGAATAAGGTGCAGCAGGACTGTGCAAGGAACGGGTGAAGTCTTGATTCCACCTCCTCAATGTTCTGGCCAGCACAAGTGAGCTGATGCACAGGGGCAAAAAATCTGATTCTTCTGTTGGCTGGTAGCTGTTGCCTGATCTAATGATTAGTTGGTTTCCCCAATTAACACTCCTTAATTTGATATGCTCTTGATAGATACCTTAACTATCACCTTTTGGTGAATTATTATGTAGATATCAGAGCCAGAGGATCTCCGTAAAACCCTATGCCTACCCTGTGCCCTCTGCCAGTTGGCACCAAGAGGGCCCTGGGTAACAAAATCCATTTGTTGTTGCTGCTGCTCTAGTTAGTTTATGACCTGCAAAGTCATAATACTAATAGCTCAGATTACTTGTTACACAAGATCAGTGTAATCTACCAAACACACCATCCAGGCCAGATCTTCAGCAGTGTACATTAGCATAGCACCAATGAATTCAAAGGAGTAATGCCAATTTATACCAGAGAAGATCTGGTGGCCCACTTTGTATATACAAGAATATGGGCCCTATACATCAAAAAAACTATTAACATCCACCTTTTATAAATAATGATCATAGCATCATTAAGAATCTCTTTAGCAGCATATTAAACTGAGCAGAGCAGGCTTTTGAAGCTCTTCAACTCTACCTTAGGACTTTAAAAGCATAACATTCCCCTAAATGTTTCTACCTCAGGCATATTTGCAAAGAAGACAGTTCATGGTCTACCTGTTTACATTACAACAATGTGTATTGCCTGCATGAGATAAATAAGGGTCAATATTTGCATTGCAGCACACTATGGTATTGGAAGCAAGAGAGAGGAATTATATTAGTAAAATATTTTACAATGAATTACAGATATACACTGTATAACTAGATCATTATATAGTCAAGTATTTGGTGGTGGTGGATGTTCAGTTTTTGAGCCTGCATCCAGAATCTAGTTTCACAACTGCTCCAAAGTGGGACAAGCTAAATATTAGGATCTTATATTCATAAACTTTGTGGTAATTGAAATTCAGGTTTGGCTCAAAGTTGTGCCATTTTTCCTCATAGCTGCTTCTCTATTTGCCTCATGAATCTTATAAAAATACTTATGAAACACTGGTAGGGCCTTAGTCCTATAAACCACTGGCGAGAGGGGCAGCCACCCAGGAGACAAAGCCATGGGGATAGAAAAATGATGAAAAAACAAATAGTAGGTGCAAATATGCTCGCTCACACCGTGCGCTAAAATGCCTGGTTACAGTCGACCGCTGGCATGATATGAAGTACCTAAGTACCTAAGACTTGATATGAGTGACTAAGACATAGTGTCTCCAAAAGGAGAATGAGAGCAGTTTTATAATACCTAAAGTAGACAGGAAATACTTATTAATCATCAGCAAATTCAGTTTTGGTTTATAATACATGTGAAGCTATGATATCATTAATCGAATGTTCTATAGATGAAGTGCTCTGGATCTGCAGTGTTGGGTGGAATCTTGGCACCATTGAAGACAATGGCAAAGTACCCATAACCTTCAGTGGGGATAGACTCTCTCCCTTATAGTTGAGAGAAATATGTGTGGTAACTTTCCTGTTAGCTGGCATGCAGAAGAAAGCATGTCCATGGTTTCTAGCTCTAAACTTGGAGTAAAGGTCTTCAGGATTTTCCCACTGCTTCACTGCAATGGTGATATAAAGCAATCCATTAGGCATCCGATTACACAAAGTGGCAGATGCTTTGAAAGAAGGTGTTCATCCAATCAAGCAAACTGTTTCAAAACAGGAATGCCTTGTGTTCATTACTAAGATTTCATAGTCACATAATTTCAACAAGAATATGCCGAATTGTTTCTATTACTCCTTACAGTGCTTTTCTCAAGGACCGCTCCTTGCCCTATGCTTTTTATTTTTCCAGAAAACTGTTTTTAGTTTGCTGTATTTCACTGAAATAGTTTTAGACATATAAGCTAAAGGGCATCCATAAATGACTATAGTGTTTTATAGATGTATCTGTTGTGTGGAATGAGTCTTTGAGCCTTATGTAGAGGTTATGATTACACACATCGTAAATGGTTGCTTTGATATTATCTTGTGACTGGAAATTCATGTTTCAGTGCTAAGCTATCAAGTTTCACATTACAAAAAAAAAACATTTTGCCACCAGAGTTAAGTTCAAAATGGCACCACAGAAAGAGTCTTAAGGTTGTGTCTTTGCCTGTCGTACCAGATACAACACTTGTCAAATAACACAGATGACCCTTAAGTATCTTCCAGGTACTTCAGAACCAGAGGGCAGGTTAAAGTATTGAAAATCTTTTCAGGGAAATACTTTCTGCTTAATGGTTTTCAGTGAAACAATCACCCTGATAGGTACACACAGAACAAAAGAAAATCACAGGGGAAAAAATATTACTTTGGTTCCTTTTGTTAAAAATAACTATAAGATATATGTTGCTATCCTGCTAAGTTCATTACAAAGGTAAAATCGTGTTATAGGAAGGCATGGTGAAGAAATTTTAATTTAGCAGGCAAAAGAAAAATTTTAATTGAGAAGTTCTAGTTATACTTAACTGGTAGAACTAAGCATAGACAAGCCATATCAGATCCTGATCCTGGAATATGATGATATCCAATTCACTAAAGGAATGACAATCTGTATATAATAATAAATAATACCTAGCTCTTTACATTGTGTTTGTCATCAGTAGGCCTCATGACTGTAGGCAGCGCTACCAGCTCCACCTATGTTATTATTTTATTCAGGAAAAAAATAGAATCTGTGTTTTGTATTTTGTTTTTTTCCAAAGGCAAGTATAAGCTTTTGCAGCATAACAAGCATCTATCTCTTCTTGGTCGTAAGTAGACACTGTTCTGTTATAGTATGTGTCTTCACATGTGGGGTAAACGAGGAGAAAAGAGGAATGCTAAGCTAAAATGCAATGAGCCAAACAGTTCAGTAGAAAGCTATAAATACCAAGAAGAATTTACCTAGACTTAAATATTTGTAAATTATACACAAGCAATTCACATACATTTTGTTATTCTTAGTCTAACATTATAGGAAAAAACCCACCTTAACAACACACGCTGCTTGCTTGGGTAGCGGGGAGGAGGAGAGTAAAATTCTCTATTTTCTGAAAATACTGTGCACATAAATATTTTATGTGACCAGTTCTGTCCCCACCACATCATAGCTGGAGTTAGGCATGCTTGCCCCACCTTCATTTTAACTTGTAAGTCCCTGCAAGGCCTTGCCATGTGACCACCTTCCTCTCCTGATCACACAATGACCATTGACTTTAAGGAGCTCCCTTCAGACAGTGCTGGTCCTTAATCACAATGTTTGCTTTGGCGTGACCTCTGTCACACTTTATCCTTAACACTTCCCTTACCACAAATGATCAAGAATCAGAGAGGTAGCCATGTTAGTCTGGAATAGAAGAAGTGACAAAGAGTCCTGTGGCACCTTAAAGACTAACGAAAGTATTGAAGCATAATTTTCGTGGGATAATACCCAGTTAGTCTTTAAGGTGCCACAGGACTCTTTGTCACTTCCACAAATGATCGTGTAATCTTGATAGCACCCAGGATGTAGGTATTCTTCAAAGGGAATGGTTATAGGAAAACTGAAGATGCATGTGACAGTTTTCGGTTTGCGTAGCCCAAAGTTCTGAGCTTATGAATAGTTTCCCATGGAGGAGGTGTCTAGCTGGGTGGTCTAGAGGTTAGCAACTCTCCCATCAACTGCTCGTTTTGTGTCACATGCGTGGGTGAGCTTTTCAAGTTTGGCTGCTCAGGTATATTGGTTTTTGTCTCTAGACTTCTCAGTTCCTCAACACACTGCTGAAATTTATTTAACCTTCCTGGGGAGGGGCTGGGGGAGAATGAAAAGAAGGCAAACTTTTGTAGAGGCAGGTCTCAGCCGGCAAGAGGCCTTGAGGCACTTTGTATATGTGTGACAGGTTTATTTTTTGTCTTTATCACCTGCTCTTTTTAAAATCTATTTCCATAGATTAGGTCTCTGTTTCGGTCTTGCATTTTGCTTGATAGGTTTTCTCTGTTCTTCTGTGTCACAAGCACACATGAGCAGAGGGACAGGCTCAGTAGGTGCCCTGTGTGTGCCCAGAAGAGTTCTACCACTGGTTCATGTGTCTGATCTGCTTCAGGGAGTATGATTCACCTGGATGCAGGATCTACTGCAGGATGTCACCTTGAGTCACAAGCTCCTAGGGTGATCCCTATGGCTGGCCATCCCTGAGCCTTGCAGAACTTAAGAGACTGTGATGAAGGAAGCTTTGTGGTGAGAGCGGTTTCCTCTAGGGGTTATGACTGTAACTGGAAAATCTTGCTGGGACACAGATTAGCTTTGACGGTCCTTGAAATGGTCTGCATTGTCCCAGCACTCGGAGATGAAGGGGCACCCTCCGCTTCCCTGCTCTGCCATGGTATTGGAACTGACCACTGTGTCTGTAAGCGTATGTCAAGCAAGCCACCCTCTTACCCTCCGTGTGTCTATCCCAGCACCTCGAGTCCTTTTCCTAATGAGTCAAGCTGGATGGTCCATGCTGACTTGGCTGACACAAGGGTTGGGCTACATACCCTTTCTTAACCACATGGCAATAGCTGTACCGACACATCAGATGATATTTGCATCAATGGGTCTGACCACTTGCCAGAGCTGCTTGTAGATTTGTGCAAAGCGTGGAGTGATTATCAGTTTTTGAGTCTCAGGCACCAATGTACTAACCGGTTCGCTGCTTTCAACACAATCTCTATATGACAGCTTGGTGGTCAGGCAATCTCCTAAGTCTCCATTTCATACCCTGAACTGTGTGAATCTTGTTGCTGAGATGTGATGGCCCCAAAGGGGGCAGTCTTCTACCCCCATTGCTGAACAGTAGGCCTTCCTGAAAAATCCTGCGTGCTTTGTGGAAGAAGTCTTGCAAGTTCTCAGACTGTCGTCTTCAGAAGGAGCAGAATGGTATGTGAGTTCCCTGTGTGTGTGTGTGTGTGTGTGTGTGCATACAAGGTGGTTGATGTGTTAGTTTTTTTGAGGCCTGATGTGCAGGTGGAAGAGCAGAAGTTGCATTGGGTTGAAGATACATTTTTCTTTCCTTACCACCACTGATATTCTAGTAGAAGTTCTAGAATGAGGACTTATCATTTGACAGAAGAGAAGCCACTTAGTGGATGAAAATAAGGTTAATTTAACTAAACACAAGAAAATAAAATCATGTTTATCTCTTTGGAGATCACCATGAAGTGTGGGGAGGGACTGGTAGCATTTCTTTTGGGAGAATGGATTGAATTACATTTTTGTGATGTTTTTACTGTTGTTAGAGAATTGTGATCTCTGAGTGATTGATGGAGTCTGGATTTGTGCCACAACAATATGTCTAAGCAACATTGTTTTATAAACCTATGTAGAGAATCTATGTGAATCCTTAGTTCCCCATATACAAAACAAGGATGAGAATCCTAGAATCCTAGAAAACTTCCCTTCTCCCACCTTGTCTTGTCTATTTAGACAACAAGCACTTCAGAGCAGGTACTGTCTTCTACTGTAGAAGTGACAAAGAGCTCTGTGGCACCTTAAAGACTAACTAGACTTTAAGGTGCCACAGGACTCTTTGTCACTTCTGCAATTCCAGACTAGCATGGCTACCTCTCTGATTCTTGTCTTCTACTGTGTGCATGTACAGTGCCTGGCACAGTGGGACCCCAATCACAGTTGGGGCTGCTAGGTCCTATTGTAATATACATAAATAATAATAAGATCCTCAGATCCTCAAATAGGTAGTGGTGATTTTTGTAATAAAAAAATTCAATCAATGATATATATGATTGTGACGGTGCTGTTCCTGGTGGGATCCAACCGTGAGTGTTAGATCAGGACAGATTGCTTCTAAAGGGGCAACTACAGCCCAAAGCTGGGGTTTTTCCACACTAAGGTAAACCAAACCAGCCAAACAGAAAAGACTTTGGTTTCGCCCCACTGGCTAACGACAAGTCACACAAGCTTAGACACTCCAGGTTTCCAGTATCACCACCAGCAGCCACCTATTCTGGGGATCAATGGTTATGAAAACCAATACCCCAAATAAAGAAAAAGGTTCTCCCCAATTCCAAAGAATCAGGCCCCAGACCCAGGTCAATATACAAATCAGATCTTCCCACAAATCACGCTGTTGCCAATCCTTTAGAATCTAAAATGTAAAGGTTTATTATACAAGGGAAAAGATATAGGTGAGGGTTAGGAATGGTCAAAATAAATCAATTACATGCAGTAATGGCAAATCTCTTGGTTCAGGCTTGCAGTTGTAAAATAAACTGCAGGTTCAAATAAAAGTCTCTGGAATGCATCCCCTCCAGGGATGGGTCATCAATCCGTTGGCCAGAGCTTCCACGTGTAGCAAAATCCCATCCAGAGGTAGGTGCTAGCTGAAGGTTGAAGATTGAAGACAAAATGGAGGAAGTGTCTCCCAGGTTTTATAGACTTCCTCTTGTAGGTGAAGACCCCCCTCCTCCTCCTTATGCAGAGTCCAACTGCAAAATGGAGGTACATAGCCACATGGTCCATTTGCCAAACTCTCCAAGATTCAGTTTCTGACCAGGCAGGTCACATTCTTGGAGAAGCTCGGGTGTGGACAGGCATCTACAAAGTTCATTGTGTAGCTGATGGTCCTTAACGGCCCATCAGCCAGCTCAAGCAAAGCTGACGCCCAGTATTCTGGAATGTCCCCCCCAGCAGAGCACAATATTTGGAAAGACAGACAGTCCAGAGCCAATATTTATAACTTCAACTACAAAACTGATACACACATATCAATGGCATATTCATAATCGGCAATCCATAACCTGGTCGTAGACACCTATTATGACCCCCTTTACATAAGATTTGGTGCCACTATAGGACCTTGGTTGCACCAATGATCTATAGGATCCCAAATTATTTCAGTAACATGACAATGATAATGCTAAGAAAGCTCTTATTCCAGAAATCTGCTCCCTCTCATCAACTAGTCATCAAAACTGTACCTTGAGGTAAAAGATGACTGTGCTTCATTTCAGACATTTCCTGGCATTAAAGAAGTCAAGATGGCTGCAGCACATTCCTGAGTCTCTAAGACCAGTATTTGGTCAGAGAAAAATCTAAACCTGGCCAGTCTTGTTTTGAATTTTTACCTGTGTGTTGGTTAAACAGTGTAGCAACATTAGGCACATTGTAAAGGATGTATAAGTGTTATCATAACACTACAGTGAAAACACAACCAGTTATGTGCTTGTGGGCCCTTTGGATGCTAGCATGAGTAGAGGGCTAAAACTAACAATGGGGATGTAGCTCATATTTTGGATAGATCAGCATTTATTAAACACTTTGTGATCATGGCCTTGTATCGAACTGGAACGAGTGTGCATGTCGAATGATGGGTTGGTAAGGGCGTCAGGAATCAAAAGCTCTGTCAGTATTGCCATTGGAGTGCTGGGGTCCCTGCTTTTTTCCTCCCAAAATATTTGGAGTACATGAGTCTTGATTACTCAGATCAAACCCTTTAAGGGGTCCAGGATATCGTGGATGTGGCAGGGAAGAGTTTAGCAGAATTGGTGGGTGGCTGCTTGGGTAACGACTTATGAATATTGGGCATGATAGCCTCAGCTATGGTCGTGGTGCCAATGGCAGCCTTCCTGAATTGTCTACAAAGGATATCACTTACTAGTTATCTCAGATGGTGTAGTTGCTCTCCCACTGCATCTCTGTGACAGACCCAAGGACCCCAGGTTACATGCTGTGTGGGAAAATGTCCCCAAAGTGGTCATTGCAAATAACAGGGACCATCTATGTAAGAACCCCGGAGTGCTTAGTCAATGCAGAAGCATTTCATGCTGAAATTACAGGTTGTGTCCAATAGACTTCCCTTTTGTAACTGTTCTAGGAATGAGCATAGTTTTATAGGTACTTCATTGGCTCAAGGGCTGGCTCTAATTTAAATGTATAATCCAGATGACCATCAGCCCATCTTTACATTGTCAAATAAGGAGGGACAACATCACATCTACTATGTCAGAAAGACCTCGGAGTATGGATTGAACACTGTCCAGTACAACACTCCTCATTATCCATTTCCTGGCAAAGAGAATGCAATAGCAGACTGGCTCTGCCGATCACTACCAAGGCCACGTGAGTGGTACGAAGGTCGAACAATGTTCGAGGATAGTCTACATTCAGCCCTTGGTGAGCTGGTTTTAAGGGCTGGTACTACTTACTCTCCATTAAGCAGCCCCTCAAGTGTTCTTACTTAATAATGTGGTCTTTACAAAGCCGAGGGAGCCTCCCTCTGAACCAATTGATGCCTCTGAGATGGCATTTCTTAAACAGAAGGTTTCAATGCCCGTGGCAATGATTTCAACTTGCAGAGAGACTATGTTTCAGGGTCTAATGTCTAATCCACCCAGTTCTGAGTTTCACAAGTACAAGGTGGTGCTGTGGGCTCACCCTAAATTCCTGCTAAAATTAGTGTTGGTGTTCTACCTTAAGTAACTCATCCTGCCAGTATTTTTCCAATGGCGTGGTATCTTTCTGAGCAAATCCTTTCTCTGCAAACAGCATTTTTAAGAGCGTGCTTGAATTGTATCTCAAGCAGACTAAATCTCTCATGCATCTTTTTGTTTTAGTTGATACCATGTCCCTTGGTCAAGGAATGTAAAAAAAAGAACCATGTGTATATAGCTGTCTGACTGAATTTCACATTATTCCTTTACAAGCCTGAAACTTCAAGGCTATATTAAGGCACATTACATCAGAGGCATGTCATGACTGTTACTAGCCTCAGGTCAATTCCTGTACAGAAGTTTGGCAGGACAGTGAGATGGGGTTCTTTTAACTACTCTGACAAAGCACACTTATTTGGATTTAGTATCATGGCATAAATCCAGATCTGTCATACTGGTGATACAGTACTTTTTCCAGTCTGAGATTTGTTCATACTTTGCTGTTGCTTGTTCTTTTCTCCTCCCCCTCCCTCCCGCACGGAAATCTCTTGCATTGGAATATATATTGTGCTTAGAGGTACTATTGCAAAATACAGTCTACTGACACTACAGATTATATTTCCACATGCTAGAAATTCCCAGTATGAGAAGTGACATATTAAGGTTCCAAACCTAGTTATTTCATCGCAATTCTTGCTGTTTGGAAACAAACAGAATGGTTTAGGACAGTCTCATTTTTGCATGTTGCTTTTGGAAGTGAGACTGGTAGATTTTCTCCACTCTCCACCTGTCTCTTTCCTGTGTGAAGGTTATATCCATACCATTATGAGAAATGTGTATGATTATAAAAAGTTATGGTTTATAATATCCTTGGATTAATGAGTGAATCATATTTTGGGATTAATTTCAAAGGGATTGGTATTCTGTGAGATTGGAAACAGCAAAAGAGGATAAGAACCATTGCCAGTGTACCTACCTCAGTTAATCTAGTATTTAGGTGGAGTAATAAGTGCTTTTAAGCTTCCTGGGCCTTTAACAGTAGACACTTTAACTATTCTGTTTGAGAGGGTCATTGAATTTGAGTATGCTTCCTTTCATATTTTTTTTTCATGTTAAAGAGCTTTATTTTTTGGACGTTCGCTTTTTGTTTCTTTAAATCACATGATCTTTATCAGAAATGACAGAGTCCTGTGGCACCTTAAAGACTAACTAAAGTACTGAAGCATAAGCTTTTGTGGGCTAATACCCACTTCGAAGTGGAAGTGTCCCTGCATTCATCCGACGAAGTGGGTATTAGCCCATGAAAGCTTATGCTTCAATACTTTAGTTAATCTTTAAGGTGCCACAGGACTCTTTGTCACTTCTGCTATTCCAGACTAACACGGCTACCTCTCTGATTCATGATCTTTATCGCCACTGTCTTGTGATACTGTCCTATTTAAACATGCCATAAAGATTCGGAATAAATAAAGCCACAAAGCCCAAGTTATGTGCAAATATCTTAGGCAAAGATATTATGTTTACAAATCTATATACAATAAAACAATGTAAACAGTCAAGTGCAGCAAAGGATACACAAGTCAAAAGAACATACAAACCCTTAATGTTAAATGGTGATTTGCCTCCACTCTTCCATTTGGGCAACTGGTTTCACTTGGCATTTGTAAATAAATCGGTTGCCTCCTACAAATGAAACCACAAAGTCAAACAAGGCGAAATGAACTGGACTGGAGAGGGAGGTTTTTAAACCCATGGACCAAACCACTGGCAGGTGTGCGTGTCCTTTTTAAAATCCGACAACTTTGAGGCACAGAGTGTAAGGCAGCTAAAAACAGTGAGAACTCATTTGTTCAATACCCCAGAACCATGCTTAGCATCTAAAATAAGGCCCATAAGGTGGCATGGGACTACGACGTGTCTTTTGCAACTAAGGCTTTGTCTTCACTGACACAAAGTCAGCAAGAGATAACAAATTCACAATAGTTATCTTGCTATAATCCCACATGGAGACACGTAGAGTTTGTGGCAAGGTAGCTAGGTGAGGTCAGCACTAAAATCTCCTAACCAGAGTTGATCATATCTATTTTATCACATGGTAAAAAATAAAGTACCTTGCATCTACTATGTTTTTACTGTGGCATAGCTAATATGCATTAGTTATCCCGAGGTATAAACACACTTTTTTTCTTTTTTTTTTGGTCCGTGAGATGGAACATTTTGAAAGGAATGAATAAGAAAGAAACAGCCTGGCTAAGAATTTGAGTTCTTTGTTGGAGTCCTATCCTTCTAAGTGACAAAATACTCTTTGTCTTCTGTTTTAATAATCCTCTGTTCAACCTATACCTAAACTGTGTTAGGGTACAGTAGCCTGTTTTTAACTCATTTCTGTCCCACCGAGGGGGAAAAAATCAAAACTATTCCGAGAGCTCGGAAGCTCCTATCACTAATATTAACAAGTTCTTTTAAATAGTAGCCGCCCTCAAAACATGCTAGGTGCACTACAAACAAAGCCTGGGCCTTGAAGAGCTTAGTCTGCACATAAAGCACAGGAAGGGTGACTGGAAAACTATATGACACAAAAGCAAGATGTCAGGGTATCAACTGGCACAAAACTTCCTAGATTATTTTTTTGTCTTTAATTTGTATCTATATCTTAATAGCCCTACTCAACTGCCCTTCTACAAGTCCATTTAGTTCCTTTAAAGTAAAGTTTATCTAAACCCTTCCTAAGTCTCCACCATTTACCCCTTTGCCTTCCTACTCCCCTAATGCGTCTCCGTCCTATCTAAGATCCTGGGCTGAGAAAAGATGAAAATAATGTTCTGTGTTATGATGATGGCATCAAATGGTATGTCTACATAGCAATTAGACATCCACGCCTAACCCAAGCCAGTTGACATGGGTTCGCAGGGATTGGGCTAAGGGACTGTTTAATTGTGGTGAGACATTCTGTGACCTCTTACCTCACAAGGTCCTAGAGCCCACATCTTACAGTAAGGGAAGCCAGATGATTAGCTATATTAAAATATAGTCATCCACGTTTCCAAAGGGGATTTAACCCTAGTGTTGATTAGGCATGTTAGAAACTTCGTTTTTTGTCTGCTAGTACTGATAAAGGTTGTGCTTTATGATGGATGATCTGATGCCAGGCAAAACCCATTTCAAGAAGGAAAGAAAGTCCTTACTTTAATTGTTACAATGTGCACTATATCTAAATGCCATGGTGCTGTATTTGCCATCTGGAGCTGATAATCTGCCATGTAAATGTAGAGGGGTCTTCTTTCCAGTAGACCCAGTGAGCTTCTCCATGCATTAGAAGAAGCCATGTTGTATGCCTTTTGGATTGTGAATGCTTGCTGTGACCCTTCTTGTGAAGCATTTACCTAAATGAGGAGTTCTATAAAATCATTTTTTCCCAACCAAAGAGGTGGAGTGGGCCTAGTAACGGATTTTGGGTCTAGCTGTGAAATGTAGATGAATATTATCCACAGTTTTTAAGGGGAAAAACTTTATTCTCCTATGTGGTCATTTGCATTTAAAATTGGAGTTGAAAATAAGGCTTTTAGAAACTTTTAATTTCTATTTAATTATGAGAATTTAACTTCAGGGTTTCTATCTGATTTTAAAAGAATAATTAAAATTAAGTATGGCTGGAGTGATTTTTCACAGTTTTTCTGCTTGTCCTTTAGGACTTAAAGTAACAGTAAATTATTTGTGGCTGGGAGTGATCTATATGTAAATTCCATTAAGAATGGAATTTTGTTATAGAGAAATTCAGACTATGAAAATGACATTGCTGCCTTGAACGTCAGTAGCTAATAAATGCATTGGTTGTTACCATTACTTCTCCTAATGTCCTCAATTAAAATGATTTAAAATAGTACAATAGATAACCAAGATCAATTAATTTTATAAGATGATCAAAGGAATGTAGTTCTGCATTGTAAATGCTGTAAATGTGATAATGGCTTTATCAGGCGGGAAAATAATTTGAAGTAGCTTAAACCTTATTCATTTTAGCTCAAGGGGCTTTTATTTGTAGCTAATCGAATGGCCTTTTGTATTTGCTAAGGTAGAATTTTCTGATCTTGTGCATTAATTTTACAGAGGAAATTTTAGGCATTTTTGAAAATAACTAAAAGTCTCAGTGGTTATAGGATCACATATAAACAAAAAGAATGTGATTATATTGATGTTAGTGCACATTATAGGTTATCTAAATTTACAGTTTTTGAGATTATTTTAATTAGCCTTGCAACTATAGAGTTAGTTTAATCACTGTGTTTAAGGCCCCAGTCCTGCCAGCAGTGATGTACAGGATTAACTTTTGTACACATGGGAAGTCCCCTATAAACACTCCCATGTTCAAAATTAAGATGGCCTATAACTAGTGCTAAGTACATAGCTCTGTGTGATGAACTGATAATATATTTGCACATTGGTGAGGGAAGTGTGGTCTAGTTGTTACAGCACAAGACTGGGAGCATGGAATGTCTATTTTCACCGACTAACTGTGTAACCTCGAAAAATCATTTTGTCCCCTCTATGCCTCAGTTTACCCATCTATAAAACCAGTTCTGGGTACACATGGTTGACTAAAAGGTGGTGGGAGGGAGGCTGAGAATTAATTAGTATTTGTCAAACACGTTGAGATAGTGTTAGTACTAATGGTAGTACTAAGTAACTGTTCACCTTCCCAAGAGCTCAGCTGCTTATTCATTCTGATGTAAACTGTAAGACATTTGGGCTGCAGTGTCCTCACTATGCTGACGATGCTTGGTGTTGTCATCTAACCCACAGTCTATCACCTCGTTACTTTCTTGGGGTCTGACCAAAAGTGTGCATGCTTCTGAAAACTCTTAATACAATTTCTTCAGCAAGAGTGATTGAGCCCTAGCCCCCGCTCTACATGCTATGCAATCGCGGCCTTTTAGGAGAGGGAGAGGTTCTCTTTAAGTTTTGGGGTAAAATTACTGGTTAAGAAAGTGAGGGTTTAATATCTGTGACTTGAGCCAGGAAGGTGCAGGCTGTGTATCGTGGAAGTTTCTTCAAATGGCTTTGTCAATGCGCTCAATCCTTGCACCTGCTAATTCTGAGTCATGGCTTCTCTTTAGCCGGTATTCAAATCTCTTGCATAATTTTATTGTAAATGCTTTGGGGCTGGGACAGTTTTTTTATTATGGGCTTGCATAGCACAGTGGGACAATAGGTTGCCTGTTGGTCTGAGCACATAGTCAATATCTGAAGCCTTAGTGAGTCCCCTCTTGCCCTATTACGAGAAGAAATAGAGAATACAAGTAAGGCATTTCTTTGGTGCAATCCTGTTTATTTACAAAGAATCTGCACCATTTCTGCACAAGAGGAAAACAGGAAAAACAAAACACAGGAGGCAGTTTTCTTGTCCAAAAATCCCAGTTGGCTCTGCATCCAATCCTGTGCCAGAAGAAGCTCGCTTTCATGGCTTTGTCCCAAGGCCACGCTCACGCTGTTTCTCTTACTGATGCATCAGCAAAAGACGTATCCCTGAACATAACGATGATCTCTAGGAGAAGAGAAAGGGGGGGGGGGATGCTTCATCTCTACTGGGCAGAACCTGCCGGCATTGGTCCATATGGTTCCCCCATCCTCAGAGCATGTCACAATCATTGTTGCAGTGATTCCCAAATATGGGGCATGCTCTTGAAGGACTAGCTAGTGGGTATGGACAAATTTCTGAATTGTTCTCCAAAGACTTGCCTTTCATTTAAAAAAAACAAAAAAAACCCAACCCCAAACAGATGTACTGCAGAGGAATTCATGCAGGAAGTTCTCTTGGAATCCAGAACACAAAGTTAAGAGCTACGCAGCTACGGAGTATGTGAATGTGACTGTGGCGGGGTGTCCACCCGCCCCCTACTGGAAGGGGCTTGGAAAAGCCCCAAAAGGGGTTTGAAATAGCCTGGGAGGCTAGCCTGCAAACTCCCAGGTTGATTGGGAGTTGGGCTCAGCTGGAGGCCACGCCCCAAACACTCCCAGCCAGGATATAAGGGCTGGGAGGCAGAGAGGCAGGAAACAGTCTTCCTCTGCATCTAGGAGGAAGCAGTCTCCTCTGTACTCAGGAGATAGACAGGCCTAGCTGCAGGAGCTGAGCCAGGTACCTGGGTTAGGGCAGAGCTGGGGCAGAGCAGAAGGAGCTGGGTGGGCTCTAGCCACGAGCCCCAGGCCTCCGGGCCTGATACAAGGCCCGACCCACAAGTACCAGGGTTGCAGGGAGCAGCCTAGGGCTGGAGATAGCAGCAGCAGCAGGCCAACCCTCCTTGCCTGTGATGAGAAGCCATGATACTGCAGTCCGCCCCAGTGAGCGGGGGCAAGTGGTGACTGACAGTGGCACACTCTGAGGCGAGGTGGGGATAGGGGGTAGAGGGTTCCCCCGGGGAGGGGAAACCCTCACACCAAAGGGGGTACTGCAGGGGTGTAGCCCCCACAGTTGGAGGGCTCCGGGGTCCAGGAGGGACACGGGGCCAGCAAAGGAGCGGGGCATCAACCTGCGGAGGGCGCTCTGGACGCTGAAGGAGCTGATTCCCCAGACGACCAGCGGGAGGTGCCGCAGGGGTGAGTGAGGACCCCGTTACAGTGACCTTCGCAGTTTTCTTTTGCCCTGCTTATTCCTCTCTTCTCCTTCTGTATGCATTTGTGTATAAGCAAAATTACATAACAAGTGAAGAGCCAAGTTGTTTTGTTGGATTTGGTCTGGGGCAATTAACAGGTCTGATTACATTTAATATGTTCAATGATTGTCAAGGGTCCTTGATATGTGTGTGTGTCTGTGTATGTGTGTGTGCACATGCACAAAATATTGTGTGCATGCATCTATGTCCAGGGGCGAGGTGAAGAACAGGTAAGAGAAGCTAGTGAGGCCCTCCCTGGCATTGTTATCCCCTGTGAGGAAGATGCAAGTTGCTGCAGTTTCTGAGAGAGGTGCCAATATAAAAGTATAGGTTGAGCAGCTGTTTCCACACATGGGGAGCTTGTGGAATGCATTGTGATTACAAGCTCTGTATCTGTTGGTGTGTTGACTCTCTTCTCTTGCCTTCTCCCTGGTCGATGTGTGTATGACCCCTCCCATAATCAACTTAAACACGCACACAAAAATGGTTTAGAAAAACACAAATTTTTAAGCATTTACAAGGATACTTATAGTAAATCAAATGCATCCATGTGAAGCACTTGCTAATACTGTATTGTGGTCATGTTTGTGAGTGGCCTGATAAATTATCACCATAAGGGATTCCAGACTGGCAAGTATTAAAATTTAGCTGAAAAGGAAAACCTACCGTATTTGAGTTGTTGTTAGCTATGTTCACTTGCATTCAAATTAAGCTCTACAATACAATGGCCAAATGAAATAAGCTTGGGTCAGTCACACAACTCCAGTATGTGTTTGAGCTGAAGTACTGCACTTCATCCGCAGTGTAATTCCATTTGTGCTATTACATAATTAAATTGAGACTTGAATCATGCGTTTTAAAAGATTATGTGACCATATGCATCTTGAATAGGAGCCAACTTTTGAAATAGTGCTCTTTTCATGATGCATTTCTGTTAGGTTTTTTTTAAAAAAATCAGAACTGAACATTACCAGCGGTTAATGAATTGATATGATCTAAACCTAGAGTACTTCTCTACACAGTTCAAAATCTGCTCTGGGAAAGAAAAAACCTGTGAAGCCCAAAATGTATAAAGCATGAAATAATGATGTCTTCCCCCTCCCCCCCCCCACACACATACACTCTCACTCATATGGGAATGTAAACTAAAACGGCAGAATATGCTTTATCAAATCAGTCTTAATTAGGTTTTACCAGAATGCTTTATAATCAATGTTTTGTTGAATAATTTAATTAGGATATAGCACACCTGACTTTCAAAATAATACAAGTAGACCACATACAGTAATTGTACCATATGAGCAACTGTTTTATATTTATATATATATATAATATGAGAGAAGCAATCTTGGAGGAAAACTCCCTTTCCTCCCCTTGGAAATACTCATTCAATTGTATTTCTTGAAGTGGTCTGGCAAGTAAACTTAACAGTGGAAGCTGGTGACATCTAAAGGCTGGGAGGCAACCTAAGGTGTGCTCAGAGCAATTCATGGCAGCAGATAAAAATTAGACTGCTTTTGAGCAACAACCGAATAACAGAAGTGATTTGTATGATGGCAGCAATTTGTTGCATTATGGCTATCGTGTGAGATTTCACCTGTCCGGGATTGAAATCACATAAGAGCTGTTTGTGACCTTTCAGCATTATGCCTGAACTCTAACTCTTACCTAACCTATAAGCTGAACTCAGAACCTGAACCATAGTTGAAACCGAATCTAGATCCAAGCACTGCTTCCACAGCCCTTTTTCAAACTAATGTTAATTTTGTTATTTTTGAGAAAAAAATCAATGGGGAGTCAGTGCAGAAAGCAGAGCACCAGTATAATGTGTTTCCAACAACCTGTGTTGGTAACTAGATGGGCTTAGCACTTAGTGGATCCATTTACCAGGTGCTAATGATTCACTTTTAATGCTCATTATATATTTATGCAAAATAAATCAGCACTTTTTTCAACATGTGCTTGGCTTCATATTGAGTTAGAATAATCGTGTGTGGAGTTCAGGAATGTTGGGACTGGCACGTGTCTGGTGTGATGGAGCAGTCTTCTGGCCACTCAATCGTGTTAGTGATGTTACTATGACTGTTTGGACCTCCAACGTTGGAAAAGGTGATCAAGGTTGCTAATCAGTACAACAACCGGAGGGAAGATGAGCTTAATAATGGTGAACATTATAGTTCTTCTAGGAGCTTCACCCTGTATTTGTTCAATTACAGTCATGACTATTACAGGAATTCAATTACAGTCATGACTTTCTTTATTGACAGTTATGACTATTACAGGAATTACAGGACTATTACAGGACTATTACAGTCATGACTATTACAGGATTCAATTACAGTCATGACTATTTCTTTATTGACAGTTAAGTCCCCCATTTTTTTATCCCGTAGACCTGATCTATTGAGTCTTCGCACCTCACTGTTTGTGCAGAAGGTTGTGTTGCCACCTTCCACCTCAGAGATGGCTGCATTTAAGTGATGGTGTGTGTATATGTAATTTAAATGCACCACATAAATGTTATTTTTTACCTTATAATATCAAGACAGGATTATTATGCCCATAACTATTCAGTAGCAAAGTATGTGTGGCTGAGGAGGGGATCTTTACCTTGTTCCCCCACGTTCTGACCAACTTATATTTGAATGTTCTTTTCTCTTGCCTGATTTTGGAAAAGCTTAATTCAGTACTTTGTTTACTTTTTAATGCTGCTTGATTTAAGGACCGTCAGTTTAATTGGTTTGTTGTCTGTTTTAGTGACTTATTTGGCCCCTATTACCAAAGTATCAGAACCCCTCATATTCTTTCATATGAATCTCCCAACATACCTGTGAGGTGCCCAGTTACAGATGGCCAACGGAGGCATGGAGAGACTAAGATACTTGTCCGAGCTCACACAGGAAGTCTGTGGCAGAGGAGGGATTTGAACTATAGTCTCCTATGTCCCAAGTCAGCACTGTAACTGCAAGCCCTTCCTTCTGGGTGCAATACCTCATCTGTTAACATCTTGACATGATGCTCTGATTCTTCTTTAATTCTGCGCTAAGGAGATAGGTGAGTTAAAATTTGGTGTCCAGGGTGTTCACTTTGCTGTAGTGGGCTAAGTATGGGGACATGTTGTGTCCTATTCTCAGAAGCTTCTGGCGGTATAGGGAAAGGTTTCGCATTAGTGGCACATGGCTGCTCCCACAAGAAGCATCTGAAGAACATAGTAGATGGGTATCTAACTCTCATCCACAGGATTACTATTTTGCTATATTTTGGCTAATACACATTTTGCATTATTATTGCTGTTATTATTAGTGGTGGTGTTAGTTATTTCAAAAATCTATTACCCAATCTATTACCCTTGCTTTGCTAAAGTTTGTATATGACATAGAGAATAAAGAAATATTTTCCCATTTATTTTATATAATGTATAATGTAAATTTTGTAAATGTATAATGACCATTAAAAATTAATCATGAACACCTGACCTGGTAAAGGGAGTCAGTGGGATTCCTCACACTGGAAGTGTGCACCAGGATAGATGCTGTTGCAGGGTTGAGGTCTTCCAGTTTCCAAGCCATGGGAGTTTTTCGATTTGCTTAAATGGGAACTGGATCAGGTCCCTTGATATTGCCTCATCGGATTTTGAAGACGTATTCCAAAGGATTTAAATGATTATCTGTTCTTGCATGTAGCTTGAGACTCTCTAATATATGATTTTCTAAATGATGATCCAATCTTTGTGATACTGAAGGAATGATATCTGCACTATTAAAGTATAATGGTGTTTGCAATAAATGTGATGGCATTGAAACTTGAAGTACATATAGTGTAAAAAATGAATGTATTTATATTTATATAAATGATGTATAGATTTATCCCATTCGATAAAAATAAGAATAGTCCTTTGTTGTGTTGGAATGAGTACTAACTTACTCTCCCATCTATCTCAAGGCAAAATTTCCTACTAGACACAGAAATAGAGAGATCAAGTAAACCATTTTACTGTTCTTTTCAATGCAGTACTTCAAACTGGAATCCCTTATTGATTATCCTGCTTCCTTAATACTGAAGTCTCCGTGTTCTCTGACCTTGGAATCCCACTGATATTTTAGATGAGGAGATAGTACAGATTGAGTTCAATGCTTGCAAGTTTTGCTGCTGTTGTTCAGGATATTGCACAAATCCTCCCACCTTTCCGAGAGCGTGCCAATTTGTCCTGAAATACATTTGCATCGAACAGTTCAGTTCAAAAAGATCGAGGAGTCCTTGTAATATCTTAGAGACTAACCAGTTTATTTGGGCATAAGCTTTCATGAGCTAGAACCCACTTCATCAGATGCAGAGAGTAGAACATAGAGTAGGAAGATTTATATATACATACACACACTCAGAGAGAACATGAAAAGGTGAATTAATCAATTCTCTGTATATATATCTTCCTACTGTATGTTTCACTCTATGCATCTGATGAAGTGGGTTCTAGCCCATGAAAGCTTATGCCCAAATAAATTGGCTAGCCTCTAAGGTATCACAAGTACTCCTCGTTCTTTTTGTGGATACAGACTAACATGGGTACTATTCTGAAACCTTCAGTTCACTTTCTTGGTGTTCAGATTTAGCCAAACCCGTGTTGACTTTTGAGCTGTTTTCCCCACTCTCCGGTGGAGCTACTTGGTCAAAAAGAGAAATAGGTTTAGCCTTTGATGATTTTAAAAGTTGACTGGATATAGCTACAGAGCCCCACACCATCCTGATTCCATTACGTGGTCCCTCCAAATTTGTGTTTTCACTAAATCTGGTCAATCAAAAACCACAGTCGGGTGATGCTTTTGGGGCATTTGTCTCAATGCCTCTCAACTTTGTTGCATGTATAGTATCATCAAAAGACCTTTTAAACTGAAGCAGCTGAATGAATAATAGTCTATATTTAATAAAAAAAAATTCATGGCTGTACTTTTAATGGGTTTTTTGTGTGTTTAACATGATGCAAAGGCATCATTTTCCCCACCTGATCTGTTAGGCTAGTTAGATTTCAGAGGTTTATCTAGTCATTATTGGTCCTTAAATACAGTCATCATCATAAACGCCCCACTGTTTCCATTTACTCTGCAGAGGTCAAAAGATGAGGTTGGTTTTATGAGCTTATTCTGCCATGTATCACTATAGGCAGTACAATAGAACAGCAGGATGGATAGGCAGTACTCACCTCTCCATTTATTACTCTTGTCAACTTGGAAAGGATTTTTTACCTTGTGAAAGCCCCATCAGCAATGAATCAGTGAAGTGAAGACGACAGTTGATTTGTGAATTCAGATTATATAAAGTGACTAGGCTTCAGTGGACTGTGTAGATAAAGCAACTGTCATGATAAGATGGCATGTGCAATTCCACAAAACCAAATTTATTGCACATTTGAGGAAATCACCTTATTTTAAAATACCATAAATTTGAAATTGAATATTACTTATACCCTTGAATTTTGATTTATATTTTGAATATTTTAATGTGATGCTAAGTAGCGTAAATTCAAAGTTATGTGTTTATGCATTTCATCTTTTAAGGGTCATTTTGACTTTTCCTCTGAATGTGTTATCAATTCATGATATTTTTTGCAAGCCAAAAATTTCATTTTATTATATATTTATATGTAATAGAGATCATTGCAAAGGTCGTCATGTGATGGTCAAGATGACAGAGACAACAATTATGAAGAATGAAGGCACATCACATCTTTTTTTTAAGTGCACAGTCATATGCATAAATACCTTATGATGCAGTAAATGCAGTCTCTGTTGTCAGTAAAAATCACTATGCATTAAGTGTCTAATAGAAGAGTATAAATCTATAACTTCGTAGAAGCTTTCACATGGAGAGAATTTGAACCCTCACATAGGAGCATCTATCTGTACCCTACTCTGAAGACCTTTCCCTGCTTACAGTTGCAGATTTCTTTCACATTATTAACCCCTTTAAGCAATGCTCAGATTTCCAAAGTGACAATAGACAGTCTGCAATTTTGAGTGAGAGACTTTTCAGTGTTGTTACAAAACTGAGAGATTTGGAGAATAGTGTTTGTTTTATAATAGAGTTGTACATATAAACTACCTATGAAGCATACTTTGATGCTACTCAGATAAACTGGAATAGGACCTGGGGAAAAATATGAGAACATTTTGTGCACAATTCTCTTAGTGAATAAACAAAATACAGTGCAGTGTCCATTCCCTTTTTAAAAGCTCCCAAATGCTGTGGGATTAGGCAGGGCATCAGCATTCTTCTCAAAATATTTCACAATAGCGTTACGTTAAATGTAATTTTAGATTGCTCTACCTGATTAAGCTAATGGTCCCAGTAACCTGTCACAGACAATGGTCAGTACCAGATACTCAGGGAAAAGTGCAAAACAATAATAATTTTGTAATGGAAAAACCTGGCATATGGAAAATTTTCTCCCTGCACCCCGTGTCATGTTCTGTCCGGGGTTGTGTCAGACCTGTCCTGGAGCCCTGGGTGCCTTAAAGTTCTCTCCTGTCATAGCTCCCTTGTTGGGACATTCCCAGCCAGCATACGAGCATGCACTGTCTGTGATAAGCAACCCTGGACCAGCAGCTCTGGCTCCAGCAACCTGTTTGTTACATTGGAGCCACGCTCTGACCTCCACCAGCCTTAGTTACATCTGGCAAGATGACTCCAACGCCCAACCCCCCAAGCCAAAACGACGTGCTCTGCAATGTCCAGCCCTTTTCTGGACCATGCAAAGGAGGAATAATGTTCATTTGCTCCTCTAAAGAGAGAAACGTCACAGCTAATCACTTCAGTTCACACACAGGACTGGGTTGATGTAGATCAAAAGTAAAAAAAAGCTTCTTAACAAAAGGAAAGAGGATTTTAAGTGAGTTCAGGTATAAATAGAGTGACCAGATGTCCCAGTTTTATAGGGACAGTCCCGATTTTTGGGTCTTTTTCTTATATAGGCTCCTATTACCCTATCCCCATCCCAATTTTTCACATTTCCTGTATGGTCACCCTAGGAATAAAGGATTGAGTTAGAAATGGCTTCAAAGAAATAAAAGTGAAAAATGCTCTCTAAAGACTAAGACTTAACAAAACCACAGTCTTGGTTCATGGTAGTATACTCAATATACTACCTTCCAGCAAGATGGCGGACCACGCCTGGATTAGGATCTCCAGAAATTCTAAACTGCTTGGTTCCTTTGTTGTCTGAGGTGAAAGATAACTGGGGTTCTTTGCCCTTCTCTTTTATAGTCTAGGGAACCTTTGAAATAGATTCTTCTGAAAGTTATACCCCTAGGGAGGTGATGGAATCTGCATCCTTAGAAGTTTTTAAGGCCCGGCTTGACAAAGCTCTGGCTGGGATGATTTAGTTGGTGTTGGTCCTGCATTGAGCAGGGGATTGGACTACTAGATGACCTCCTAAGGTCTCTTCCAACCCTAAACTTCTGTGATTCTAAGTCAAGTTCTTTCAAGCTATGAAGAAGGAGACATGATGAAAGAAGTTCCCTGCTGGTTTCCTCCCCCCACTGGTGTTTGCTAAAATGCAAATTAGCCGACCTGTTACTGCAGTCAACTTCTCCTACCATGGTGATGCGTGATTATCTCCTCCCCTTGTTAGCTGGATTGTTTTGTTTACCTCTTATGTAAATGAATTCCCATTGTCTCTTCCTGTATCTTGGAAGCACAATCAAGGTGGCAGAACCACCTTATTTTGTCTAGGGTGAGGCAACTTCAGCTCTGCCTGGCAGACACACTTTAATGACATAATTCCCAATACATTTGTAATTTTGAACTGGTCCTGTGTACAACACTACATGATAATTACGGTATCATGATCAGTATGTTGTTAGCTTTCTATTTATACTTTGCATGACACATTTTAGATAGAGGTTACCATATTAGTGAGTTGGGGTACACTGAAATGGTTAGACCAGCTGAAACACACAATTCAATGGCAGTGAGTCCCTGCTAGGGTCACACCCAGGCAGCTAAGAGTTGTCTTGTGCCTGAAGTATGAGTATAAATATCACTTATAAATGCCTTTTTTCCTTTCTCGTATAACTGTGGACGTTCTTGTTAACAAATAATTATCCTATCCTTTTTTGAATCCTAAGTTCTTGGCTTCAATAATAACTTGTAACAGTGAGTTCCACATATAAATTTTGTGTTGTATAAATATTTCTTTATAGATTTTTTTGTTATTTCACTAAGTGCTTTTTTTTTTAGAGATTATAGCTTTTGCAAAAACTTCATAGACAGTAACATCTTGAATGTGTTTCATTATTTTTTCCTACGTTAAAGTCATGAAACAAGGAAAGTTCATAGGGTCTAGGCCCTTGTTTCTTTGACATCATATAAAGTCACTTTAGAGATGAGGAGTTAAGCAAAAAGTTTCTGCCTTAGCTCTGCTTATTTTTTTAATGATTTAATTTTAGGTTTACATTTGACCTACGGTATTGAGATGAGTGTACTTCAGCATATTGTTGATTTGCATATGTATTCACAAGTTCGATACTTATCAAAAGTGTGGCTTTCTCTGAACCTCCTTTGCCCAGAAAATGACATCTTGGCTCAGGTCCTCAAAGTTATTTAAGCTCCTAGTTTTCATCTAGGCCCTTGTGAAATTAGGTATCCTTGTGCAGTCAGGCTTTCTGTGAGATTCCCATTATTGTCTTATTATAATCTATGAGGTAAAGATTAACACCAATTACTTGAAAAGCAGGTATTTACTGGGGAGCTTCTTAAAATTGTAAAATTGGCCACACTATGTGGGCTGTTGTATATTTGATAGGACTGTGCATGGAGTCAAACTCCAGGGTATACCATTTGGGGTCACAGCTAATTTGTGGGGTTCAGAACAGTTTTTTACAGAGAGAACTTCCTGACCACTATTTCTGAAATAAATTATTTCCGAGGGTCCGCAAATATGTCCTAGACCAGTGTTTCCTAAACTGTGGTCTGCGGAACATTTGCTGGCAGTCTGTGGAAAACTGACTTGTGAGTTGTGGTGCTGACTTTTTTCCTTCTTTTATTGATTTATTTATTTTAAACTGCTTCTACAGGTGTCCAGACAGCAATTGAAAACCTGGGGCGAAATCAAGTCAGTGGGAATTTTGCCATTGGCTCCAGCTGGACCAGGATTTCTCCACTGGAGGCCTATAAAAGCAACTAGAAAAAGAAGCCAGCCTTAGTATGTCAAGTCAGGCCTGCAGCCTCTAATAGGGACCATTGCTATATAAGAAGAGCGGAAATGGACTGGAACTGCCAATCACCTACAGAAGAGGAGTGTCCTGGGGAGAAAAGAGCAAGGCTGGCAGGCAATATGTCTGGACGAACAGGGGAGAAAATGACTGTGTGGCTGGGCAGAGTGTCCAGGAAGAAGGGTAAAAGGAGAGAACCAAGCTGCAGGGAAGTATTTACAGCAGGGGACTTAGGTAATAGAGAAAAGCATAATTGGGGGGGAGCAACGTCATTAGTGATTTGGAGCAACAGCAGACAGGATGAAAACACATTGAAGTGAACAGCTGAAAACCTATACTATATTAACTTTCCCTGTTAGTAATTGCAAGAAGGGTGTGTTATATAATCATGAATGGAGGAGGAAAGTTCGTCTTTTGAATCATGACTATATAAGGGAACATGTCTAGGAGATAAGCTCTGTTTTAAGATGGAATTGCACAAGATCTCCTGACCTATCCATCATGCTCCTGAGCTCCTTCTCAAAATACCTGGTTGGGTTTCAGTCCCTGAATCCCACCACTCAATAGCAACGGGGACAGAGGAGAAGTGACCTCCTAACTGGTCTCCAGTCCACTTCCCTAGGCATCTTTCTGCCCTCTGCTTGGAGTTACTAATAAAAGACTGGTTCAAGAATAGCAGCCGTGTTAGTCTGTATCCGTAAAGAAAGCGAGGAATACTTGTAGCATCTTAGAGACTAACTAGTTTATTTCAGCATAAGTTTTCGTGAGCTATGCATCCGATGAAGTGAGCTATAGCTCACGAAAGCTTATGCTGAAATAAACTAGTTAGTCTCTAAGGTGCTACAAGTATGCCTCGCTTTCTTTAATAAAAGACTGTCCCCCTATTGGCCATGCTTCCTTCTTTCCTAAGCCAGTTCCAATGTCTTCTACTGTCCACAATGGGGAAAGAGGGAGAGAATGGCCCACACTTCACACTGTGGGGAAAAGACGACAAATGGGCTGCCTTTACTGCTCTCATGATTGGTCGGTTATGGAATGTGTTTTCTCCACAGATCTCAATCCCTCGACAAAAATAAGTATCATTCTCTCCATGTCCCTGGCAGAGCTGGAAATAAACCCAGGCCTCTTGAGTGCCAATCCCATACCTTATCCACTGAACTATGTTGTCCTTCTGAGATCAGGAACTCTTGCTGGAAGGACAGGATCCAGCATAAGTTAGGTGTCCTTAAGAACCCTGATGTTGAACCCCAGTGAGCTTTGCTAAATATGACAAATTGTGACCCCAAATTAATCTGATTCCATCCTTTCGGACCAGTGCGTAGATCTGGTTTTTAAACACTTATTCAAAACACTTTTTTCTAACTCAGCCTTACAGGCTCCTTGAGAGAATGTTTTATCATTTTTTAGCAATGCAAATGATAAAGTATAAGGTTAATATAGGTCTATATATAAAACTGCTGTGGGGAAAATTACTATGTCTGCAAAGCGTTTAGCTTTAAAAGTGTAACTGTGCCTAAGAAGTGTTTATAAACAGTAAAGGTCTAGTCTGCTTTGTGGATGGACAGTCCACGGAGTTATATTTCAAATTTAAACCATACAAGACCAGTAGGAATGCAAACAACATAGCATCCAGGCAGGAAAGCAATCTTCCTCCGCCTCTTCCCGCTGCGGATCATTTCAGCAAATCCCTTTGCAAATATATTTGTTTCTGAAAACAAAAAGTTTTGTTGTTTTTAAGGAAGTCTCATGCTGGAGTTAATTATACAGCTGAAAATACAGCCTTGTGCCTGAGAGGAGAGACACCAGGCTTATCTATAGTAGGGTGGATGCTGCCACTAGAATGTAGGTAAATGAGGAAACACTTGTGATTCTCTTTTTAGGGGCTGGCAGCTTTGAAAACTGGCTTTCATGTGAATATCAGAAACTTTATTGCCTTGACTTGGGTGACCTCATCTACTAGAATGAAGTCATTCATCGAGCCAGGGAAGACAAACCTTCCTTCCAGAGAATTAATCAAGTCCATCAAGTGCTCTGCTTACATCCTTATCTCCAGCCAGTGAGAGTGCAAGCAGTTATAAACTTGACAGCCACCAGATAGCCTCCTGTTCCTCCTGTTATGCTAACATCAAAAAGGAGCAAAGAGGCTTCCAAAAGCTCAAACTTGCTACTGGATAAGCACAGCTTGACATAATTTCTGACTTGGGGATTACATTGTTTCAAATCAAGGTATTTCTTAGAGAACAAAAACATGGCATTCCAGTGAACTTTAGCTTCTTCTTTTTTTAAAACTATTAACTCTGCCAGATAGGAATGCTGAGCACATAATTGCTCACCCTGCCTTTTCAGCCCAAGCTATCCCAGAACCCATAAACATTCCAATTAGGCAGCCAATTAAAATGAGAAAGAACCCTCCTGAATTATACAGCAGTTGGAGGCTGTTCTGCCTTTTTAGTTGTCAGCCAGTGAAAGGTTTTTATTGCATCTGAACTGAAGGAGGTGAAAGAATTAAGTGAAACAGTGATGTTTGAAAGGCCCATGTGAAGGGGCAGAGCAGTGATAATAGTTCTCAGCACTAGTGACAGGGAGCCATTAGTAAGCTATGAAAAGCTTTGTTATGCTAAGGAACAGACATTAAAAGGGCAGAAGAAACCATTTACTTATTTTTAAAACAATAATACCTTAATTTTATTTGATTGTTGCTTTGGCAAGTGATGGGAGAGATGTGGGATGCACAGGGGAATTCTGAAGGGAATGTGAACTGAAGGAGCTGACCGCCTCCGTTTGTTCCAATAGACAAACATTTTTTGGTCGTTTCACTACTCTACTGGGGCCCTCAGAGTGTGAGGATTTTTAATCTCTTCTGAATAATTACTTTCTGTTAAAGCTATACACATTAAGATTTTAGTTGCTGATTCTATGGCTGTTGGCAAAGCTGAAGAGGGTAAAGTGGAAAGTTAAATGGAAAAGGATATGCAGGAAGAAAAAGAATTACGGCATAAATATTTCCCTTTGTTTTCCTCTACTGGGGTGGAAGTGTCCTACCACATCCTTTTAGATACCACAAGAGTCCCCTTAGTTGTGCTACATTTGGAAGCTCCATGACATGACCATCATACTGCTAACAAGCTAAGGATGAATGGGAGCTGCTCCATGTTACTCTTCAGTCCAGTTGGAGAGGTGACCATTATGCCAGGAGGTGGCCTGACCTGCTGTGTGCCATGGAAAGAAGCAACACCAAATTACTTTTGGCATTCACGGAGCAGCTGCACACAGCAGACAATTGCTTTTGAGCTTGGGAAACCAGCACTGAAGTGGTGGTATTGCATTGTTATGCAGGTCTGGCAGGACAAGCAGTGGCTGCAGAACTTTTGTATGCAGGAAGCTACCTTCCTGGACCTGCATGCAGAGCTCGCCCCAGCACTGCGGTGCAAGGACACCAAAATGAGAGCTGCCCTCTTGGTGGAGAAGAGTGTAGTGATCGCAGTGTGGAAACTGGTGACTCCAGATGGCTACCAATGTGTTTCACTGACATTTCACTGACAGCACTGACGGTGGTCCGGGAACATGTATGACACGCATCTTCAGGAACACTGGACTATACAGAAAGTTCCTAGCAGGGAGGGTTTTTTTCCAGACCAGAAGATGTAGTGGGGGATGTTGAAATGCCTATAGTGATTCAGGGAGACTCAGCCAACTCCTACTCCCTTGGCTTGTATGGGAGACCTGGACAGCAAGCAGCAAGGAGCACTTTAACAATAAGGATGGATGACCATGGCATGTTCCTTTAGCAGATTAAAAGTGCACTGGCACTGCCTTTATGGCAGGTTAGACCTAAATGAGGAAAACATGCCCATGGTCGTAGCAGCCTGCTGCGCACTCCATAATATTTGTGAGGTCAAGGGTGAAAAGTTTTCCCCAGGGTGGAGCATGGAGGCAGATTTCCTGGGTGCTGAATTTGAGCAGGAGGATACCAGGCTATTAGAGGGGCCCCAGGGGGACTATTTGAAAGAGGGAGGCTTTGAAGCAACATTTTGATAATGAGCACTAGTAATGTTTTTCTATATAACACTCTGCCATGCTTTGTTAACTTGCCACCTTGCATGAAAATTGTGCTTCTTCCTGACCGGGATTTGTAGTCAGCAAATTATCAAACTGCCACTATGTATTTGTAGGAGCAGCACTCACCCTTGAGTATGAAACCAATAAAAAGTGGTTATCTTTTAGACAGTTTGCTTTTATTAAATACCCATTAAAAACAGCACACAAAAGGCTTGGGCAGAACAGAGAGAACAGTGCAGGGCAGGGTAGGCTCGCATAGCTGTGTGTAAGTCCAGCTATCATTTTGGAAGCTGTCTGAAACGATGGAGTGAACAGGGTACCAAGATGTTCTGCGTAGTTGCAAGGAATGTGTGGGAGGCATTTGGAGAGGGCATAGAAAGCAGTTCTGTGTTGGCTGTAGGGGGAAAAATATGAAAGTTGTGTCTGGAGTGTGAGTAGGGACTTCAACAGCTGTCTGCTCATCCATCACTTTGATCATCCGTTCCCCTTTACAATGCACTCATCGCTCTCCTTTCTGTCCTGCCTTTCTATTTGCAATTTTTCCTTTAGCGTCTCTCCCTACCCCTTGCATTTTCTGTTTTTTGGCCCCTGAAGATTGGAGCACCTCTCGGAACATATCGTTCTTGCTCTGCCTTGGTTGCTTCCTTACCTGTAGTGGGTTCCCCAGATGGCTACATCTGCAGAAGAATAAGAAACAATACACAGAAGCATGATTGTCAGTTCATGCAAAGCATTTAATCATTATAGCAAAATACACCTCTTTTAACGTACCAATCACTTTCTCATTGTCCCTTGGCAAGCACACATCTTGGAAAAACATCCTAAACATGACGAGTTCCGCATGGGTGGGGAATGGGTGTTCAAGATGGGACTAGGGGTCTAGGTGGTTTTTTTAAGGGAATCAGTGAAGGTAACTAGGGACAATATTGTAAATTCTGCCACCATTTCCCACAACGGGGGGGTCATTGAAGCCAATATTTCACTTCTGAGGGTCCTCAAGAATGCAATGGTGCATCTCCTGTATGCGTGCGACTTCAGACCCAGTCCCTATGCTGCTCGCCTGTGTGATGTTTGGTCCCTGCACAAGTGATTGCCAAGTGGCATGGGAAAGTTCACGATAACGTGGGAAGGAACAAAGCAGCTCTGCCAAGGTTTCTTAGAGATCTCTCTGGGGGAGTCCCGTGAAATCTCAGTGTGTATTAACACACTGTTCTGCTGCACTGTTCAGCTGCACAGGGAAATACAGAGCACACGCAAACACAGCTAGTCTGGTACATTTCTATCCCTTTACCCATTTCTAGAATATACAGAGCAAAGAGCAGCTCAATCTCATATAACCAAGCAGCATCAACTCAAAAGATCACTTACTAGGGCTCTCCTCTCTTGCATCATGCACATCAGAAATGGACTACTGGGACTGGTTAGACCCCTCTGGAGTGGGAAAGAGGTCCTGAATTGCTGTGCCACTGGACGACCCTACCCTATGCTCCATATTGTCCTCCAACTCGATGACCTCATCCACGACATCATCCTCAGGGTTAGGTCCACTGTCCGTTGCCTGCAGCCCCACCAAAGTATATCCAGGGCTCTTGGTGGTGGAGGTGGGGGCATCACCAAGGATGGTGTCCAGCTCCTTATAGGAGCATCGGTTTTTGGCACAGCACCAAAGCGATCCTTCATCTTCAATCTGCAGGGATTAAATACAATTCGTTCAGGCTTGTTCATGATCTCCCTCCCAGTTTTCTTCAGTTCCACCCCTCCTATGGTAGCGTGAAATCTGAGAAATCAGTTGGCGTTTTTGCAGGGAGAGTACGCTCAGTAAATTGGCCACCAGGAAAGGAAACATGTAGGGCTTGGAGAGAGAGAGAGTTTCTCCAGGTGAGAGATGGTAACTAGATGCATTGGAAAATGGATACTTGGTAGTCACTGGAGGTCATAAGTGCATGCAATCTAGTGTTGTATAATGTATATAAAATAAAGTTTCTCAGTACACAGGAAACTATTTTTCAGAAATATGTTTTCTTCTGATTCATCCATCGAAACATTGTAAACATCTTTTTTAGGTGATATATTTTTAATTCAACAGCCATTTGCCTGTAAAAACAAACCAATGTATATCTGTGATACCCTATGCATGTATGTAGAATACACAGAGCAAAGGACAGCTCGACCTCATATAAGCAAGTAGCATCAACTCAAAAGATCACTTACCAGGGCTCTCTTCTCATGCATCATGCGCATCAATGCTATTGAAGTAAATAACAATGGATGGGCCCATTTGAAACATAAGGGTATACTTTGTTCTTTGGTTTCATATTTATTTATTTGTTACAGATTAATACACTGTTAGCAGAGCTCGTTTGCTGAATTACAGCTTGGCATTCAATCAGGGACCTTACTTTATTACCTATGTAAGTAGATGGGTTTGTGCAAGTGAGTTTTCATTCTAAAAGGAGAGGTAGCTGATTATTTGCCTTCACAAAATGGAGGATGCCCTGAGAATAAAATTTCTTGTTTGAAATCTGTATGCAATTTTTTTTAGTTTGTGTAGGTATCTCAAAAAAATTCAGTTTGAAGTGGCTGGATGAAATTCCATTGCCTGTGTCATGCAGGAGGCTAATGTAGATGATCTAATGTCCCTTCTTCTGGCTTTACAAATCTATGAATCTATGTAAAAAGCTTTTTGATTTCAAATTGAAATATAGCATTTTACAGACCGTAATCCGTTTCAATTTGATTTCTCTTTTGTAACATTACCATGTATAAAATACTAATCAAATCATGTAGTTATTTGCATTGGCGAGGTCCAAAGCCTTGGCCTAACTCTGCCTCCATTGAACTCAGTGGTAAAACTCCCATGGATTGAAGTGGGAGCAGTGTCAGACCACTGCTGAGCACTTCTGAAAAATCCATTCTTCATCCATTGGTCATAAGTAACAATAACGAATTTCTAAGCTCCTGATCCATGTAGCATTGAAGTAAATGACAAACAAAAAAACAACCGGTTGACTTCACTTAGCTTTGGATCGGACCCCCCCCCCCCCAATTAGCATCATAACTTTAATCCACTTTTTTTTCAATTTAGTATATTGAATACATTAGTTTGTCCCATGTGTCCTGAAGATTCATGATCCAGCATTGTATATAGGGTGACCAGATGTCCCGATTTTATAGGAACAGTCCCAATTTTGGGGTCTTTTTCTTATATAGGCTCCTATTACCACCATCCCCATCCCCAACCCCATCCCGATTTTTCACATTTGCTGTCTGGTCACCCTAATTGTACAATATAACAAATATTGCCTACTTGATTTGCCTTTAGGCATTTAAACTCTTGTTTTGCAATTTATTTTAGATGGCCAGCTTGTGAGTTCCATCCATATTTTTAAAGTTAAAAGACAAATGAAATTGTTCTCTGATGCATAATAAAAGGCCTTGTTTGAGGAGCAGTATTTCGAAGATGATTGCATTTTTATGATTTTGGACAAAACATTGTTATAGATTTTAACAGCTAATGGATTCATATTTCAATTTGCCATTTTGATCTGTAATATAAGAAATTAATTTTAAAACAGAAAATATGAAAATTAGTCATTGTGACTATTTTTTCTTGCTTACTTTCTTAATACTGGAAATTTACAGTGGAGATAATGGGAAGAAAGGATGACATCATGCATATAAAACTGCCTTTTAAGTGCCAGGGTTGGAGGAACCACTTATAGTAATTAGGAAATCCTTAAACAAGTGTTTGTGAAGTATTGGCTAACCCTCACTGTTTGCTTTTTCTTTTTCTTTTTTTTTTTCTGGCATCAAACTAGAAAGGTTTGACCTTGAATAATTATCTACTCACTGACTTTCAATCCTTTCCAGCAGCTGAAGCACGGAGGCTGCTGACTGGTTGCTTCATTGTAGTATGATATTTTCCATATTTTAAAATACAAATATTAAGGGCTCAATCTAAAACCTTGATTCAAGCGACTGGTCCCATTGAAGTCAATAGGACTGCTGACATGTGGCAGGATGCAGAATCAGTCCCTGAGTGGTTATTACTAAGTGGTATTTCAAACAAATTATATTAAGTAATATTTGATTATCTTTATACAAAAGAGTTCATAGTAAATGACCAATCTCTTTGTGTTTTGGTTACCACAACAATTTTATGCAAGTTTTTGCTCTATTATTATCTCATATAATCCTTAAAGAACCCTGATACAATATTTCTTGTTTATATATGAATTTAATTATCATAATTTCCATTTGCTTAGCGTGTTTTATGTTTCCTAAATGTCACAACTTGAGACTCTCATGAAAATATGTGCATCTTAAAAACAATTTCTCAGCCTATTCTGAACGATTAAAAAAGCTTCTTTAAGAAGGCTCTTAGGGTGAAGGGTTAAATACAGCATCTTTTGTCTGATGCAGGCAGGTTTCAAACATGTCATTTAAGCATTTTAAATTCATCTCCTTATTCAGCCTGCATAGCATTCAGACTTTGGACCACTGGATGCAGAAAGCCTAGTTCACTAGTGCATTGAGCCACTACGCCAATTGGTCAAAATCATTCTTCTCCAGAATTATATTAACTCACATAACAGGATATTTTTGTATCTGTAATCTTATCATATTTTTGTGTGAGTGGTGCAAAAATACCTTTTGGGCATATTGATAGAAAAACAAGAAACCAAATATTGCAATATGAATATTTCTTTCCACTGAATTAAATTCATATAGAGCTTTTGTGCCCATTCGGTACTGTTTTTTAGATTAAAAGGTATGCTGAGATCACTGTAGGGAAAAAGGGATTATGACGTTTTTCTAAGAAATCTGATTTCAAAATAAACCCTTGCCTTGGTTCAGCCTTATTTTTGTTTTAAATTGCTATTTTACCTCAGCTACTACTGAACAAATTCATACAGTTTTCATTTATAAAAACCTTATCTTTTTCGGTAGAATTAAACTGTCACACCATACTTTTTAAAAGTCTTGTATCTAAGCATCAGCACCACTGTCAAAAATAAACTAATTAAAAATGCCCTTCTAGAAATATCTTTTAGGAATGATAGCACCAGTAAAAGGGTTGAAGAACATGGCATCCTCAACTATATGCTTAGCATTGTTATCTCTTTACTGTGCTGAGCTTTTATTGTTGCTTTTATATCCCACATAGTGTTTGCATTGTTCTCATTGGTGTCAGCAGGCTCAAAATTCAGGACTTTCTGTTCAGGACCTTCTCCTGGAGCAAAAGCAAAACCTCTGAGAACTGTGCTAACAGTTAGACTTACCATATATATTTGTGTTTTATAATTTACATGTATAGGACATTCAAAAACTAAGTAACATGTATAAGATGAATTCCTTATACAACAGTATTTACAGAAGGATATAGATATCACCATAGAGACCAGAGGGCTGTAGGAACAACTTGGGTTTCCCAATCCACTAGAAGGTGAAAAGGCACTGCTGGGAGTCCTTCCTTGGGCGTTTAACCTTGAGGTTGACAAAACAGATACCCCCATGAACAGCATACAGAGCAGATAAACTCCTCGGGTTCCTCTGTCCTAATGGTGTTTTTTCTCTCTAGTAAAGATTATACACTCAGAATTACTTAACTTTTTACTGTCCTAAACAGAGCACCTAAAACAAACATACCCAGGTGCTGAGCAATAATTACTAGACCCACACAAAGCTCAAAACTCCTAAACAGCCCATCATAAAATGCTGCCCGATTTAAGGCATCTGGCTAACCGCAAGAATGAGAAACAGTGTTCTGCCAAAACCCTGGTTAAACTGAAAAAGCCTTGCAGCATGATCTGAAACTTGCCAAAATCAGGCTCTGACGGTCAGTTGTAGGAGACAAGTTCCAAAGGTGGAAGCCTGCAGTGAGGAACACTGTGCAAGTTGGGAATCATATTATTTGCACAAAGGGAGTTGAAATGCCTTTCTGTCTGTGTTGGGGTTTGTCCCCCTAGGGCTGTCTCATACTACTTTGAGGTTGGACACATCATGTGAGACTTCAGTATACAGTAGACTCTCGATTATCCAGGATGATAGGGAAAAAAATAATTCTGGTTAATAAAATCCTGGATAATCACCATCCATAGGAAATATGGGGAGTAGGGGTTGATTCACCAGCCATCGTGCACCGGGGCCGGGGGTGTTGGTTCACTGGCTGCCCTGCACCCTGATAGGAGGTTTTTTTGTGTGTGCTTGGGGCGGAAGCAAAGCCAGAGCCGGCCCTGCGAGTTGCGCATATTTTTTTTTTTTTGACATCCTGGTTAATTCACATCCTGGTTAATCCACTCCTGGATAATCGAGAGTCTACTGTACAATATAATCCCAGTTATCCTAAAATCCTGGTTATCCAAAGCCACACTGTGTCCCCAGGTATGTTAGTTAATAGTATTTTGGATTTCCCCCAGGCCTTCATATAATCTGGAGTTCTCTTTTGGGGTGGGGAGTGAAAATCAAATATCAAATTAGATACATTGGTCCATATCCCTTCTAGGCTTGCCACTAGAAGTTAACATTTTCACAGGTTTAGCAATCCTGATAAAAATTTTTAAACTTCAGTGCTTAAATGTAGGGTCTTAAATCCATATTTAAATACCTAAATAAAAATGACCTGATTTTGAAAAGGCTCTGAGCTGCTGGAGCAGTAATGGACTCCACTGGGATTGTAAGTGCTCTTCTTGACTTTGGAAATGAACTTCTGCTAGATAGCTAGTGCTTTCCCGGCTGCTTCTGCAGTAGCACAACATGATACCTTGTAGACCCTATATAAATACCAATTTTTATTGTGCAGGGGAAAAAAAGTCTTGGCATTCACATGATAGATTAACAATGTATATTTATAAACACCCACCTATACAATCTATATGAATCATTCCTCCACCACATTATAAGACTTTAATAAGTAAATAGGAATCACTTCAATTAACACTTTAGTCAATCTGCCTCTGGGGTAAAATTACTGTTTGACAGAGCACATCACAATACATAATAACTTGAGACAAGAAGTGACTATTTTATCCAATTGAATTTACATCAACAGAATCTTAACCTTGATGTCTTGGCCAAATTGAACTGGGGTAATCACTCTTTCTCATGTAAAGTAGCTACAAGATCTTTAATGACTACGAGGTGATCGGATTCTTTGTTTTAAATCTGATCTGAAAGACAGTCTCTCCTGCAACGCACCCTAAGAGCTTGCTGGGATTCTGGCCCAGTGCTGTTTTAACAGGGAGGATTTCACTGTCTGAGTCACCATCTCCACTCCCTGCATCAATTGGCACTTCCTTCCTATCCAAGTGCTGATCGAGCTTGACTCTTAGCTTGTGTACCTAACAGGGTTTACACATAGGACAACTCCCGACATTTTCCTCTATTCCAGGATACGAGTTGTAGAGCACCCTCAAAGAGCCCCTTTCGATGGCATTCAGTGGGAATTGAAGGGCGCCTCATACACAGGATTATCTCTGAACATGTTACTCCTCCACAATACATGTAAACTCCATTAATCGCCTGACACAGGAGTTTCACATAGATCTCTGAATCTCTGTTTCCTCATAGAGTAGGAGATCTTACAGTATCCTTTCTGGTTGCCTGGACATGCAGAGAAGACAAATTATTCTTTGGTAGGTTTTTAATTCAGATTCAGGAGTCTGACTCAACATAAAAAAGGATTGAATATCTGCCAAAGTACTAATGTAAGTAATTGGAAGAGGTCCTAAGTGGCTTTAAAGTACAAATATTTTTAACTACTCATTTTAAAGGTATAATACACTCAAGCAAAAGAGGGTGGGAACGTGGTATTTACTTTTAATTTTTTAAGAAGTGCTTGTGTATGATTTTTAGAGCTTGTGTAAAACAGTGGATTGACAGCCAGAAAGACCTAAGTCCTCACTTCAGAGAACAAGCACAGAATCATGTACCGCACTACTGAGATGTCTCAGTCCTACCTTGATGGGGGGAAAAAAGTCTAGAGAATGAGAACAAAAATGAACCTCCAGTCTTAGCTATTCTTTGTCCTCTCTGCTGAGAGTGCAAAAAACACTGCTAATTGGAGACTAGTCCTACAAGCTGCTGATTCCCACCGGAGACCCCTAAAGTGCCATGGCTTCAGGGGGTAGTCAAGGCTCGCTCCGGAGTTGGTGTACGGCGCCAGGTGATGGTGATGTGTTTTGTTGAACAGAATGTTGACCATTGGAATGTGGACTGAAACTACCCCCCTTCTTTCACCCAGGCCACTGAACTGCCATTCAATGGTAATTACTTTTGATCCACAGGCTCTATTTGAGCTTTGTGTCCCATTGCTGATTTAAATTTTAATTATTTTTTTAAAAAGGAGAAGGGAGGGGTGGTTTAGAAAAGGAGAGTGTGACACTCAATACTTAATAGACAATAGTATGAAAAAATAGTCTGTATATAAACACACACAGTATCATTGGAGCCTCAAATGTGTACAACAGATTACTTTTTCTTTTCACAGTACTCGTCAATATTGTACTTTTTACAAATCCCTAATTTGGTCATAAGATTTATGACCTAGTGTCTCGTTCTCCCACTCTTATGTACCATTTTGCTTTGTTGAGTTTCTTGGCTAGTCTTTCACAATTTATTATTTCTTAAAAACTCGCACAATATAAGAATCATAATAATATTCACTATCCGGAAATAAAATAATCAATGTGGTTAGTGTTACATGTGCACTTGATATTCTACAAGGTACATAGGGTACCCGGCTGTTTGATTTTTGTGTGTGTTCCATTCAATTTCTAATACAAGTATTGATTATAAACTTGATCTGCGGCTCCTCTTAAATCTCCTTTGTGCCACCTAAAGCTGCCTTAAGGCAGCAACCGAGGATTCCCCTTGAGCAGGGTAATATGCCATCCCCTTCGTCCTCCCCCCACAACCAACCTTAATGTAAGGGAGATTTCAGAAGCCACGCGGGGAGTATATTAAAGATGGAAAAGGGCAATTCTGGGCTGGCAATGGGACTTTAGGGATCATTATCTGCTGGTGTAAATTAGAGTATCCCCGAGGCTGCTCTAATTTGTAATGGGCTGGTTCAGCCCCTGGCAACTTCCAGAATCAAGAGTGCGGGAAGGTTGCAAAAAAATACCACTGTACTATACATATGGCACAGCTGTATACCTAGCCCTGTAAAATTGTCTTTTTTGCATGGTCTCATTTTTGCTTTCTCACTCTAAACTTGCATTTTGTACAACTTGGAATAAGTTGTGTATTAGTAAAATTATTGAATCTTCTCCCAGGACATATGAGAGAGACAAGTTGGTCCTAAAAATATCATTTTTAGGACCAACTTCCATTGGTGAAAGAGACCTCAAGATATAAAGATACTACCTGTTCAAGACCTGAAGAAGATCTCTGCGTAAACTCAAAAGCTTGTCTCTTTCACTAATAGAAAATAGTCCAATAAAAGATGTTACCTCACCCACTTTGTCTCTCATATCCTGGGACGAAGACAACTACATTAATGCTGCATAGAATACATGATACATTTTAAAATTTTACATCCCTCATCTTAGTAAATAATTAGAAAAAAGGTTTATACTTCATTTGATTTTTGTTTTCAACAGCTAAACAATACAGTAGAAGCTCAGAGTTATGCACACCTCGGGAATGCAGGGTGTTCGTGATTCTGAAATGTTCGTTACCATGAATAAAATATCATGGTCATTCTTTCAAAAGTTTACAACTGAACATTGACTTAAAATAGTGTTGAAACTTTACTATGCAGAAGAAAAATGCTGTTTTTAACCATCTTAATTTAAATGAAACAAACACAAACAGTTTCCTTACCTTGTCAAATCTTTTTAGTAAACTTTTCCTTTATTTTTTAGTAGTTTACAATTAACACAGTACTGTACTGTATTCGTTTTTTGTTTGTTTGTTTTTTGGTCTCTGCTGCTACCTAATTGTATACTTCTGGTTCCAACTGATATGTATGGATGACTGGTCAGTTAGTAACTCTGAGGTTCTACTGTGGCACCAAAGCCACTGAAAATCTTCATAAATTTCCATAAAATACACTATGAGGGGCATTTTAAAATGTTCCTTGGAAAATTATTCATTATGTTCTGCATTCAATTTATCCCTTAAGAAGATTCTCCCCTCACCATACGTGTGGTATCATTGATATAATTTACATTGCATCCCTCATATTAATACTCTGATCAATCATTGCTGACAGTACAGTGTCTTTGTGTGAGGGGCTGTAGGACAAATGTTTTAGCTTGTGAGAAGAAAATTGTTAGCATTTGAATAGAGAACAGTACGGGAAGGATTAATAGCCTACCTTGATGGATTAGAATGTAGGGAAATTGCTCAATATTAATATGAAAATGTTTGTGAATTGGCTGCATGGTGCTGTCAATGGAAAATGAAGGCCAGTGATTATGTCTCCAAGGCCTTATCAGTTCAGACTTGACTCTCACCAAAGACTTTCACACAAAAGACTGATGAGAGCACTAGAAAATAGCTGAATAAGAGCTGCTACAATAATCGAACCATTCAGCCACTAGTGTCACAATGTCAGTTTTTGTGCCCTTTCTGTAATATTGTACATCTTTATATTAACATATCTGAATATGGATTTGTAATAAAAGAGGCAAATGAAAGTATCCGCCAGACATTTTTCTATAATTTTGACTTATCCCTGATATATGATTGAAAAATGAACCAGGGCTAGTTGTAATAAATAACTCTGTTTACAAATGAGATTTCTATTTGTGCATTGGTTAAGGGTTTCAAATATGGCTGCATATTTACTCTTGTATGGAAGGGTTGTTTGATGGTCCCGAATGACATTTCAGAATTACTGTACAACTATTTTTTCAAAGTGGACACAAAAAAATCTTTCTTCCATGTTTCCTGCTTTCATTAATGTCATTAAAACAGTGTTGTGACTGGTCTTTTTGTTTTTTTTCAATACCCCAAATGTAATAGTATACCTAGTGGTAGGTCTCTTTAACATACTTGGTATGTTTCAAGTGAGCTGAAATATTAAAGTAGCCCATCCTATTTTTGTTTGATCCATTGTGAATATTTTATTTTGTTAATATAGCAGTGACTCGCCACCCGGGTGTGCATTACTATGTAAACGGTGCAGATTTCATGTTTGTGTTGTGAGGAAGAACTTCAGTGCCTGCATACCATCCAGCAGGCATGCTGGTACCTTGCTATTACATACCCTAAAGTGCTTTGCAGCTGGTAGAGTATGCCTTGTTCATTTTAGTTCATACTTAAGTACCAGAAGAAGTTACCAAGGGAAATTGTGGAACCCATGTCATTGGAAGTTTTCAAGAATAGGTTAGAAAAAGAGCTCAGGGATGGTCTAGGTTTACTTAGTCTTGCCTCAATGCAGGCAGACTAGATGATCTCTTGAGGTCCCTTTCAGACCTACATTTCTGTTATTCTATTATTTTTATTGATATGGCATTTTGTATAGATTTATGAAGTGTATCCGTCCACTATGAACAATGGCTCCTAATAGAAAGATAAGTATAAACAGTAGGGGGAAATTATAAATGCATTTTTTCCCACAAGTTTGCTGATTTTTTTAAACCCTTCCTCCCACTTGGGCTGTTTGGCCCCCTTCTTTTCACTCCAACAGCTGAATCTTGGCTTCCCTTTCAGCAGCAGTTTCAACTCTTCTTTTAAACCCACTCCCCTAAACTGGAATATTAAAGAGTTCCCAGTTGGCACCAGTGTAAGAATTTGGATAGACATGGAACCAAAACATGATGTTGAAATAGCACTTTGGAGCTGGAGGTGTTGTCAAATATTCACTTTGCATCTCTGATCCCTCACTCTTTTCTCACCCCTAAATTCCTCTTTACTCCACAAGACGGGCACCTTATTATCAGCTTAGCAGAGTGCACATACAGATGTTTAGTGTGTTTCAGTGATTAAATCCCAGCTGTGAACCATCAGGCCCAAATGGCCAGTCAGCATGGGGCTTTGAATAAACAGTGTCCCCAGCCATACCTCCCACCTATAGCAAAGCAACCTATATAAAATCTGTTTAGGGCAGAGATACCTCTTTAAAATGATACTGCAATAACACTGTTCTGTTGTACGTAATTTTAGAAATTCGAGCAGATTGAAAAATGGGGGAAAATGAGCAAAATTTCAGAACGTTGAATTTGTTTCTTTGGATTTGAAATGGTCCCATTTTTTAGATTTTTAAACAAGAATTGTAAATAAAAATAATCAGAAGGGTGATTACACAATCAAGGATTAAAGCAAATTAAAAGTTTTATTTAGAAAAGTTGAGAAAAGAAATATTTTTGGAGGGGGAGGGAAGCCAACACGTTTTCACACAAAAAATATATTTCTAAAACACCTTTTTGTTTATTTAAAAATGTTCAGAAAATCTCAACCATTTGAATTAGCAATACAAGTATCAATAATTATAACTGAAGAAGAAGTTAAAATACTTGCTTATGAATTTACATCTAAACTTTAACAAAGTACAGAATTTCAAAAGTTGAATGCAAACGATTAGATACATTCAGTATTTCTGAAAATCAGGTCATTTACTTACATGCCTTATTTCGTCCTCTTATTTTTACAGTCTTGGACCCTGTTCTTTTTTTCACAGCAGTGTAAAGCAAGCAAGGGAGTCACAGAAGTGTAAAGCCAGTGAATGTGAGAGAAGAATCAAGCCAATCTGGAATAGTACATATTAATTTGTGTACTTTGGCATTACTTTAGATTAATCAAGTTAGAGACCATTAAGAATCAGGCTGGGTACTAATAGAATATATAAATGTGGGGAGGTCAAGGTTTTTGTTTTTGTTTTTAATTAAAAAGCATGATTGAAATTTATGGTGGAACTCTTTCCTCCTTTAAAAACAGCCAACAATATACCACTTTTCTTAGAAAGAAAGGATTTAGGTGTACATCGCTGGTCTTTTGCACACAGAAAGAACATCTTTCTCCTACTAAGTTTACTTGTAGTAAATAACAGTTTGTCTTGAGGATATGGTTTTATACCTATTTAGTAATCTAGTTCTCTTTCCCTCATTGTAAACCTCAATCTGGTAAGGTACTGTTTGTAAAAAGGCTATTTGCAATGTACTCTGTTTAGTTCTGGATCATTAAATCTTTATAAATGGTGCCACGTCTCCTCAGCCCCTAAAGAAGGAATGTGTACATGTTGCAATAATCTTAAAGAACTAGACCAATGTTAAAGATAGTGGTGATTTTCCTTTAGAGAGAATGATTAGCATTATTAGGGATGTGTTTTTGTTTTTCTTGAGGACAACAGCTAGCCAGTAAGAACGGCAAACACTTTCAGTAATAATGGCAATATTATATTTAGAAAAGGGCATTTTCAAAAAAGACATTGGGAATGATGGCCCGATTAAATGAAAATAGAGAGAGAATAAAAAGTTCTCTTATCCAAAAAATGCACAGCCTATTCTGAATAATTTTTACATACACATATACAGAGAATGTGTATTTTGCATGCATGAAATATACAAAATATTACAGATGATTTACTATCCTCTCTTACAGTTTCCACCTTTATTTAATCAGGTTCTGATCGTTGCAGGAATAAACCGATTGCTTAGTATTCATTTTATTATAGTACAAACAGTCATTATAAAGAGCTGACATAAGTATAACAACTTGTCTGCCACTGACTATTTTAGATTTCTGAGGGTGGAAAGAACACCATGGCCAGATCTTTAGCAGGTATCAATGGATGTCACTGCATTGAAATCAATGGAGCTGCTTCCATTAACATCAGTTGAGGATCTGCCCCAAGTACATTCAGTTCCCATTCATATTAAATTCATCCCATTCTTTTTAAATTCAGCAAATGACGTTGTCTCTTTACAACAGCTAAAACTATTTCTTTTCTTAGCAAGTTACATAGTGCTAGGTATCCACATGTTTGAAATACAGGTGAAGAATTAGAGCCAGATTCTGAGCAGGTGTAAATTAGTGAGATGAGTCAATAACAGAAGCTGAAGAATTGGCCCATGAAAAGTATATGTATCTTAAAGATGCTATTTTTAATGGAGTAAATAAAATTATGGTTTCATAATCTGGGTTTCTTAATCCATGAAAAGATGCAGTTGTATGTTCCTGTATAAATTCCAGGTTCACATCTAACAGGGACTACGTTTTTGCCAAGAGGCCTGTCCTTAGTGGTTTTAAAACTTTTTACACTTATGAGGAAAAGCAGCAAGCTATTTTAAGTTATACAGTAACCGTATAATGTATAACTATAAAAATTCACTTTAGCTGGTTTTAATCTGATTTACTCAACTATAAAATAAATTAATATTTGGGGATACTGTCAATGTTAGATTATCAGATTCTTAATTCTTATGTATATTTTTTTCAGCTGAATTGAAACCTGATTTACATCTCCTAGCAGCTTCATAATGTTAATGGGCATGTAAAGAAAGTAAGAGGAAATGTGTTTTTTGGTTCTAGAACATAAATATCAAACAGACCTTTTAAATTATCATCCTATCTTTTTTTCCTGTTACAATCAATGGAATTGTCCACATAGGAGCGACTAGCAGTGCTTTGTTTTAAATCCAGACGTTTGATAATTGGTAAAGATATTTAGGAATAGTCAATGAGTAATGTTCTTAAGGTCTGACACTTTTTAGGCAACATTTCATTTGAAAAGAAATTGGAGTTATTGATGACGTGTCAACTTTTTCTTTAATGTAATGAATATGTTGAAAACTAACTCATAATATCACTTCTACTGGGTTGCAAAAAGGCATTAATATCAATGTGGGCACTTAATTCACCATTTAGTTCACTTACCCAACTGAGGCCTGATCTATACTTAAAAATTAGGTTGACCCAGCTACATTTCTTAGGCTATGTCTTCACTACCCACCAGATCAGCGGGTAGTGATCGATCTGTCAGGGATCGATCTATCGTGTCTCATTTAGACATGAGAAATCGATCCCCAAAGGCACCGAGAGGAGAAAGTGGGTGTAGACTAGGCCTTACAGCTATGAAAAATGTAATGCCCTGTGTGATCCGGTTAGGTTGAATTCTTCTGTTGACCTAGCTATCACCTCTCAGAGAGGTGGATTAACTATATTGATGGAAATACTATTAGAGCTCCAACAAAATTTAGGCCTCCATCTTGCAAACACTTATGCACATGAGAAACTTTACAGACATGAGTAGTCCCATTGAGTGCAAAGCAACTATCGATGTACATAAAGTCTTTGTAAGATAAGGCCTACATTTGTAATCACAGTGGAAAATACAGCACCTGGCAGCCAAGATATTTAACAGAGAACCTTTCCTGTTAAAGCTTAGGAGACCAAGTTTGGGAATGTGATAAACAAAATGGAGTCAATCAGGTATAGACCAGAAACTCAGTTGTGGGAGAACCCAGTTTCTTACATACATGGGGGCTTTCTTGTGGTAAAAGCCTGTGGAAATGTGTTGGGCATATGGAACAGCTCAGGACTTGCACAGGTTGGGAATGGGCATGTTCCATTTGGAATTAATGTAGCCAATGTCTTTTGTCCTTTTACCAAACTAAGTGCTCATTGTAGCTATTGTCCATCACTCGCTGGAAAATGACAGGGAGCAAATATTTGAAAAATAGAACTTCATTCTCTTTATTCAGGCACATATTTGAATATTATTGTATCTTTGGCAAATGTTTCAATCCCAGTGGTGATCATAATTAAAGAATTGAAAACTTCAGATATAAAATGATTATAAGCTATTTAAATATATGAGACCAACTTTTTGTGCTGGTCTGGTGGCACAGAGGTTTTACTGTCTAAAACCATTTTAACTATCTGCCTTGGTATTCCTTCTGCTAAGAGGAAATCCTGTACGATGTAAAGCTAACAATGTATTTGCTCCACCAATCCCAGTCCTTAAGCATAAAGCTCCCTTAACTTCCAACTCCAGGTCTTGTGCTCTGTACATCTTGCCCAAGTCTCAAGAATCATGCCCAAGTCTCAAGAATCAAGCCTAAATCGATATTGTTTGCTCTTTATAAGGGTGTAGCATTTTTCCCCCAAGAGGTGCGGCACTGCTGTATCAAAGACTACGTGATAATTGTGTATCTGTTTGTTAGTACTTTGTCATTTCTTGACTCATTTCACAGTAGATAACCAAGCAGCCATTTCAGTTTCATACTCAAGGACATGAAAAATGTAAAATATATGCAATGAAGAGTTTAATTTGGATCTAAGAACAATTTTTTAAATAGCTCTTTGAATGTACTATTGTAACATACTCTTCCATTTATGGAATGTCTGTTCAAGAGAGATGAAGTGATGACCTTAAAAAAATGTAAGGTGATATGTAGATACTGTTTTGAACAGTTAAAGGTCACCTTGACTTTTAATCTTGACTGCCATACTTTCCTCTCATTAAAATATTTGACAAGAATTCCTTGCATGAGTGAACAGAAAGGAACACCTTATGACTACTAAGTTTTCACTAAAGATGTAAATAATTGTTCTGTCAGCTAAAAATTATCTGTTACACATACATTAACAAATAAAACTTGGGTTTTTACATAGATATAGTTTCTTGAAGAGCATGGATTACATTGCATTGTTGAACATATTTCTTAGATTTTTGTCTGTTGGTTATAAAACCATGTCTATTAGGTTTTCTTCCAATATTTGGTGTCCAAACAATTGAGCATGTTTGTTAATAATTTACTGTAAATAGTCAGTTCCTGTTGTCAAATTTCTATTCCTAATTTCTCTTATCAAAACCTAATTAACTTATTTTTCCTAAACATCTGTCTAAAAACCTACTGGTCTAATGCCTTTTATAAGAAAGAACCTACAAATACAAGGAAATTTTAATATGGAAGGTTTGTTATTTTCTATACCCAGATGTCATTTGGAAATAGAACAAATTCAAGTTTAACTGTCATGAAATTTGACATCATAAATTTTATACTGCTGAATAATAAGCCAAAATGGAAATCACTATGCATAATTCAAAAAGTCTTGTAACTTGACCTTTACCTAAAAGAAATGATTATATGTAAAAAGAGCCTTGTGAATTAAGAATGTAATTCTTTTCACCTTCTGTAGCTTTAGGGATGCTATAGGCACTGGGTCCCCCCCACCCCCCCACCCTTAACAGAATGTTGTTTCCAGGACTAGATTGTGAGGTTTTACAACAGCGGGACTGAAGGAAAATAGGTCAGAATGTGATTGCTCTGTCTACCCTTTCTTTGAATTTAATGTGTATTTACAATAAAGGTATTATTGTTATAGTATTATTTACTTTTCCTTAGAGATGATTAGCACATTTTGGAAATACGAAAAAATAAATAATTTATACCAGTGACTGGAGAAAAATTTAGTGTAGAATATTAATGATCTAGAGGATGGCGTGGACTGTACCTTCAGCAAGTTTGCAGATGAGAATAAACTGGGAGGAGTGGTAGATAAGATGATGGGTAGGGGTAGGATACAGAGGGACTTAAACAAATTAGAGGATTGGGCCAACAGAAATCTGATGAGGTTCAACAAGGACAAGTGCAAAGTCCTGCATTTAGGACAAAAGAATCCCATGCACTGCTACAGACTAGGGACTGAATGGCTAGGCAGCAGTTCTTCAGAAAAGGATCTAGGAGTTACAGTGGACAAGAAGCTGGATATGAGTCAACAGTGTGCAAGGGCTAATGGCTAAAGGCATTTTGAGTTGTATAAGTGGGACCATTGCCAGCAGATCAAGGGACGTGATCATTCCCCTCTATTCAGCATTGGTGAGGCTTCATTTGGAGTACTGTGTCCAGTTTTGGGCCCCACACTACAAGAAGGATGTGGACAAATTGGAAAGAGTCCAGCAGAGGGCAACAAAAATGATTAGAGGGCTGGATCACATGAATTACGAGGGGAGGCTGAGGGAACTGGGATTTGTTTAGTCTTCAGACGAGAAGAATGAGGGGGGATTTGATAGCTGCTTCCAACTACCTGAAAGGGGTTTCCAAAGAAGATGGATCTAGACTGTTCTCAGTGGTACCCGATAACACAACAAGGAGTAATGGTCACAAGCTGCAGTGGGGGAGGTCTAGGTTGGATATTAGGAAACGCTAGTTCACTAGGAGAGTGGTGAAGCACTGGAATGAGTTAGCTAGGGAGGTGGTGAAATCTCCTTCCTTAGTGGTTTTTTAGGTTAGGCTTGACAAAAGCCGTGGCTGGGATGATTTTGTTGGGGATTGGTCCTGCTTTGAGCAGGGGGTTCGACTAGATGACCTCCTGAGGTCCCTTCCAACTCTATATTCTATGATTCTATGATCAAATGTTGCAAATTAGATGTAAGGATCCATTCCTGAAAATTGCTGAGCATAACTGTTAAAGTGCTGAGAGCCCTCAACTCCCACTGAAGTTAGAGGAAGCTGAAGGTGCACAGCACTGCTCAGAATTTTGCTTTGTGCATACAAATTTTTATCCCACAATGCATTTTGGGTTATTTATCTACTTAGGAAACTCATTGCAGTACACTGCGTCTATAATGGTGTATTAAGAATAAGAGACTTCACTGCAGCATTCCACTATTCCTGCAGATAGTCAGATTCACTCTAAAATTTGTGTGTTCAGTATTTTTCTTTGAGGAAGATATTCCTTAATTTTAGTTTTACTATAAATAAATGAATAAATGCGTATTAAAATAGTGCATGTTATAGATATAGGACTTATAAGGAGATGAGAACTTGTGTTGGGTATCATCAGGAGAAAAGGAAAAAATGTGTTTTTCAAGAGAATACAGTGCTTGAATTACATCTTGAAGCACATCTTGAAGTATACTTATTTCTCTAACATAAAATCACTTAGGTTGAATGTTTTAAGTCAGGAAATGAGAAATCTGAAGTTAAATGGGCAAACTTAACTCTGACTGTTGGCATGCACTGTGTGCATTATGATCCATCTATTCATGATCATTTACTATTCTCAGATAATACAATACCATGCTACCTTTCCTTACAAGATGAATACAGATCCCCTGCCTCAACGCTGTTTACCTTTACTAAACTTTTCACTATTCAGTTATGTTAGCTACACGTTATAAGACGGCCCTCCTTAAACGTACACTTCACATGTTAGCAAGAAAAAGAAAAATTTAAAATGTGCAGAGCATGATTTTAAAAGGCCCATAACTCACTGAAGTCTAATCCAATTTGTGCTGGATCTCTCCAAAGAACTTCTAGTACAGGCCTATTTTCATGCCAAATATTAACTAAGTTATTGGAAGGTCTGAGTGAAAACAAAAAAGTAGAATGCTAACTATTTTTCCAACAAAGTACTTGACATCAGTGGGACTGCTCACATGCTTAAAGTTACTCCTGTGCTTAAGTGCTTTCCTGGACTGAGGTCTTAACTCTGCCACTATAATGTCGAAAGTAAGCTGAGACTCTCAGTTAAAAGCCTAGGTAGGTAAATTTGCTTATTCAACCCAGCCAACAAAATTTCCTACGAAGCCATCAACTCCTGAAATATAGCAGGACTAACTGATTATCCACATTCGTTTTATTCACTTTTATTGGCTGCTCAGCACAAACATACTGGGGGCTCCATGACAGTGATTCCTGGACTGCCACCTATGGTAGATACGATAAATGAAGTACTGTGCATCTTTGTCCTGTCAGGTGTCTTCCTTCAGAAATGTGTCACTGGATCAAAGTCAAATACATACTCTTATCAAGATCTTTTCCCCAGACTAGAACACTACATCATATTAAGGAGCACTGTAAGTTAAGTGATGATGACAGAGTTTAGCCATTAATACCCTTGTGAATAAAGGCAAGCATTGGGACTTTTTCTACTGTATATGCCCAATGTTATGTTGAAGGTTTCTGCAACTGGCTAGCCTCACTGCCATTAAGCAAAATTTACCTAATCTGATGCATTTTGTACCTGTTTGAGAAAATTCCAATCTGTGAAGAAATCTTTACTGATGCAAGAATGGACTAACTGCCATGTAGTGGAGAAGTACAGTAAATGAACTGTTCTGTCTATTCATCCTGCTTGCCACCAGTCCTCGTTTCTTGGCAGGTGCCACAAGTGAGCAACTCTATTAATCTCTTTTCTTTTCTTTGGCTCATAACTCTCTTTCATCCTCACCTGCCAATATGGCAAGGACGATCTGTAGTTAATATGAGATGAGCATACCGTCATGGTGAACAACAGCCATGAGTTATCTGTAATCAAGAGGAATGCTGATATAGCCATTGACTCCTTTTCATATCAAAGGAGATTGAGCGTGTATAAGTATTCATCACCAGGGAAACATCAGGTGCGTTTATGAAGTCTGGTGTGGCACTAAATTCGTTCTCGAGCCAGCTTCTCTCATGGTGGATAATTCTGATGTACAACTTGCTCTCTCAGTGCACTTGCTTCATAACTGAGAAAGTTTTTGGTGAAATGAAAGCTGTTTAAATCTGTATGTAAAAAAAAAATTAACATTATCAGACTCTATTGAAGTGTCTAAAAGCTGCATATCACTTGTTGCACTCATTCCACTCTCCTATCATCATGAGGAAACCATCTGACATACATGGCTGATTTATCTCTCCAGAACTGAGCATTGCCAACAGGACAAATGAAAGTAAAAATATGGACCTTGCCAGTGAAGAATAATTTCTGAAGGTGAGGCTGTCAGCCTTGGCTCCGTAAAGATGAATGAGAATTCCTGTGCAAAAGGTTGACATAACTCTCCTATTGTTGATATCAAAGTGAATGATATCATCATGATTTCTCCAAAGTTGCTAAGGCATTTAGGATGTAGTTGACATATGCCATTGGGTATTCTTTTCACAGATGCTAGAGGAATAGCTTCAAGGAAGTCCAGTCTTTAGTGCAAATTGTCAGTTGAACCTTGATTGGTTTTGGTGTAGGAAGAACATCTTCTATGTGAATGAGATGCATGTGCTGAAAGGGATGGATCTGAACAAACAGAAAGATGTCTTGTTGGAACCATGATGTGTCCTGAAATTACTGTTACTGCTGGGAGGAGATACAGCACCCCTTACTGAAAAGCCTCCTTGGAAGAAATGGTTGGCACCTCCAATAGGGTAAGATGAGGAAGTGAAGGTAGGTGTGGTGGACTCATAATAAATCTGAGTCCCCAGAATGTGCAAATATAAAGTGGGAGACCCCTCTTTCAAAATGCCTGTCTCTTATTGAAGAATTGGCATACAGGCATGTCGCTTCTTACGTGAGAGTTAGGTTCTGCGATTACCACGTAAAGCATATAGCCAAAACCCATTGAGTTTAATGGCGGGGTTTTTTTCTTCCCCCCCCCCCCTTTTTTTTTTGCCGATTGCGTAAAGCTGAAATTGTGCATGTTAAATGTGCTTAAGATGCAACTTGCCTATATTGATCAGATCAATGCTCTGTCTCTGACAGTTGCCAGCATTTAGTGTTTCAAAAGAAGATGCAAGAAACCCTGTAATGAAACAACCTGCCCATAGGGGAAGTTGTCTGTGCTCCTTAGTTTCAGAGACGCATATGTCTGATAAATAGATTTCCTGTGTAGAAAATATATTAAGTAATTTTCTGGGAATTTACAAATAGTTGACATGGTTTGCACCGAGTGAGTGACATCAGTCACAAATACAATTTGGGTAACATGTTCAAGTCCCTAAATCTTGGTGCTTTTTCAGATTCATCCCTTAAGCTGCCATGAAGACTACCTCTTCTTTAAAGATACAGCAAGTGTTAATAAAAAGTTGATATCAACAGCTTGTGACCCTTGTGTGTGAAATAATCTATATTCTGATAGGTACTACCATATCCATTACCTATGTTCAGTCTAAACAGGAAGATATGATATAAATTGAAATGTCATTTATTTTCAAGAAACATTTCTTGTCAACACTTACCTATGCTTGCAATGGTGTGTAGTTAGGTGTAGCTACACACCGCAGTAGCAGGCAAGCTGCATCCACACACACTGGTGTGTGTAGCTAAACTTGTGTAGCTACAGTTAGCTGCCAGAGACTTCTGGAGACTTTGCTCTGATGGGACACAGTGGAACACTGTACTGCTAAAAATAGCAATGTAGATGTGGGAAGCACTGCTTGGGTGTGAAGAGAGTTCTATAGGATATACCGCAGGGTTCAGTTGTGTAGGGCACTCTATTCACCTAAGCAGTGCCTCACCATCTGCACTGCTATTTCTGCCTGTGCTAGCTGGGTGTGTGTGGCTGTTCTATACACACCATCTTAACTGTAGATCTTAGTACGCTAGGAGCACATCGAGTAAGGGGTTGGCACAAATGCACAGGTCTGGTCTGCAGAATAGGAAACTGCAGTCCTCTCTTAGGGGAAAGGTGATTGCTTTCACTCAGCAGAGTAATTAAAAAAAAAGTTATTTTTAAGCCAGACTTAATTTAAAAAAATAAACTCATGCAAATTAGTTAAATCTTAGGGGGAGATTTTCAGACACAAAGGGCCCTGAAATGCCCAGTGCCCACTGAAAGTCAAAGGGAGCCTGATGCCTAACTCCCATCTGTGCCTTTGAAAATCTCTCCCTCCTTGACAATGGCCCTGATGAAGAAAGGTACGTAAACACAAACATAGTTTTAAGCATGTGAGCAGCCAGCAGGCAAGTGACTGATCATTTGGAAATCTCAGCCTTCCCCCAACAGCTTCACATAAAGTTAAATTACTTTTTAATTTTATTTAAGTGAATTTAGTGTTCATGAAATGCCCCAGACTAATTGTATTGGAAACTCTTCAGACCTCGCTTTTTACATGGTAAAAGGACTGCTCCGCTAATTTCCTCACACACACATCACTTCTTGCCAATCTGGCTCAATCCACACCGAGAGATGCCACTTTTAGAGCTGAGAATGTGGTTTAGTGTCTAGTCCCATTAATCTGCATCTTCTCCATTGAGGCTGCCCATGCGAGTGCAGGTAACAATTTTGGATTTTATTATACATGGTCCCTTCCTGTATCTGCTGGAAACTGAAGCAAGACATCCAAACCATTCCACATAGGTCACTGAATAGCTGGCTGGGGGGTTACAATTTTCAGTCACTACGGACATGAGCCAGATTCAGAGCATTGACCTCAAGGTGAAAGGCTTCATGCCCTCATTCCTAATCCCTTAATCCGTTCAGTCCCCTACATATGGTGCTCGCACGTCTTTCCCTGACCCCAAGTATTAAATATGCCTTATTAAATCCACCTGGCCATGGATTTTTTTTCTTCTTTCATGTTCTTTGACAGGTGGGAGAAGACCTAAGTATGAAGTAAATGTTATGACTGCTGGAAAAGGGGGAAGGAACTCTGGGTGTGAAACAATGTGGTGGTTTCTGTTTCACTGTTGACTCACTTTCAGTTGCTGCTCATTGCTTGTGAAGCTGCCTTTATATTTGCACATAGTTTTTTGTCCTGGTTATTGATGTCAGCAGCTATGAGATTGCAGAGGTTATGTGATTTTCTTTTTTCTGGGCAGCAGCGTGCAAGCCCATTCTATGAACCAGTAGCTTCAAGAGGAAAGTGATCTGTCAGCAGAAAAATAAATTTCACTGGTATAAATTATATTCTGGCTTCAAGAGTTTACAAAACTGACACCTCGCAGAGCTGAATACGAAATTTATTGGTGGAATCTGATCTGACCTTCACCTCTGTGGAAGGAGGATCTTCCTGGCTATTGCTGGTGATATAAAGGGAGAAGCAGCCCAGAGGGAGGCCTCTTAGAAGGCATTTGAATATCAGTTGCTCTATATGCTTGAACAATTGAAATAGATTGCTCCAACTTCACTGTTTATAAAAACTCACAAAATTACACTCTGTTAAGGATGGGCTCTTATTAACAAGTCATCCCCTCCCTCGAGTGTTCCTTATTGGTAAACTGAATTGCATAGTGACAGATACTTAATGGGAGTATAACTGTTTCTTAATTAGTGTCTTATTTCAGATTATTTATTGTAGTCGAAAATAAATCAAGATCTTGTTTGAGACAGTGGTCACCCTTAAACACTTCCCATTTGTCTACAGATAAAATAATATTACATCTATGTGTCTTATTTCCTTTAATAAGAGTGTTGCAAATACTGGGCCACTGAATCTATTTATGCAAGGAAAAGTGGTATATTTGAAGAGCGACCACTTTGTTCTTTAAAAGGATCAAAAAAATGATTTCCTATTATTTGTTTAATGCCTTTATTATTAGTAGTAGTATTTTGCAGCTCCTGTATACCATTCTTCAGCACTCTAAACATTTCATGCAACTGCTTTCTCTCTGCTGGAGTAAGAACAAGTGTGAGGTGTCTTCACTCCAGATGCCTGTTCACTATGGTCGCGTTCTATCATCTTCCTTTGAGTGAGCTGTCAGAGATCTCTCCTTCTGCTTGAGTGATTCCATATATCTCTTACATGACGAGTTAATGGCAGTCAGGATCCCATTCTACACTTGAGTCTTCTTTACACACTTCAGCGCTCCAGATCCATACAGGCAGTTGTAGTGCTTGTTGACCCTTTGCACTAGCTGTTGTTTCATATGGTGGAAAATTGTTTCTTCCTCTTAGTTATAGAGGAGAGTGTAAGTGTTTCTGAATTGTGCATTGGACCAACCGCATGAAAGTAATGACAACTCTGAAAGCAGCAGAGACCGAAGTAGAGGCAAAAGTTAGATTACTGGAAGTGGTAGTGCTGCTAGGTAGCTTAAACAGCAACAGATTTGGCTCCAGATTCTGTTAGACATTTGAATAGGGTGTAGCCCCTTGGCTGTGGGGCGTGTTTACCAGATGAAGTACAAGAATCCATCCAGTTTATGCATAATGAGTTGTGTCTTGTCCTTAAAAGATATAAAATATGTATATATGATGAATGGTATAATAGACAGTGATCTAAATCTGGAATAGGTGAGGATATGGAATCCCATAAATTGTGTATTAAACTGTTGCTTATCTAGCCCTAAATCATGGGAGCAAACTTACATAAAACAATTGCATAGAAAACATCCCTTAACCTTGAACAAATACAGTTGTTATATTCTGCAGTATCCTTTTTAACAGAAGAAGCTTTTGCATGGTGTGTTTTTTTAAAGCTAGACATTTCTGTTTCATAGGATTTCTTAACCGCTGAGCAGACTGAAATGTCTTTTTCCCTAGTCGCCAAGTAGTGTAGCATTGTGTTCTTTATTAGGGTCCTTTTCTGTGCATTTGTATTAGTTACATTTACAAATAATCTTGTCCATAAACATTGGTCCCAAGAGGTCTCTTCTTTATTTCCTTTGGTAATCAGAAGTTATAACACTACACGTTTTTACATTTTTCACTCAGATGATAATCTATATTGTACATTTCCCACCCTTTTGTATCGTGATCCAGTCATATTTAAATGCAAAAAAAAAAAAAAATCAACCCAGAATTAGTTTTGCACATCAGCACGGACTTATAAGGCTATTTGAAGTTAAAGCTTTTTGCCAGTTTCCATTTTCTTCACAGTGTTCCTTTCCGCTTCTGGTTTGAAAAGAAGGGGGAAAATGTTATTTAACAAAACTTGATCTGTTTGAAACTGAAAAGTCCTAGCTGTCCTTCCTGTGTTACCACAGACAGAATGAGAAATGAAGGCTGAAGGGCTAGGCCAATTTCAGGAAAAAATGCCCAAAAAGGTCAGAGAGAAATGGGATCCTGTTCATTTTGTGCTCCCCGGGTGATATTCAATAACTCTTTTGGTCTTTATACTGTAGAGCATAGGCTCATTTGCTCAATTTGGGGTGACAGCAGCATGTTTTGTCAGAACATAGCTGGAGTTTTAAATGAGTATGGTATTCGGAGGCAGTAGGAAACATCCTTTATCTTAGCAACAGGAGGGCATGGAAATGCAAGGTTTTTGGCAGCCACAGTATAAATCTAGTGTTTTTGAGAGGCTGACCTAGACCATGTGGAAGAAATGCTCAGTTTTCCTTTGACGGTGTGATTTCCTGCTTCACGTTTGAGAACTTGTCTGGACTGGATGTTGAAGAAAGGCTACATTAGTTATTTGAAAGGAAACCAACTCTGCGTCTGAAAATTTGGCAGCAGAAATATTCATTGTTAAGGTGGGGGGAACTAATGACCTCCCTTTTCTTTTATATTTTCAAAGGTTCTGGTGTTACAGAGACACCCATTACTTCCACTGTGCTTGAGGGTCTGTCACAGCTCCCTTTATAAACACTCTTTTAAGGGGTTTATAACTTTGCTGTTAAAATTAATTCTGAGACTAAACTTGAAATATGAGGTCTCAACCTAGAATCTTTTTTTTCCAGAAAAAATAAGCTGTTTTAAAGCTCCTTGAGTGTCTAAAAAAATAAGATAACGAAAAACCTCCTATCACACCAAACCCAGAGGTATTGTTGTTTTAGACTTTTTTCCATTTCCCGAGGGGCAAAAGCTGCTTAATTTAGTTGTACTTGGATTTTGTTGCTCTTCGGTCCATGCAGTGAATGTGAGTAGTCTTTGGATAGTTTAGAAAATAAATAGTAAAAATGACAAAGTGATCTTTCTTTGGAAAGCTCTTGTGTAGTAACTCTTAAGCAGCTGTTACATCTTGTGTGTCAATAATCCTTGTATCAGAGAGTCGTTAAGCACTCAGTTACATGATGGATCATAAATCTGTATTGAAAGGCTTTGTGTGTGTGAGAGAGAAACAGAATTTTGAGCCAATGGAGCGTCTGGATATGTATATATTGAATAGACTACAATATCTCCTAATGAGCCATTGTGGTCTGAGGTAAATAAGTAATTAGAATTATAAGATACTTAGGTTCTTTTCATTCCCTTCAGTGTAAAAAGCCATGGAAGAAAATTTAAGCTTTTGGGACGAAGGACTGTCATTTACTATGTTTTCAAAGCACCTGTCACATTTGGGACCTCCACGTGGTAGAAGCAGAAGTACTTAGGTGCTATGGTGATATTATTATTTATTCTATCATGTAGTGTAATATAAAAATGTCATCATGGGGATTTGATTGTCGTAGGATGGATAGAATGCAGGGCTGGTAACAGTCAGGTAAGAAGTTCTGGCCCAAACCATGTGTGTCCCAGGGTGGACACCGACTTTGCCATTTCTCCCCGCATTGATGGATCAGTGGCCATGTTACCATTGGCTTCTGTATTGTGGTTACACCTAATCTCCTTCTGAGGGCAGTTACAGCCACAGAGGGGGAGTAAACGCCGAAGTGAGCTTGTTGTGATGCATCTTGTAGATTAGGGTTTGTGCCCATGAGAATAAGGCACCTAATCCTTTATCCTGTTCCATATATGACAAGCTTCACCACCCTGATGGTGGGTGTATGACGATATGTATTGTAGCCATGAATAGGCTGAATGGGGCAAAATGATGCTGGTTAATTGTCCTTGACTCCTGCCTGACCATACAGCCTCTCTTCCGCATTTTCGCTTTTCTCTGCAGTCCTCCTCAGTCCTTCATGGGGTGCAGTATAATCACTCCTGCATGGCTGGTCAGCTCTGTGGGTGGTGGTGATGGGATAAGAGGAGCCCCTGGGGGAATAGCAAAGGAGAAGTCCTTGCACTCCTTTGAGTAGAGGGAGCAGAATTTTTCTGGGACTTGCATTATTATTTGAATTACAATAGCATCCAGAGGCATCAACTGAGATCAGAGCCATATTATACTAAGCACTGTATGAGACATTTCTTCCCCCAAACAGTTTACAGCCTTGCAAGACAGAGGGTAAAACGGAGAGACAGAGCAGGGAAGTGATTTCCTCAAGGTTACAGAGGAGGCCAGTGACAAAACTAGGAACAAAGCCCTGGTTTCTGGACTCTCTGGCCAGTGCCCTATCCTCTAGCTAACACTGTCTCTCTATTTACTATTTACTCCTTTCGCTCTATGGCACATCAGGCAACCAGAATCTGACCCATAATTAATGGATTTACTCTTGAGGGTTTTTTTAACCTAACATTTCTTTACCAACAGTGTCTAAAAGCAGGGTGTATGCAATGATTTTTTTGCAAATCTTCCAAAGCTTATGATGGAATCACTGAATGTGGAGGATCCATGCAATATATATGGATTGCTATTTTTCTTTTATACTTCAATTCTTTTTCTCCCGTGTTTTTGAAAATACAAAACTATCCAATTTTTCACAATTTTTCAGCGTAATTTGAAAAATGATCCTCCTACTGCCCCATCCCTATAACACACACAGAAAATGTTGCTTGTAAATCAGCATCTATTTTAACTGGTGAAAATGTTCATATATTACATGGAGACACTGCTGATATTCAAACAGTTCATTTGATTAATTGACTTGTAACAAAGTTTTTCTCCATATTGCTGCAGTTTCCCTATAAAGAATTGCACTAGAAAATGACGACAGTGTTCAGCTAATGTAAGAGAAAACATCTTTGTAATGTTGTAAACAATCATAATTTAGTTTAAGCTAAAACAAAGTTTATATATTTTTATTATTATAATTGTTACATGCACAATATAATATTTCAAGGGGAATCCCTACTTATATTTCATACTTTATGCACATTCTGATTTGTGTAATATCTTTAAAGCAACTCTAATTTTCCTTGCCATTTGAAGCACTGTTCATTAAACACTTTAATTTCTACTTTGTTTTCCAATCAGAGTTGCTGTGACTTTTGGAAAGGCATGAAATCTCTAAATTATGGAATCTGCGGTACTCAGCTTTCAAACCCCTCCCCCCTTCCTCCAATGCAGGGAAACAATCTGAATACACGAAATTAGAAAAACATACACAGAATAGTTGTTTAAAATTCACAGCTGTCAACATTAAGTGTTTTGTATAAGAGAAAGAATGTACGAAACATTGAGTTAACAAAATAGCTGCAGATGGATTGGTTCTCTGTGACTTCTCTCTGGTCATTGTCTGCAGTCTGTTTTTCAGAGATTCATTTGCATTGAAGTACAAAGGTCCTCTGTTGGAGACCCTACCCTGCATCTCTCCATACTTTGTCTTTAAGGGGGCCTTGTTCTCCATAGTGTGGATAGTTTTCATTCCTCCTCTCTTCAGGAACCAACACAAATCCGTTATTTTAACATAACATGCAGCACAAAGTGGTGTTTTCACTTAGAATAAAGCTGGTGGGAGCTATAGAATAGGGCCTTTTACCTCACAGAGTTGGTCAAAGGAAGCTGTCTTGAACTGCAGGGGTTGTTTATAAGAATAAAGTTGTTAAGGCTTATTCAGAATGCCTGCCTGTCGTTTATACAGTATATGACGACAGGAATGACATCAGTGAACACAGTGAACATCAAGTATCAGAATATGTAATTGCATATGCTAATTATAGCCCAAGCTTTCCCACCAGCATTGAGGAAATGCATTATTTTTCATTAATTCAACTTGAGGAGGCATGAAACACCTTAAAACAAAACAAACAAAAAAAAACCCCAACAACTGAATAATATGACTATGAATGATCTGCAAGAGACAGATAGATGTATACTTTAACTACTAGTGAATGTAATAAAATTATTTTTATGGTTAATATTAAATTCCAGTGATCACCAAGATATTTTACTGTGGTAGATTCTCATTCTTGCTGCAAACTTCAATAATATATACATTTGTTTAGAAAAGGATATTTCATCAATATAAATGGAACACAAAATGTGAGTGGTATTGAAATCACCTTTCATTTAATCCCAGAGACAAGAAAGGATTTTTAACAGAAACTAATTTTAGTTATAATTTGCTGTTGATTTCAAAAGTACAAATTTATACTACAATAGCTAAGGGTTTTTCAGCATTTACATTGGTCTTTTTTCAGAGATTTATACCTTCATATAAAAATTTGTTCTAGGCTGAAACTTGGCAAGCAAGGTTGCATGTCTGAAGGGATTTAATATTTAGCATGTTTGAATATTAACCTGATTAAGCAAAAAATTGGATGACTGTATTAACCATAACTTGATTAAAGGGTGATTAGCCATTTTTGTGTTTGAGAATAGCCAGCTTCTCTTTTTGGGGGGGAGGGAGGAGAGTTTTGGAGGCTCAGGCTATGTCTTTATGCTTGGGAGTATATTTAGTTTTTACATGGCATCACAGTACACGGTGAGCAAAGTTGTCATCTACTTTAGAACTGGGCAAATGTTCATTAGGATTATTACCGTCCCCACCCAAAACTACCCCGTCTCATGGGACCTTGGCCATTTTTCAGTTTTCGAGAGTTGCCCAAAATGACAGCATTTTTTAACAGTTTGAAAAATTTTGGATGAGCTTCTTTGCACAATATTTTAACCAATATTTGCTGTTTGTAAAGTTTAATGTGAAGATTCAAAGTGATTAGGGCTGCTCTGGAAAACTGTTGTCTGAGGCTGTGGTTAGACTGGGGCTGTTTAAAACCCCTCTTTAGCGCTATAATAGCACTGCCAGTACAGACTCCCAAGGCACTTTTTCTGCTTTTACTGACCTTTTAAAGCGGTACTGGTATACTTCAAAACGAGAGGAATAAAGCTCTCAGCGCTGCTGTTGTAACGCAAGGGATGCAATGTGTACTACCCTTGCGTGATAGTGAGCCTCCAGCCTCCGGCATCCTGGCCCAGAATCCCCATTGCATCCTCTCTGGCCACCATTTAAAACTCTTCTGTCCCGTCCTCAGGTGACCCCCACGTCAGAACCCTCCCCCAAAGTCATATAAAATTTTGAAACTGTGCCGCTGCGGGCGGCAGGGCTGCGGGGTCCCCTGCCGCTGCGGGCGGCAGGGCTGCGGGGTCCCCTGCCGCTGCGGGTGGCAGCCCGGAGGTGCTCCCAGCCCCTGCCCGGTCCCCGCCACTGAACCCCCCCCAAATAAATGCTTAGGGAAGGGAGGTGCAGAGCCTGTCAGTTTCGGAAATGAAACTGACTGCTAGCAGTTCCCTCCCTTCCCAGTCCCCCCTCACCCCACTCCTTTTCAAAGAGGGCTGCACCCAGCTGAATGCTGGGATACCTGCCCTATTCCGCAACTGCTTCTGCCGCCAAAAGCGGGACAAATGTGTTCGCTCTCTGGCACTAGAGGGCTTCAATCTGGACACCCTCTAGCGCAACAGCTGTAGCGCTAAATCGGGAAGCGCTATAAACAATAGCGCTATAAACAATACCAATGGCCTTTTTACATATTTTTCTTTAATGAGGAATAATATGCATGTAGAAAAGTCCTACTTAAAGGCTTCATTTATATTCTAAACAATATATTATATATATTATAAACAATAGCGCTTCCCCCTGTAGTCTAACCACAGCCTAAGAGGGCTCGAAAAACACTCTGATGGCTGGAAGTTGAAGCTAGACAAATATTGATTCGAAATAAGCTGTAAATTGTTAACACTGAGGGTAATTAACCATTGAAACAGTTTACCAAGGGCTATGATGGATTCTCTATCACTGACAATTTTCAAACCAGGATTGGATGCTTTTTTTCTCAAAGATCTGCTCTGGGAATTATTTTGGGGAAGTTCCAAGACCTGTGTTATACAGGAGGTCAGATTAGATGAGCACAATGGTCCTTTCTGGCCTTGGGACCTATGAACCTGTCAGTGACTGGCCTTAATTATAGTTTGCACTTAGAGCCCTTTACAATATTAGTTATGAAGTGGGCAGATAGTACTGCTTCCATTCTGCAAATGTGGAGAAAAGCCACAGAGCAGATAAATGATTTGCTTTGGGGAGCATTATGGCTTCTGGATGAAGGAAGGATCTGGAAATAAGGAATCCTGATTCTCTCACTGGGCAGTCACTACAGATGGTCCATATTTTTTTATCAAAGAATTTTTTGACCAAAAGTTTTCATGTTGGTTGAAATTATTGGAGTTTTGAATGTAAATCCAGAAAGCAAAACTCAATTTTTTTAGTTGGGTTTTAGGGAAAAAAAACCCTAAATTTTTAACCTAAAATTTATTTTTTTGTGCTGCAGTTTTCAAAAATACCAAAATATTTTTTTTATCAGTTTGTCACTGAAAAACTGAAAAATAATTTGCAGGGAACTAAAAAGTAAATAAATTTCTCTTGAAAAATAATTAGCATTTTCTGCCCAACTCTACAAGTCTCCGAGCCTCAGTTTCCCTATGTGTAAAATGGAGGCAATTAAATTTACCTATTTCAAAGCTAAATAATGTGTAAAGTGCTGCAGACATGCAAAGCATTACTGAGACAGTTTTATAACTGTCATATTTGAGAAGTCAAATGTACAGGGACCATAGTTTACCCTAGAAACAAATCAGACTGGAGTCCCATTATGCTAAGTGCTGTTGAATCACATAGAAAATGATGCTCCTTGTCCCAGAGTTAACAGTCTAAAATGATCATTGATTCTATTAATATTTTTATTCCAGACTGTCACTGTGTCATGTGCATGACTAATTGTATTCAATTTAAAAAATGTTGATCCCACTGAAGTCAATTACAAAACTCCTGTGAACTTAAGTTGGACCACAATTTGGTGGTAGGGGCCCACTCCTGAAGTCCTGACTCAGGGAAATTTTTCATGGACTGCAGGATTTGGCTTAGTATTTGGTGGTTTTTTAATGACACCTTGGCAAAAGGAAGATGTACTTTAGGGGTGAAATCCTGGCCCCATGAGAGTTTTGCCATTGACTTGAGTGAGAGTAGGATTTCACGCTAGATATATTAACCTTTCCATTACTTTCTATCAATTCTGAAACATTCAGAGTTCAGCTATATATACGTAGCTCTGCTTCAAAATAATAACAAAGAAGTGAGTGTATTATATATATAATGTGTGTGTATATATGTATAAACTTGGTGAAGCATTGGAACGGGTTACCTAGGGAGATGGTAGAATCACCTTCCTTAGAGGTTTTTAAGGTCAGGCTTGACAAAGCCCTGGCTGGGATGATTTAGTTGGGGATTGGTCCTGCTTTGAGCAGGGGGTTGGACTAGATGACCTCCTGAGGTCCCTTCCAACCATAATATTATATGATTCTATGAGTAAGAACCCTGAAAAGCTTTTAATTCCTAAAAAAATTACATAATGTGATGTAAATAGTATGGCAAATATAATAGCAACATTATTAGAACAATACACAGAAAAGAAATTTAGGGTCCAATTAGAAGGAATAAAGTAATTTAAAAAAACACTTTAAAAGACACTGTACTGTATGATAAATACCTACATTTTTAGGAATACTTGTGCCATTGAATTTTAATTAGTATTTAGCTACATTACACAGTAATTAAATCAGATAGGAACTCAACACAAACCACTCCAGAAAGGGAGTGTTCACATATGCTAATTACTGCCATATCAGGAATGCATGATTAAACTTTGGGATAATATGCAATTTCAAATGCATGCTAAATAAATGTTGAGATCCACCACATACAATTTGTATGCAACAGAAAGATGATTAGAAATACATATATAATATTAGCAGACATATCATGCTGTTTTCAAAACTTAGGACCTGATCCTGCAGTCATTTATATGAGTCACTTTACACATGTGAATAGTTTCACTGAGCTAAGCAGGACTACTCATATATATAAAGCTTCTCATGTGTTTGCATCAATCGGCTCTTATTGTATAATTACTTCAGGTTTTGAAAATACAGCATTTTTTTCTTTACATGCCAAGATAAATGAGCATTGCACATAATGCCTAGGAAATGACTTGCAAGCTCACTCCTGAAAATAATGTCTGTCTCAAATAAACTTCAAGAAATATAGAGTTAACGATCCAACTCATTCATTAACTTAATCACACCAAGCCGTGTTATTATAGGTCGGAATGTCAGATTTTGATTAATTAAACAATGATTATTTAGACTTGTCAGTCTAAGGCTGCTATTGCCAGATCTTTCTTCCCCTTCTTCTACAGATGGTGTTTCTTAGAGATAGGCAGACTAGTTCTGGAAAAAATAGGTCCAAAATATTTGCTCAACCCAGTGTCCAAGGAGTACCAGGTGCTGATCTTTTTCAGGCATTGATACTATTATTGTGCAGTTTTATAATATGTTTACTTAAAGTGAGATATTTAAGAAGCAAATCAAGAGCAGAATGTATTTTCTGATGCACAGTGAACAATCAAACTTAATCTGCACATGATCCTTGCTTGACTGTACTTCAGATAACGGCTCTTATGATGTCACCTGTAAATAGCTGAGAACTTTGACACCAACTCTGCATGATGCTATTTAAATCAGTGCCTCATTTATAGGATCCTGCTGCCTGTAAAATGGCTCTAATGGCATTATCCCCAGGCCTGAGGCATAAGTTAAATAACAAACCTCAAAAGAGTCTCTTATGTTGGGGGGAACAACGCTAATCTCTAATGGTATAACCTAATCTCTTCATGATCTAATCTCACAGGACTCGGTACTTAGAGAAATTCAGCACAAAGCCATAGTTGCAGATCCGAGGGATGATGTGTGTGTAAGACTCTTCACCTTAAAAGAAATATTGTAATTACTAGAAAAATATGCATGAGCTTTTTGTAATCTGATGTCTTTAATGGATTATATTCTGAAAGCAATTAGAATATAGTTTGTTGTTCTTATTCCAATAATTATTTGTGTATAATAGATTTTTTTCAGGTCAGAAGACACCATTATGATTATCTAGTCTGACCTCCTACATAACACAGGTCACAGAATTACACCCCTCTCTATATAAATGGACACATGTAGTGTGTGTATATGTACTGTGTATATACATCCATAACGTGTATATATACACACATGCACAAATACTGCATATTTAAATTTGTATGTAATGTAAGCCCCACAACTGTATATTTTTTCATTATTTATTTTATGTATTATTTTATACATTATTATTATTTTATGTATTTAACTGTATTAATCCACATTTATTAAAAACATACTTGCTAACTAATGTTGCATTAATGCAATGGATGCTTAATTGCATGAATATTAGTTGTACTACCTACAATAGGACATGTCTAGGACAAGTAGAAACTATTAAAAATTGACTCTCAGATTTAACATCCTGCATTGTAGTGCTGTATGCAAAGTTTTCATTTTCAGACAACTGTTTGCAGTTTGTTGCATGTTTGGATGCATGGATTCTTCATACTTTTGACTGCACAGTAAAAGAGAGCAGTGGAAGTCAAAGGGCCAAATTCAACAGTGATGTAAGTTACACAAAGTTTGTACATTGATTTGAAATTGGGTGTAACTTATATCAGTTGGGCATTCAGTGAAATGCTGGATAGAATAAAAAACCTGGATTGTTTGGGGTATTTTTTAGTTGTTACCCTGAACACTGACAATGATACCGAAGCTGTTTTGCCTCTTCTGTCCCCATGTTCCAGAATGCTATTTTTCATGATTAATATTCTTTTGGACCACCGGACAAGAACCAGTATTGAATACTTTGATAACAGTGTTGTTGGCTGAATCTCACTCCAGTGTTTCACATTTCTATCCTTTCCCCAAATTTTAGTAACTTGTGTCATACTTGATGAAATCAGCAGTTAGAGAAGGAAATATGAAGGAAGAGTTTTCCTGACCATCACATTTCCAAGGACTATAAGTACAGCAAATTACCTCACACAGCCTGCTGTTGTTTGAGCTGTGATTATTGTGGGGCTAACACTATCCTATGTAATGTTACAACATGTTGAATGAAGTGGTGACTACCAATATTAACTTGAATAGTGATCTACACCATTTCCAGCCATTTACTACAATGTATGGCCAGCTCCATCTGTGATAGAAACCACAACATGCAAACCAATTGTGCTGATGGAGAAATATTCACTGTGTTACAGTGGGAAATAGCTTAGTGGCCAAAGCGCCAGCTTTTAAAGAGTAGACTAACTGGAACCACAGATCTAAATCTCAGAAGGATTGTTGGAGCCCTTGATCCTTTAGAGGCAGATAATGGAAAATTTACTATAGAGGGGGATTTTTGATCCTTACACCCATAGCTGTACAGTATGCGGTTCCTATTTGGTGGATACCCTCTATCCCAGACTGCAAAGAGAAGTTGCAGAGCTGAAATTCATTTGCAAATTTGATACAATCAACTCTGGACTGAATAGGGATTATGAATGGTTAGCTAACTACAAGAGCAGTTTATCTTCTCTCGCTGTTCACACCTCCAGTTCAGCTGCTAGAGGAATACCTCACCCTCCCTGATTAGAGATAAAAAGCTGGTTCAGCCTCATTGGACCCACCCTGTTATCTCTAACCTGGTTCTTGCCTACCTATTTATACCTGCCCCTGGACACTTCCACTGCATGCATCCGACGAAGTGGGTATTAGCCCACGAAAGCTTATGCTTCAATACTTTAGTTAGTCTTTAAGGTGCCACAGGACTCTTTGTAACTTCTATCCCAGAAGAAACTGCAATTAGTGGGTGTGACAAAGGCCCATTGCTGGTTTACTGCTCTGGGTCAGCAACTCTTGTCAGGCCTGATGTACTCACTACACCTAACACGCCATTGTTCTAATCTGTATTCAGGGTGACCAGACAGCAAATGTAAAAAATTGGGACAGGGTATGGGGATGTAATAGGACCCTATATAAGAAAAAGACCCCAAAATTGGGACTGTCCCTATAAAAGCGGACATCTGATCACCCTACCTGTATCTAAAAGGTGGTATATATGTATATCCTATGCAAAGTGGTAATGCACTGGTGCTGAAAATCCTCATGTGGTATATGTATATATACAAAGAATTATAAATATGTGCTAGAACTATTTTCTTAAAATGTATTTAGCAAGCAATGCATAAAACCAGTCTGCCACAAACAAAGGAACATATATCTGCCTCTCTGACCATGGACTTGTTCATCAAGCAGAGACAATTAAGGTACATTTGCATATAAGGTAAACAAAGCTAACAAGTGAGGGAAAAGACAGTATAGTGTCTACACTCCAGCAGGAGAGAAAAATTTTGTCTGGGTTTACTTTTCAAAGAATACATTTCAGAGGTTTAGAGGATGATAAAAAGAAGGGGAGAAAACCCTACAGTTATCCTTCACCTGAGGAGTCAAAGAAACCAGCTTTGAGCTCAATGTGTTGGGTCCTGGGTAAAGAATAGGTCAGCCATCCTGGAAGAATGACTGTAGTGAGAAAAATGTCTTTGAACAAAAGACTTTCTAGTTTGCTACACTGAGTTTTAATCTTAGACGTGTATTTTTGTATTTTGTTTGTTGTTTCCATTTGTGATTATTCAGTATAGTTGGTACACTTAAATCTTTGTCAACAAACTCGCTTTACTTTTTCCGTAAAGCAGCTCTGTCCTTTGATTGAAAGGGAGGATTTCTCAGCCTCGATTAAGTTAATAAGCTGCTGTGTGCAATCCTTTTAAAGAGCAACACATGGATACAGTTTTGTGGGTGTTACAGGGAGAATGGCTGAGCATGGCAGAGGAATATGTTTGGAGGGCAGAACTCAGGGTTGTCACGGCCCTCCTGAAATGAATAACTGGGCAGTGAAAGCCAGTGGGTGACCTGCATGTTGGTATGTAGTTGGTATCAGGGCTGTGCCATGGAAGCATAGCATTTAAGGCACCCAGAGTTGCGAGGCAGATGTTGACTAAACCACTGATTGGCCTGGGTGAAATCCAAAGTGTCATGGTGTGGGGGAATGGATATGTATAATTATTATGACGAAAAGCCTTCTATAAATGTCCAATACGTTTCTGCACTCTTGGGGAGGTGTTTAGGAGGAGTGCTTGGAAGAGATCCAATGGCTTTCACCAGCCAGTCCACTGTTAACAAACTTCCAGTACATGGGGTTGCACTTGGCTGGATGTCAGGGATCCAGCCAGCCTGACTCCAGGGACCATGTTATCAAGGTATTTTAGGGCTGTGGTGTATGACACTGTCTGCCTGTATCCCAGGTTTTCTCCACCCCTATGATGAGGAATGCAGGAATTATCAAGTGCTTTTCATTCTTTTTCTGCACTTTTTGCAGTTCCCTGTAGGTCTATGGACTATAACACGTTCCCTCCTGTATTCTACATCGTCTCTGTTTTTTTTAGGCCTACAGTTGCCAAAGCAGGAACTCTTATTTAATCAGTTAACAGAGATGCCCGGACAGCGCTCTAGGACTTCCAAATCTGGCAGACAGTTGTAGAGAACAATGCACTCTTCCAAGGAGGAGAAACTGAGCCAGCATAGATAAGCAAACTTGCTTGCTTGAAGGTCTTTTTTTTTTTTAGCATGAGAAAAGGTGATTCTGATGGGACTGGAATTAGAGGCCTTAAGATAGATGAGCTTGGGCAACATGTAATTTCTCTATGAATCATTATGCGCCAGACTCAGATACACTACACAACATGAGTGAGGATATCACTCATTGAGCAATCCCTTTCAAATGAATTGGAATACTCAGAGTAAAGAGCTATTTGGAATGAATAAGGGTGGCAGATTCTGGCCCCATAAAAGCCATTAAAAAAAACCCCACAAAACAATTCATGCATGCATCACACTTTAAACATGGTCTTATTTCTTAATGATAAAATTTGCTTTATTTTAAACCTACTTTTATTCAGGTGTAGTTGAATCCTTTATTACAGAGCTTGCATACCTGTTTTCTATGTTAGTATTCGTTCTAGACACCAGAAATATCTGAGACCTATCTTAGTGTAAGAATTTGGTTGACCAATATGCCAGACCTTCTTACAATCACAAATCATGAATGGACTTGTTCAAACTAATACTTTCCAGATACATTTAAATATTAAATTACCCTTGTTCTATGAGATACATGTTCATGAAAATATTTCTATTGATGTTCTTAGTATAATTTCAACTCTCTGACCTCACATCAGTGGTTTCTGACAAAAACCTAAAATATACCAGAGCTTCAGATTTACTATAAAATCCATGCTAAATTGTGGCAAATGACTGTTGCAGAATAAGAGCTTTTGGTGGTATTTTGCACATAGCACTTAGAAATGCTATTCTATCAGTGTGAAATTATATCGCTTAATTTTTAATTTACAGCAGTGATCACAATCTATTTCATTGCACAAAGCTCACATCCTTCATTGTAAAGAGGAAAAATATCTAAGTCAAGAAGCATAGTAGTTTGTTCTATAGCTTTGACATTTCTTAAGCATATAATACTAACATGTACTTGCTAAATGATGTGAAAGTGACAGTTTATGAGGATCAGATCAAGAACTCAGAATGTTAATGTATTTTTTAGTACAAGTGTAAATATATTAAATATATTTAATATTGTTATCTGAAATTAAAAGTAACTGAACACCGTATTCCATGGATATTACTATCTGAACATGTTGTAGAAAGCTATAATAATACTTATTTTCATTTTATATGGTGAACAACAGTCTTAAAACTAATTCTGCTGAATGAAGAGTTGTATTTCTGGGGAACTAACTACCAGTATTTGACTGGTGTAAAATTTTATTAGGCAATACATCTGACCTCAAATTGAAAATTTGTGTTGGAACCAGTTTAGGAAATCATTATAGCTCTGTTGTTAATTTTATATTTGTGTAATAAAACACAGCAGGAACAACGTGCCATGACCTAATGTAACAGAAGCAAGCTGTTAGATGTGTTTTTAAACCACTGTTTTCTACCTTGTTGCGGGTCAGAAAATGGATACAATTTGGCTACAGAGTTTGCTTTGTTTCTGATATGAGCAAGCTGCTATTCAGCTATAGTTAGCTAACTGAAAGGGAGATCAGGGTTAAAGTTAATATCAAACATTTTTTTAAAAAAGAAGTAAAGATGTATACTCCTATTGCTGGATATGCACTTGGGAAGAGTGTTTTGTAGTGTTTGGCAGATTGCATTAGGAGTGTCATTAAGGAAGGCAAGATTGAACCTGTCTAGTTGAGAGAAAGGAACAAAGTGTACTTTTTACTAGGGGAGAGAGCTAGTGATTTAGTGCATTTATGTGCTTGTGAATGTCGTCTGGGCACTTGAAAGCCTGCTCTTTGGTATTGTAGAATCTTATTCAAACCATATTGCTGAGGTTCCAAGCTTAGTATAATTAGGTCTGTATTAGGGGTACTTAGCGGGTGAAAAAGATGAAGGATGGGAAGCAGAGCTTTTCACCTTTGATCCAGTCCATGCATTACTGCATTACGACTGTCATTGACAAAGTATTACTACAGATAAGTTCATGGCAGCCTTAAAGTCATCCTGCTACCAATAGGGTACATAACAAGTATTGCAATCTAATGATGATTTTTTAAAAACTAAGGTAAAAGAGAGGACATACATGAAAATGAATAGAAACTGATTGCTTAAAAATAAACTGTTTTTACTAGCTTTTTCTGGTACTTTCAGTTAGCTTGTCATACTCTGGTCTACAGAAATATTGGCAAGATTTATGCCCTTCCCATGGTTAGCCTTGATTGCATAAGCAGGCATTGTTCAACCCTTGAACATGCAGATTTAACATTCATCTTTATCTGAAAAACTACTGTTACACATCATTTTAAAAGGATATTTTGGATTAAAAAGAGAAGTGTGAAGTTGGACTCAGATTTTTAAACCCTTGCTGAATATTAGAATTTATTTTAATGTGTAAGAACTCAGAGTGTGTTCTACATATGCTGTGAGCTGCATTCCTCTGAGCCAGACATCCATTAGTATCAGGACATTTCAGGAGACTGATGGAATTGCGTCACTACGGAATAGGAGTAGGGACTGACCTATAGAGCCATATTGTGTATATCACTACACTGCTGTAGAAGTAGAAGAGACAGTAACAAAGTATCAGAGAGGTAGCCATGTTAGTCTGGGTTTGCAGAAGCGACAAAGAGTCCTGTGGCACCTTAAAGACTAACAAAAGTATTGAAGCATAAGCTTTCATGGGCTTGCATGCAGTCTTCGTTGGATGCATGCAGTGGAAGACTTTTCTCTTTTAGATTACCAAGTTAAGGGATAGATTCAATTATTTTGTCAGTAGTATTGCTGATTTATCTCATTTGTATGGAGAAATGGTTGACAATTTTCAAAACTGATTTTTTTTTTTTACCATTCAGAATTTTGAAGATGACAAACTGTGGACATTTTGCAACTAACTCTTCACTCACGTGAGCAGAACTGAGAGAACAGGTCGCTATTTTTTCTGCACCTTTGTCCTGTTCCATGTTTATGAATTGTCAGCAACCAGGCTGTTCTTTTCATGAACTTTCTCATTCTAAATTGCTTGATTAATATAATTTCAGATGATGGGTTATTTTTGAACTGTTTGTAGTGAGTGTTCCTTCACAGATTGGGTATTCTAGATTCAGTTTTCAAACTGTGTCGTTGATTATCTAAAAGTCACATGGTAGTGCTTCTTTCCTGAGACAGACATTCCAGGGTGGTCACTTCTATGAGCATTTTTCACATGGGCAGAAGTTCACCTCAGCTCTGAGGCCTTCATAAGAGTATTCACAAATGTCAGGAGAAAACTAGCACAATATGTTGTGAAGAACACTGAAATAAATTTGATTCAGATTTTGTAAAAAAATAATGTGACTTTTTTGCAATATTCAACTAGCTGCATGTGGATGCTTCTGCTTTATTTGAAAGCAGAGGCAGTGATGACAATCCTGAAGAAACCTAGGGAGAATCTCTTAAGCTTTTATCCAATTTACCTTTCCTTTTTGTAGAAAGCTCTCATTGAAGTCATTATCCAGTTTCAGGTTCATTTTCTATCAAAGACTCCATAGAAAATGTAACTGTCTATATTTGGTCTTTTATGCAGCACTTTAACTGACCCAATCAGTTCTGTAATGACCTACGTAACAGACCAGTTTTCTCCTGCAGGAGCTTTACCTATCTTAAATACAGCTGTTACATTATAATTTTAGCAGACTCTCCAGCAAGTGACGCAGTGTTATGCATGAATTCCTATGCATGTCTTTATCCCTTTTTGTCTGGTTATTGGCCTTTTCCTTTCATCAGTGGCCTTGACACTTCTCCGGCGCTTTGCAGCTTGTGGGTAAACTGGCTGCCATATTGGTCACAAGAGAGAAAGTTTCCATTGATATGTTCATGATTTGATGCCAACTTTGTTCGCATCAAGATTTTGTGGATACTCAGCACTTCTAAAAACCAGGCCACCTTTATTTATGTAGCTTTAGAAGCCTAATTTGAGGTACACAGAGTCAAACATGTTAGCTTCAGCTTTTTTAATGGAGAGGTGAAATCCTGATCCCATTGAATCCAATGGAAGTTTTCCCATTGACTTCGAGAGCCAGGATTTTATCCTGAGTCTAGATCCTAGCAGTGACCAGATGAGATTTGCACTGTTGAATGAGAAGCGTGGGTTCCATTCTCACGCTCATTGTCCTACTTCCTGGGTCAGTAGGTAGTGTTAGCAATTGGGCTTGTTCATTTTATACTACTTAATAGAAAGGTTGGTTTGCCTTTCTTACTGCGTAGGGACTGGAGATATGAAGAGCAAATTAAAATGAAGCAATGGACTTTTAAGACTATTGCAAAGAATGCTCGATAAAGATCTTCCTAGTCGACTAATTTGTTTTTCATTTCATCACATTGAAGTCTATTTATTAAAAAAACAGAGACCTCTCTTTTTTTGTAAAGTGTACATTGACATGCTAAGTGAAAAACTTCAAGAAAAATTACAGCAAATTAAAATGTATTTCCCATGAGACAGAAAATATTAAAGTGGGATGAAGGAGGGAACTAACCAACATTCTACAAACAGACATTTTTATTTAAAGAATAAGCTTTCAGGCAAATATAATTCTGCAGTCTCCTGAGGAAAGCTGTGTTAGCTGGTGAGGGGCAGTGACAATTAAACAATAAAACATAAGTTTGTCATTAATTTAAACTTTATGCAGATTAATCTTTCTTTTTATCATGCTATATTCTGCTGATTTATCACATGAAGAGAGCACTTGCTTTCCTTCTGCAGATAATAATTAGCTTACATTACCAAACATAAATGAATTGTGTCTGCTGATCTAAAGTACTCGCTAACAAATCAAACCTGCTGGGAACACATTACCATTCTTCTCAGACATTAACTATCTGACATTGTCCTAAATGTTAAAAGTCATTCTGTTTTCTACAAGATTTTTAACCCAAGATGACCAGAAAATACATCTTTATGACAAATTGCCTGGTGTTTTCCTTTGTTCATACAGGATTTATAGGATATTTTTAAACATAATTTTCATTCACAATTCTTTATTGTTCAATAAAACAAGCAAAGGAACAATTATTGTCTTGAGACTTCTCCAAGCTGTTAATGATCTGTAATAGCTCAAACAATTTTGTGTGCTTTTCTCCTATGAAACATGATCTCTTCGTAAAATGCTCATGAAAATAGTGACCTTGTGATATAATTCACAATTCCACTATTTATCATCCTTATTATGTGAAAGCACATTCAGATATAATTTCCTAACATGGGGAAAACTAGACTGCATTATCAGGAGGAATATCAGTTGGGGTTATTTGAAAAGTATTTCAATGTTTAATTTTATAATTAAATATAATATACTTTTTTTTTTTTTGTTCTAAAGGAGAAGACACTAGGTTTGATTTACCATGGCAGGGCAAAGTTGGTGGGGAAAAAATTATGACTTTTTTACCCAATTCTAATCACATGGTTTTCAGGCCCTTGAAAATTTAAGTTTTACTAAATATTGAAGGTTCAATACTTTCAAAATCCATTTCTGGCACACACACAAACTTAGTGGGGAGAATTCTTTTATTGGAGTGGAAACTTGTGTGACAAAATCACCATTCTTACCCTGGGGAATTACATGAGGTTTGAGAAGGGGTTGGTGGCAATTCTGGCTCTTTCCATTTCAAACCCTTCCCAACTTGTAGAGATAGGGTCAGGAAGGGGAGGATATTATATTGTAGAGTCAGCACTTTTCTCCAACTCTGCCCCACCCCAGACTCACATGATGTTTGGACCTCAGATTATTTTGATCCTTGCTTTAGTAATTCACAGTTCAGAAAGATTTTCATCCCAAAGTCACTTTTGATTGCTAGTCACAGTTATGAAATACAAAGTCTTTGCTTTCCTCTCCTTCAAGATTCATGAATCCATATACTTGAATGGGTGTTGGAAAGATGAATGGCTAAGGGAAAAAAGAGTCATCTCAGTGTTCTTAGTGTAGGAGCAAAAGAAGACTTTATAAAGGCAGAATGTGTGACAGAGATAAAAAACCAAATGAAAATTAAGGCTCAAGAAGAGTCCTAGCTGATGGGCGAGAGGACTGGGGTGGGAGGAAAGGAAATCTAAATATGTTCAGTTAATATCCAAAAGGTGAAATGTAAAAAAGGCTCCATTAAATCCCATTTCTCCCATGCTTTGATATTTTAATTTCCCATTTCATTTCGTTTTCATAGTTTCCTTCTGCCATTCCCGTGTCTCACACACACAGGCTCTGGTGGAAGCTTGCTGTGGCAAATCATTTTTCTAGAGATTGGCCTTCTAGCCCAACGGTATTCAGTATCTGTCGACTGAGATTTTAATGCACATCGGGGCAACCACTCTAGTGAGGGGTTCCTCATATTTATACTTTCGGCCTTGTGACTAGAAACTCAGGTGTGGTTGGTGGTAACAGGAATTGTATAGCTGTTTAGAACTGTAGTGAGAGGCACATGCTAGTTGAAAATATAATGGCTAAATTCAGACATATAAAATACACACACACTTTAAATCATTCACACGGGATTAAGTATATGTACTAACAGTTCCAGTCATTTTGTTTTTAGTTCTGTTGCTGTTTTTTAAAATATAATAATAATTTGTCCATTTGGATGTATATTATTGCAGCTAGGGTAACAGGCCTCAATCCAGCAAAGCATGTAAGCACATGCCAGGGCCGGCGACAAGGGGGGACAAGGGGGACAACTGTACCGGGCCCCAGACTTAAGGGGGGCCCCCGATGTAGTGCGCAGGAGGCGGGGTGGAAACGGGATGCTCGGACCTCTGCAGAGGCGCGGCGCACGCGCTGCTCGGCTGCAGCTGACCGCCACGTGCAATCCCCCACTGGGCGCCGCCAGCCACCCCAGCGCTGCGCTGTAGACAAGCGCGGCAAGCACCCGCACGCACCGCACGGCTGACAGCAGACTCTGACCACAGCGGGGGCCTGGGGAAGCGCGCCCGGCCGCCCTGGTGTGCGGCGCTGACGGTGGCGGAGCGGAGGCGCCCAAAAGGGGTCAAGGGGAGCCGGTCTCGCCAAGGTAAGGGGGCAGGGGGCCCGGCCCCATTCGGGGGACGGTGGCTCTGGGGGGGCCTTTGGGCAGGCGGGCGGGCTCTGCGGTGAGTTCACCCCTGCCTCGGGAGGTTCATTCATCGGCGTGGCTGGGGGGGCTGGGGGGGAGGCCAGGCTGGGCGGGCGGGTCAGGCATGGGGGGGCAAGGAGGCTGGGAGTGGGAGGGGGGAGGAGGTTAGGTGTGGTGGGATGGGCCGGGCCAGGCAGGGGTGGGGGAGGGAACGCGGTTAGATGGGGGGAGGCTGGGCGGGGGTAAAGGAAGATCACCCCCAACAGCGGGGTGGGCCAGGCAAGGATGGGTGGGGAGGGGAGGAGGTTTGGCTGGGGGAGGAGATTAGGTTGGGGTTGGGTGGGCCGGGTCAGGTGGGGGGGGAGGGGGTCGGGACAGGGGGTGGAGTGGGGGGCCCCACAAACGATCAGAGTAGGGGGGCCCAAAATTTCTTTCGCCGCCCCTGGCACCTGCATAGCTTTAAGCACATAAATATACCATTGATGTCAATGGGACTATTCACATGCTTAAAGTTAATCAAGTGTTTAAGTGTTTTTCTGGATTGAGGCTATTGTGTAAGAGGGACTGTTACAATAGCATTTTTTTATGTGTAAACATTACAGTCTGTTTGCTTTTTAAACTGTAATCTTATTAGCAAAATTGTCAGCATTATGAGGATATTAAACAGAATCTGTATGTTTCCACATCAATTAAACTCTGTACTGTATTTCAATGAAATACAGAAATTCTGTTGTACAATAACTGGATTTTAATACAGTCAAGTCACTTATGATTGCATTAAAACACATTTGTTAAATTACTTGGCTGCTTTTGAATAGTGGGTTGGAAGTGATAGCTAACTGCTGCTAAAATGTATAGAGACCTTTTTGACAGTGAAATCTTTGTGGGAATTTCTGCAGTTTGTCTTCATCAATCAAGCTGTGTTTGTTTACCAAGCAACATGCTGTCAGTGTTAATTTTATGGATATTCTAATAGGTCGAGAACAAAGTCATCCATCCCAGCGGGCAGTTGGAGTAAACATTCTGTCTGTTGCATTGTGGGTGCTCTAGTTGGGAAAGATAATAGACACGGTCGATTTTATGGTTGTATTATTCTTATTTTAGGGGAAAACCCTCCATATCACCTATTTTCCCTGCTTTTTATGCCTCAGCACTTTGATTTACTTGTTTCCAAGAACAACGTAGTAGTAAAGCCAACATACTTTTATTTGTACAGTACTCAAATCTGAAGGCCTCTTTGTTCCTAATGAAGAAACACTGCTAACAAGAAGAAATTGTTTGGCAACATAAAATAGATAATCGAGCATAAAAAACTCCCAATACAACAATCACCATTATAATGCCTCAGAAAGACAAACTGATAAGTAAATAAAATGTGTTTAGCGGTGACATTTTAGTTATTTGATAACTGTCTCCTGACTCCATTACACTGAATGATCTGTCTTTTCAGAATGCATTTAAAAATACGAATATAATATTTCAGCCCAGGAGCAAAAATTTTTTTTCTCAAATTCGATGTTTTGAATTTAGCTGATATTTAATCTTTCATTGATATTTAGTTAATATTTTTACCAGTAGATATTTCTGACTTTTCCCAGTTTTGAATGTATTTTGTGCTTCAGTAACTTTCCCACTGCTATATTTGCTACCACGGATTGGCTTATTACCTTCTATTAGCATCAGAAGATCTTCATAGTAATTTACACCATGAAGTCCTAATCCTCAGATCTGCCCAGGAACATCCCTGCACCCAGGTTAAGTCCTAGTGACTTCAATGGACTCTGCTCTTAATTCTTACCACTACCCCCATGAATCTTGCCTCTCCTTCCTTTTCACTAATCCCGCTCTCATCTTCACAACTTTCCACCTCAAAGTGTCTTCCTATCCCAGTGCCCCAGGCACCCACCTTCAAATGGCTCCTCAAAGTTCTTGCCATAAAACCAATAAGCACTAGCCCACTTCAACAAAAGGGCTGTCACTTAACACTATATTTACAAAGATAGACGGACTTTATGATGTACCCTCCCGCTGGGACTCCATTTCACATTGAAACTCAATGTGTTTCATTTCATTTCTCTAGTTAGGCTCTGTCCTTCAATCAACTCTCCACAGGTGGAGAGTTCTGACTAGGCTGAAGGGTCTGCCGGCAATGATTCAGTTGCAAGATGAGGACATTCAATTGCAAGCTCCTGGGAGTAGAAGCCGGGTCTTTTTGACCAAGAACTTGTTTATTTGTTGCCTTTGTTAAATAATGATTGATCCTAGAAAGCAAAGAGTAGCCCACAAAGCTCCATGGGCCTCGAAAATGGCTGCTCCTTCCTTAGTGGTCTCACATTACAGTAGGCATTCCACGGCTACTGTACCTTCCTCAGACTAGTCATAAAGCCCATGCAATCAGTAGTATTGGGCTATGGGAATGGGCAAAGTTGTCCTATATATATATCTCCTGACACTGACATCCAATTGCTATGGTATGGAGAGAGTGGGGAGTCAGTTCTCTACTCAGAGTGAAATATCAATGGTCCATACAGGCAAAGACAACATCTCTGTCTGGAGAATAGTGGAGCCTGTCTGATGAGACGTTTCTGCTCCCTTCTTGCCACAATCTAAGCAACGATTGATGCAGGACTGACACAGAAGTGGCCCACAGGCCTTTGGCAATTGGAGCTTACCCAGTTCTTACGTCATATAGCTGTAAGATAAACAGTAGCCCCGTGTGGAGTCCCAGTTGCGGAACGTACTGGTTGGAGCACCATTTTACCAGACAATTCTTTTCCACATATTACTCTAGTATACCGAGATTTTTGTTTTATTGTTTGGCAGATTCTTTTTTGACATGGTTTCTGTGATCTTCCTGGGTATGTGTCGAACATAAGGTCATTGATATTTTCTGCTGACCTGGCCCCTGAGTGTACCTTAAAACAGCAATAGAATTTTCATGGAATAGCAATATAGGGCAGACTTTTAAGACATACTTATTAGTATGGAACATATTCCACCACTTTGAAGTCAGTGATATCTTCTTTCCACAAAGTTGACAGTGGTCGTCAGTGCAACTAGCTCTTTGTTGTACTATCCTGCATCAAAAGCTGCTGTTGTGGCTCCAATTTCAGGATGACTGTGCAGCGCTGTTTGATGAAAAACGTTGAGTCACTGTGATGTAATTTCTAGGATCTTGCAGTGTTTTCTACTGAAATGCTTTGATCTGTCTCCAGTGGGCGTGGAAGTAACAGTGGCTACCACCTACAGAAGTTCTCTATGCTTTTTCAGCAACTAGTTTTGTGCATCTGACAACAAGATGCAGATTTACTCAGATCTGTCGCCGGTGGAGACTCCACCAGTGACTCCTGTCCCGTCTGCCTCTTCTGCTTGGAGTTGGGTACAGTACTGTTTTGCATTGAGTCTGAGTGTATCTTCACGGGTCTGCTTTGCCTTATTATTTTTCACACCTCACTAGCTTTCTTTCCCTGTCTTCTTGGCCGACTCACTGAGAACTGCATTAGGGATCTCCAGAGATGAAACCCTGAGTATCTGCAGCTTGCACTGAAGAGCCAGGCTTTGTAGCTGGGTGCTATAACAGACTCACATCCTCTATAGGTCAGGCACAGAGGGGGAAATGTAACTGATCAGTGGGTTACATCTACGTGGCAATTTATTCTTTCCAAAGGACATCAATAGCGTCCATTAACTTTAATAAGAGTTAATGGGAGCTTAAAAAGGAGAGTGTACCCCCCAAAATTCTTTATAATAAAAAATATTTGTATAAGCTGCCCGTGATGTGGTGTGCAGGCCCCACATGGAGGAAGAAGGGGCCAGAGAGGCCCTGTGGCAGAGTTAGCCCCACCCCTCCATCCCCGTCAATCATGCATGATAGGGAGGAGACTTTTAAAAGGGAGGACGCTGCAGTCAGCAGAGAGGGAGGAGCAGACTGCAGGAGTGACTCCGAAAGCTGCCGAGGGAATTCCTAGACAGGAAACCTTCACCCCAACACTGCGAAGGGTAAGATAGGCTGAGCCTGCCTCAGAGACCCAGCCAGCGGGATTTCTCCAAGCACATTGTGCTGAGGCTGGAGCATTGGCAGTATTATAGACTTGCCGCACACACAGCCCTCCCCTTTGCTGGGACCACAGGGAGGAAGTGTCCCTAAATACGTGACGGTTTGTGACTTTCATTTTGATTCTGCAGCCGGGGAAACTTAAAGAGACCTGCAAAGGGCACACCCCTCCCCCACTGCCATTCTCCCACTTCACAAATAGTGTAGAAGTATGGCCCAAATTGTGACGACTCCATGTAGCTCACTGGAGATGATCAGGGTCCTTCACCCCTTTTTGGGAGACTCCATTACATTGCCCCATTATGCAATATGACCAGGCTTACATCTCTAATATATTTTCACAACTTTCTTCCTTGCCATTGTCCTAAAATATCAGAGCACAGCATCACTTTCACGTTGGAGTTAATTTAATTGAGTTTCCGTTATTTTTAAAGACACTGGACCCTATTCAGCAGTCCTCACATATTACTCAGCTAACTCTGCAGTTGAGTTTGATGGGAGATCATCTTGAATACTGAGTAGACACCATTTTTAATCCCTTTACATCACTAAAAGCAGAGATGTATATACACTCTCAGTGAAGCGTATATAAGAACATAAGAACGGTCATATTGGGTCAGACCAAAGGTCCATCAAGCCCAGTATCCTTTCCTCTGACAGTAACCAATGGCAGGTACCCCAAAGGGAATGAATGGACAGGTTATCATCAAGTGGTCCATGCCAGGTCCTCCAAACCCAGCATCTGGCAAACAGAGGCTAGGGACACCATTGCTGCCCATCCTGGCTAATAGGTCCATCAATGGCTATCTTCCATGAATCTATCTAGCTCACTTTTGAACCCCGTTATAGTATTGACCTTCACAACACCCTCTGGTGAAGAGTTCCAGAGATTGACAGTATGTTGCATGAAAAAATACTTTCTTGTGTTTGTTTTAAACCTGCTACCTATTAATTTCATTTGGTGGCCCCTTGTTATTGTGTTATGAGAAGGAGTAAATAACACTTCATTGTTTACTTTCTCCACACCAGTTATGATTTTATAGACCTCAATCATATCACCCTTTAGTCGTCTCTTTTCCAAGCTGAAAAGTCCCAGTCTTATTAACCTCTCCTCATACGGAAGCCATTCTTTGCCCCTAATCAATTTTGTTGCCCTTTTTGGAATCTTTTCCAATTCCAATGTATCTTTTTTGAGATGAGGTGACCACATCTGCACGCAGTATTCAAGATGTGGGTGTACGATGGATTTAGCACATGGACTGCTGATAGTGAACTACTCCTTGGGGGGTGCACAGTACATCAAATGAGGTGGGGACTCAGAGCTCCCTCTCCCCGCCAACCTGCGGAGCTGTCTGGCTGCATGAGGAGCAGGAAATATGCTGCATCTCTTAAAGGGATGTGTGCCATTCGTATGTGTCCTCCTGAATACTTAGGAGCTCGGAGAGGCATTCTCTCAGACAGAATGCCTCTAGTGGTTTCACATACAGTGCTACGCCTTACGTGTACAACTGTCTCCTCATTTGTTAATCATCATAGACAGTAACAGTGTGTGGCAAGTGTTAAGGAGTTAAGCCACATCTTAAAAAATAACAAACAAAAAAACCCCATTAACAACCAAGGAACTTACATGCAAAAATCTAGTACAACATTGGGGCTGAAAAATCCAGCACACACAGGTAAGAAAATTCTAGAAGTCATAAAATGTTGACTCATCTACCTAGCACAGATTACATTTTCTACTGCTGTTTTCTTTGCAAAATGTAAACTTTAAAATATGGGATCTTAATTTTTAGCATCATGTCATTGCTGCTCATAGCCCCAAGCCTGCCAAGGGATCCACTCAGGCTGACTCTGACACCTTTGTGGAGTCTCATTGGCTTGGTCAGACCAGGGTCAATAATATTAAGTGTAAAATCCTGTCCCCATTGAAGTCTGTGGCAAAATTCCTATTGACTTCAGGGGGGTCAGGATTTCAATCTAGGTTAATTGCAAAAACATAGGACGTGGAAAATGGCTCAGTAACTTACTGAACTTCCTGAGTTTTGTGTGCTCCGTTTCTCAGCCTTCCTGTTGCCTTAGAGTTGTATTCTATTAGAAATAAATTGTCCAGTAACTGCAAGCCATAAATTAAATTCATTCCCCAAAAATAACTTCCATCAGAAGTGAAATTTTCAGTGGCCTTTCATCATTTAAAATGTTTCTGCTTAAATAAACAAACATATGCACTCTTATGTGTACATATATAAAATATATATATAATATCTGTCGATATTATTCATGTTTCTCAGAAAAGAATGCCACAATATATTCAAGATGCAGTTATTTATTACTTATTGCTTTAAAAAGCCTCGAATTCTTGAAGAATATGGTTTAGCAGGTCAAACATCCCCTTTCCTCTCATTTATCAGCCTTTTGATCTCATGTCAGCTCTAAATGTTGGCATGCCTAGGCCATAACAGTGTGCTGCAAGATCACAAAAAAGCATAGTTACATCTTTAAAAACTTATGGGCATCCTGGTGCTACATCCCAGCCCAGTTTAGCAGATGTGGTATTGAGTTCCCCCCAGTCTTCACTGCCCCTTTGTCTATTATTATTTTATAGTTTTGTTCTGCATTCCTTCCACTCAACCTCAAGTAGATGGAAGCCTGTTAGTTTATTACTTACATATGTCTGCACCCTTTTACCTCAGCAGGGAAAGACAAAATATTGAGGAGGGCTGTAGGTTTGGGATGGCCAGCTAATCCTTCTCCACCTTGAACTAATCGGCAGGCTGATGTGTTATTCTGCTGAGCCCTGTTCTGCAGTGCATAGCCAGTGGGGTTTCAATTTGTAGAAGCATAAACAGATACTAAAGTAAAAGGAATGGTGCAATGATTTGTTAGCAGAGTTCAGATCAAATTATCACAGCGATCCCCTGCTGACAGTCCTAACAATTACCTCCTTTTTCTTGGTCTTTTAAATGTTTTCTGTTTCACTCAGGTCTTGGTAAATAGTATACTTCTCACCATATTTTATTTATTTACCTACAGAGAGTCAATTCTTTTCCCTCATAATTTTTGCTGAAAGCACTCACCAAATTTTGTATAGATTTTATCCTAACTTATAGGCATTAATGAGTTTGTATTTTCTTAATGAAAAATTCAGTAATGCAAATAAAAATGTTTGCAGCACTGAACTGCTTCCCAGTTCACAAAATTTTGTATTCCTCCTTATACATTTGATCAAGACAGTTCAGGTCTTCACGTACTTTAAAATCTTTTGAGAACAACTGAACAGAAAGCATGCCATACACTGTATAAGAGAGTCCATGTTAAGAATGTTAAAAAAGTCATAAACATTTGAGTACTATTCTGAAGGTGATTTTGCTCTATATTGTCAGGTATCGTTTGTCATTTCTGTGCACTAAAGTTTCTTGATGTTCTGCAAAAGTTGTCTAGAATTAACTTCAGCCTTTACTTCCACTCTTTTCCCAACCCCTTTCCCGATTTTCAACTCTTGACTTTCACTCTTGCATGGTTACATTTGTCTGCTTCTTACAATTCTACTGGGACTGATTTATCATCATTTGCTAACATATCTGTCTCAAAATCTGAGCTTTGATCAGCTTGTATTTTATAACTTACATCTGTTCTATGTTTAACCTTTTGTAATGCTGTTTTTCAGAAATATTACCTGGTCTAACAAAAGAATCATGTTAGTCCAACCATTCTATTGAACCTGACGAAAAAAAGAAAACCCTATGTACCTGTCTAATTTGCCATATTTTTGTTATTGTTTCATAGTCTCCTTTTCATTAAATCTATAAATCTGTCACTTTCTAACTTTTCCCTGTGACCCATGTTGAACCACAAACTCCATCTTCCTACTTACACCCCAGTCTCCCTTTCTACACTCTCAGCTTGATGGGAAATACACCATAGGAATACAAGTTCACTATGGGAAATACAGCTGCTTCGGTCCAACTGCTGCTGCGGGGTCCAACTCTTGTTTCCAAAAAGGTAATTGTTGCCATTAAAAAAATTTCCTTAAGGGGCTGTTGGGCAATTTGACAAGCTTCTTATTTTCAGTTAAGTTCTGCCCTGACTTCTGCACTGTACAGACCCCATAAGTGATTCAGTGGGGCTATAGGATACTAAGCTTGGGGAAGAGTTTGGCCTCTCTGTTTAATAAATCTATATATACTTGTATGGCTTAATCTGCCTTCGAGAAAAGAGGAAAGAATATGTAAAATGACTCACTAGGGGTCTGACACTTCAGCCCTTCTACTGAGTAGCATGTGTTCATGTGACATTGGTGACAGCTGAATAATCAAGTCCCACATTAGACCTTATAGCACAGTAGACTATTCCCAAGATTATATATGAATAAAATTTCAGCAACATTGTCTAGCACCATGCACAAGGTTAATATTCACAAAATAATAATAGCCATAAAAAAATTCCTGAAAAGATTTTTTTTCTCCTATTGTTTCTCTCTCAGATCTGACTGGGAAAGTCATCCCTGTCATGCCAATGTAGCTGGTGTGAAGGGACATCAAAACAGCAAACTGCCCTGCCCCTCTCCCCACTGCAGGGGACCTCTGCTGCAGTTACTCCTCCTCTGCTGTCAGGATGTACAGGAGAGGAGCATGCTGAGGTAAGGTGACCAGATGTCCCGATTTTATAGGGACAGTCCCGATTTTGGGGTCTTTTTCTTATATAGGATCCTATTACCCTCCACCACCCCCTGTCCCGATTTTTCACATTTGCTGTCTGGTCACTCTATGCTGAGGGTAGGAAGAGACATGGCTAGGGTGGACCTACATCCCAGCTATTCACCAGCTGCTGCAGGGCCCATTGGAATTGTGCATCAAACCAAGCTGCAATCCCAGGATACCAGAGCCACAGGCTACTTGAACCTGCCTCTGTACCAGTGCTAGGATGAATCCAGCCCAAGAACGGTGCAAATGGCGAACAAGAAAATGCACTTCACCAGGTGATTCTAGCTCGAATGCATGTGCTCTCTTCTCCATGCGTGCAAATGCAGTAGTTCCTTTTAACATCAGTGGGAGTCACATTTGGGATAGGGTCTAAATTAAATCCTCATGTAAATGGTCTGAGAGGGAATCACTGTTTGCAATCTACCTTGTTTGTGCTGGGTAGAACTTGGTCTATGCGCTGAAGTGCTGTCACTTGCTTACTTTTTTTAAATGACAAGGAAATTGCAAGGGCAGCAGAAAGGCAACCAAAATGACATCCAGTCCTTCAAACAGATAATGCACTGTGTAAAGAGATTAGCTACCTTCCCTTCAGACAGCTTAGAAAAGGTAGGCAGGTAAGTGAGAATGAACACAATGAGCCGGTGCCAACAAACACTTCTCTATAATGATTAATTAGAAATAAGAACCAGGGACTGAAATTTAAGATGGAAAGTAGCACACAGAATAATCAGTTTTGAACTGATCTGGATTAAAGGGAAACATGGAATATACAATTAGTAACAACATAAGCAGTTAATAAGAGTTGGGCACATTTTTAGAACGTAAGACTAATATTTTGCGCTCTTCATCCACTTACACCACATCATAATAAAGAGTAAGCGTTGTTATCTCTATTTTACAGATAGGGAACTCAGGCTTAGAGGGATTAAGTGATTTGCCTAGAGTCACACAGGAAGTCAGTGGCAGAGCCAGAAATTGAGCTCACATTTCCTAGGGCCCACTCCAGTGCCATAATGACAGGAGTTCAGGACCTTACAGAAAATCCACATGACAGAAACTCATCTCAGCTCATATTTTTCACAGGGACATATCCATAGGTGGATCTCAGAATCATGGAGTGCCATTAAAATGTTGACATTTTCACAGGTAGTTCTTTAATAATATATCAATTTCTTTTTTGTTTGTTTTATATTATTCATAATTGAAAAGAACATTTACCTATCAGAGCATAATTTGTTTAAAACAAAATAAAACCCACCACCAGCAAACACACTGAAATTTTCCTTTAGCACAGTCTGTCTGTACCGGTGTCTGACAATTTACTCTGCATCTGGTAGGTCACTTGGGCGCATTCATTACCTAATGCTTTTGATCTGTGACAGTCACAGGTAGATCGCAGACTGGAGTTTTGAGTTCCTGTACAGCAACACCCTGATACCTTGTGGCTTTTGTACCGATTTTTACTTTGACAATATACCTGTGTATGTACCTCCTCCCTTGCAGATGATGTAGGAATGCTGACTAAAAGTTATAGAATGTATTCCTTGCTCAAAGGACTTCACATAATGTTAATCTTTGAAAAATGCAGAAGCCCATTAAAGATAAAGAACATAAACAATCATAAAGCACTTCTTAAAGTCTTTCACAAAGGTCGCAGGTGTAGGGAGGTCAAAGTGATATCTTGTTCTTCTAAATATTTCAACAGATAGACTGACTTTTGATTGCATTATCTATTAAAAAAATGGCTTTGAACCTTCCGCCAATCCAGACCACTTGTGCTTTCACAAACCAACAAACGCTCGGTCAGAAGATAAGAATTTCTGACCATGGAAGGGGCAGCTGCTTTCCTTTCATCTTTTCTCTGGTGTGTACATGAAATGTTTGCTTAGCCTGGCCCTGCTATCATGAGGGCCTCTCCCCACCCCTATCCCCCTTAATCCTCCTACTAATTTGAATCCTATGCCTAACCTCCAAATAAGACACACACAGAAAATTTAGATTTCAGGACCACAGATTCCATTCTGCAAGGTGCTGAGCACTCTGCCCTAATCTGGCAAATCACTTAAGCACATGTACAGTCAGATAGCACTACTTGAGTGCTTAAAGTTAAGCATTCGCTTAAGTGCTTTGCTGGATCAGGGTTGCGGTGCCCAGCATTTTTCAGAACTGAGTCCTGAAAGAGCAGTTTTGTCTTACACTTTGCTGTGCCTTTTTCCCCCCCAAGCACATTTAAAATAACCTGTATGATATTTTCAATAACCTGTATGATTGAGTGTTTAACAGGGAATGGTGTTGAAGCATGTGGTGTTTTAAAAAATACTCCACCATTTAATAGGAATTTTCAGTCAGATGTGTGAGTTCAGTCCTGGGCCCATTCCTCCACACTTCTTACGATATTTGTTGTTCTCTCATTAAATACCTCCAAAGCAAATATAAACTCTAGAAATTTTGTCTGATATCCGGGTGTACCTTTTCCCGCTGAAGAAATTTAACCTATGTGTGATATTAATGAGAGAAATATTAAGACAAAATGCGTAAAATTGCTTCCTAGAATGGTTCAATCTATATGTAAATGAAATGTTGCATTCAAGGGAACTGGGCAACAATGTGCTCATGGAAAGGCAGTGTCCAGATAGATAGACCCAGGCAGTCTAAATGTATCCTTTCAGATGCTGCAAACGTCACCATCAAATGGATTCCTAAGGGAAAATTTCATGTTTTATTTTAGTTCTGTCTTTTTCTAGCAATATAAACTAGTTAACGTTAATGTACAGTGTAGTAGGTTTGAGGCGGGTCCTGATTTTCTGTGACACATGGAACTCAGAAATGCTGTTGCCGGTGATCTCCTGGTGTGCAAACACAGGTTTGTGAGACTGGCTTCCATTCATTCTCTTTACTACAACTTAGCCCGTCAGCCACATAACTTAGTGCTAACAAAACACAGTTCAAAACAAAAATGAGAGTAAATGTTTTATCGGGGAAGGGGAGTGCATCCTTGTTAGGATTGCCAATCCTATATGTATACAGAGGCTCACCTGCATCTGAAAGACTCCAACTCCTCATGAGGGGAGAGGGAAGCCTGCAGCTACATATCTCTGCTAGGTAGTTAAGGTGGAAGCCAGTGCTAGCACCTTGCTATCCTCCCACCTTCCTGCTAATCCCATGGAAGCAAGCCCCTTTGTATGGTTCTGAAGCATTTCACTTTTGCAGATTGAGAAGGGGGAGGGGAAGAATGGGAAAAATCATTCAGAGAAAAGCAGCAATTTATGTTAAGATAGAATGTTCCCAGGTGTCAGGCAGTTTTTTGGGGAGGAAAGGGGGGAAGTTCTTTTTGTATTTTTTTCCTCTAGGAAAATTCTGGTAGTTTTAGGTGTATCTTAGGTTTCATTAGGATCAAGTGGTTTTGGTTTCTAAGTGGTTTACTCTGTTCAAAATCTGGAAAAAGAGCTACGTGCTTTCATGATACACAAATTCTGATGCTAATTTACGGCTAGGCCCAGATTCAGCAAATTACTTGAGCAAATGCTTGATTTTAAATGTGTGCTGCTCAGTTCAGTTAATGAGACTTAAGCATGTGTGTAAGTGCTTTGCTGACATAGAACCTTAACGATTTGCTGGATTTCTTATAACTTAGTAGGAGCAAAGAGATGAAGAGAGTGATGGTGGGTTTGGAGCTCATTTTAAGTTTTATGCATGATTTTATCTTCTGGTGGCCTAAATAATTTCTTGCATATTGATTTAAATTCTCGGGCTGTTGCAGGAAAAATCATCCTATTCAGACTTGCTATTGCAGTTTTTCTGAAATACTGTGGTTTTCTTCTGCAATGTTATTATTTTGTGTCTTTCTGTTTGTTTGTTTTTACATCAGTGCATTTAATAAGTAATAGCAGGAGTCTACCTCTCTCATCTTTTTAATGGAGGGCTTTTTCTACATCTTATGTTCCACTGTGCATTTTTCATGTGACATCTTGTACATTTAAATCTTTTTTTGCATATTTTCCAGATTGTGTAAATAATAATAAAACCTAAAATAGCTAATTTGATCTAGACTTTTATTTTTAAAAGCACATTTACTAGCTCCCTGTTCAGAGAGGGTGAAGTTCAACCCTACGCAGAGACTCAAGCTCTATTTACTGAGAAGTACTTCAATGATAGACCTTGTACTAGCTTTTTCCATAGGGGCAAATTTCACATCAGGGTTCTGGTCCAGTACCAATGAAGTCACCAGGAGCTTTGCCATGATCCCAGAGATCATGAAAAAAATATAAACATAAATAAGTGAAGTTCAAATCCTTTTTTCTCCAGGCATTGGCACCATGTCAGTTTAACTTGGCCTCTTCTCTTGCACTGTCATCTTCACTCTTTTTGGCACCTTTGGACGTTCTTCCCTGGGGATTGTTCTCTGTGGAGAACAAAAGCTTTTGCGAGTTTCTCATTTTTATAAATGCCCATTTTCTTGTTCCAGAGTAAACATTGTTTCCTCTCGGGTTTAGATGCACTCGGGGTCTGTCAATGAAGAACCAGGACATGGCATGGTGTAGTTGAGGAGTGAGAGTGCAAGTGGATTCCGCCACTCACATGTATTTTAAGGCCAGAAGGTACCATTAGGTTCACTGCAACATAACACTGTCTATAGTATTTGACCCAGTGGTATATGAAGGCTCTGTGCTAGGAATTCATAGGTTGTCATGTAGGGATGGTATAAGGGAGAAGTGGGGTAAACACGGGTCAAATATCAGAAAAAATGATAAATTATTTGATTCATATCCCCATTATTCATTACATACAAAGCAATATTGAGAAAGACCTATTGAGCAGAAATTGTTTGACAGTTTTGTGTACGCACGGCCAATGGATCTGTGATTCCAAAGGCCACAAACCCCAGAATTGGAGCTGGCTATGAGCCTTTAGAGTCCAAGTCACAGACAGGCTCCTGAGTTGCTCCACATTCTACTCATAGACTGTGGGTGGATAGTGGCCCCCAGGGTGTATTTCGTTGCACAGTCTATTAAATGCAGGTGTTGGTGGCAAATTTCAGCCATAATGAAGAAATACAGCACCACCATGATTGCATTTGCATTTGTTGAGCCTACCTGAACAAAGGTATCCTGTGTTTGTATTAAGTTGCAGTTTCATTTTCAGTGTTCAACGGGTAACGTTTTTGTTGTGGCAATATTTCAATTGCTGAAATTTATTTTGTTTATACTGATCAAAGCAAGCATCATTGATCAGACCAGGCTAAGATTGGCTATGATTCAATCTTACGCGTTTTTCTCTGTCATGTCTCACCTTTTGTTATGATTAAACCTCAGCAGAACGCTTGACAGTGTTGCATCATAAACGGTTTTATTCAATGCAAATTAGCATTTGGTACATTCCTCTGGTTTTTGCTCCAATGACATATGTAAATAGCACGTACTCTAATGTTAGCAGAGAAGGTACAGGAGCATGCAAATCTCCTAATAATCTGCATATGCTGTACTTAACATGAAAAGAAAAAGATGTTTTCTCCCCATTAATTTTGTTATTTGCACATATTGTGTTCCCCTCAGCTTGTTCAGCATTGAGATAGCAGGTTCAGATTGATAGAGCCATTGTGTTCGTAATGACAATATATCGGAAGTTTCCATGCATGCACACTTTTGGTTACAGTATGGAAACCCTTACATCCATAAGGAAAAGGAAGAAATATAGGAGTTATTACTCAAAAGTTAACCTTAATACATTTTTCCATTCTTTATTTTTTACAACTGTTATCACAAGAATTATGTGCCATTTTTATTGTAATATAATTTACAGTTTTACAACATGAAGTTCTCTTACAAAGCCTGATGGTTTTTGTCACTTTATCACAATTTTATTTTTGTGGCAGCATGCCCAAATGCAATTGTATATTGTATTTTTCACTAAGTTGATTGTTCTTGTCATCTAGTCTACCACATTCGTTTTCTTTTAATAATGTTGACTTGCTTGCTTTTAAAATGAGCCTTCATTAATATATTTGAGTCTGTATCAAGATGTTACATCATAAAGAGTTTTATTCAATGTAAATTAGCATTTGTTACGTTCCTCTGTTTTTTGCTCCAATGACATATGTACATCACACATATTCTAATATGAGAGGGAAAGGTTTTATTCAATAGAATTCCTCTAGTTTTCCATTTCTAAAGGCTTTTCGAATGAATCACATGTATGTACTCTGTCAACCCATGTAACCTGAACAGTTACCATAAGGTATTACTTTACTTTCAGTGGAAGTTGTGTGCTTAACTTCCCTTTGTTCTTTCTAAAACACATACGGTACCAATAAGAACATAAGAAGAGCCCTACTGGTTCAGACCAATGGTCCATTTAGCTCAGGGGTGGGCAAACTTTTTGGCTCGAGGGCCACATCAGGGTTCAAAATTGTACGGAAGGCCGGGTTAGGAAACTGTACCTCCCCAAATAGCCTGGGCCTGCCCCCTAATCGACCCCTCCCACTTCCTGCCCCCTGATTGCTGACCCATCCAACCCCACCACTTCTTGTCCCCTGATTATCCCCTACTGAAACCCCCCACCCCAACCACTCCCCAAGACCCAACCCCATGTGTAAGCCCCCCTGCTCCTTGTCTCCTCACCACCGCCTCCAGAGACACTCCCCATTACCCCCAGGACCCTACCCTCTATCCAATCCCCCTGTTCCCTGACTGTCCCGACTCCTAGCCACACACCCCGCCCCCTAACAGACCCCCTGGGACTCCCGCCCCCTGGGACTCCCACACCCTATCCAAACCCTCCCCCACGTTCCCCTCCCCTGACCACCCACCCCCCGAGACCGTCTACCCCTTATCCAACTTGCGGCCCGGCCCCAGCCCCCTTAACATGCTGCCAAACATGCTGCCACACTGATCCACCAGAGCGCACAGCCTCACACACACACCCCCGCCCCCCCCGAGCACTGCTTACGTGATGTGCTGAGGCGGGGCAGGAGGGGGACAAAAATGGAGGGAGAAGCTAGCCTCACCAGCCAGGAGTTCAGGGGCCAGACAGGACGGGCCTGCAGGCCATAGTTTGCCCACCCCTGATCTAGCCCAATATCCTGTCTCTGCCCATGGCCAGTGCCAGAAGCTTAAGAGAGAATGAATGGAACAAGGCAATTTTGGGTGATCCATCACCTGTCATCCGACTTCTGGCAGTTGGAAGTTTAAAGCCTAAAGCATGGGTTTGTGTCCTGATCAGCCTGGCCAATAGCCATCGATGGACTTATTCTCCATTAACTTATGTAATTCTTTTTTTAACCAAGTTACACTTTTGGCCTTCACAATATCCCATGGCAACAAATTCCATAGGTTGGCTGCCTGTTCATTTCATCCAGTGGCCCCCTCGTTCATGTGCTATGTGAAGGGGTAAATAACACTTTCCTATCCACTTTCTCCACACCATTCATGATTTTAGAGGCCTCTGTCATATACCCCCTTGGTTGTGTCTCTTCCAAACTGAAAAGTTCCAGTCTTTTTAATCTCTCCTCATACGGAAGAGGTTCCATACCCCTAATCATTTTTGTTGCTCTTCTCTATACTTTTTTCAATTCTAATATATATTTTTGAGATGGGACACCCAAAACTTGTTCTGTGCCATTCAAGTACTGTTCCTGTGGAACCAAAGTAAAATAGTAAATAATATGTAGATGTAATTTAAAAAAAAATCAGAAAAAAGTAAAAATAAAAATTAACTTTCACTCTACTTGATGAAATTTCAAAAATTTCAGGTTTTTAAACCAATTGCAGTAAAAAAAAGAAAAGAAAATGATGATGGGAAGGGCAAAGGAGGAAGGAGCCTGTTCTCTCTCAGAACTATTCCCAACACACACTTTCATTGGTAGGCCCTGGCCAAGAACAGTAGGGTTTGCCCCTTACTCACCCTCACCCCCTCTTGGTGGGTGAAGAAATTCCCCAAACTTCCTGCCGGATTAGTGATGAGCAGGACTACCAACGCCGATGACATGTAAGAGGTTTGAATTTGTCTTTTCCAAAGAGGTACTAGGGTCCTGGCTTCCTTTATCTTTCCACATCCCGCAGACACTTTGCAGGAGACAGAGAAAGGAACTGAGGTTGAGGTTGCCTGGAGAGGAGAAGGATCATTATTTACATGAGTTCTTTCTCCCTGAGCAGTTTCTCCTTGCCTGCCTACACAGCAGGTGCCTGACATTCTTTGATCCCTGCCCAGCCAGATGACCTTCTCCTGAGTAGGTTGGGCTGTGCACAGTCAACTGACGCAGTTTGGGGATATACTGTGTATTTCGTGGTTGACAGGGCTCCGAGTCAGCTGAGCCCCTTGAAGAAGCGAAGGTCTGATACTGTTTCTATTAACATCAGTGGGAAAACTCCTACTTCCTTAAATGGGAGCAAGATCAGATCTGCAACCTCTAATTCCACTCATCACTCTAAGACCCGCTTGACAATGTCAAGGTCACCTTTATTCTTTCTACAAAAAAAGAAAGCATTCTCTGGTTCCCATGTAACATAATATATTTATTTCAGTTGATATCAAGGTGTGCAAATGCTCTGTTACAGATCCAGGAAATGGTTTTTTTTGCCTTCTCGCTGGGGAAAACAGAAAACTTGATCAATGAAAGTGAACTTTAATTTTTTTCTCATCTAACCCAGGCTTAGACATTTGTGTTAAAAGAAAACAACTTAAAACAATATAGTTATGATTTTTCCTTGCCTCAAGGAATGAATGATGTTTCTTCAATTTTGGTTTGAGTTAAACTTGGTGCAAACATCAACTATAAATGGGTCAGGCAGTCATTAAAGTGAACAGTTGGCCACATTTGTGCTAACTCTAGTCTTTGTTTTTTGCCAGAGGAAAAAGAATTCTAATTTCTATCAGTCTCAATTGTGCTGGGCAGCATTATCAGCTGGAAAGAGCCCTCTGATTTGACAGGCCCCACTGTATGATGATTAATTACTACTCAGCTTCATTGGACTTTTCTAATTTCCTTTTGCCACTAGCTATAGGCAACAAGCGATAAGTACTGCTCTTATTATTTTGTGCAAAGGAAAATGTCTATTACTGCTCAGTTCTACAAGTAATCAGAATAAAAAGACAGCTGATCAGGAAACCGGTGAGGATCATTCTGTCTTTATTTATCCTACCTTTCTTTATTTCTATGCTGTTTCTACACAGAAGTTGTTTTACACAGTTGCCTGTCAAAATAAGATGATAAAATCATAAGCTCTATCAAAGTAGTTGACATTTTGAAATTTGTATGATTTCGTGGGAATTAATCCTCAATCTCCAAATAAATCCTTCTCAAAATGCTAATATAACTAGAAATTTTATACCGCAGAATGTAAAACAATTCTTAATCTGTCTTTTCTCTGTTGCCATAAATGTATTATATCAGAAGGCTGCCTTGTAGAGAGAAAAATTACAGTATTATCACTGAAGGCAAGAAGGGTAAGTACTTTACATAACACCCACATTATAATCAGTTTTCTGAGGAACCAAATGCTTTATATATTGTGGCAAGCTCAAGGTGTGCTCCTGATAAATTGTCAAGGGCCAGATTGTGCAAGAGATGATAATGATGTTTTGCAACTTGTATGAATTTTTTTTATCGAAGGGTCTCAAATTGTTATGCAGAACTAATTCATTTAACTCTACACCACTCCTCTGAAGTAGTGATGTATTGTACCCATTTCACAGCTGGAGTTTTCTTCCACTGGTAGTTAAAGCATTAGCTTTTAAAAAAGAAGTGAGTTGGAGCACTTAAGGATCAGATTTTTAAAGATATTTGGGGTCTAACTTCTACTGATTACAGTTTAGAAGCCTAAGAATAAAATTTTCAGATGCAAACAAGTGATTTAGGAGCCTAAGTTTTGGTGTGAAAGGTGACTTAGACACTTGAGTCAATGGGACTTAAGGTATGTCTACACTGTAAAAAGAGGAACAGCGAGTTTCAAAGCCTGTCAACGAACTTGGACTCCTGGGACTCTGAGACCTACCATCCTCACAGGGACTCACAGCCCAGACTCCAGCCCAAGCCCAAACATCCACTCTGCTATTCAAAGCCCCATCGCACAAGGCTGAGTAAACAGAGCCAGACTCTGACCCTTGCTGCGGCAGGATGGTTTTTGCCAAGTCATCATAGCGCTAGGGTCCCAAGTATCTACTGCTTTTTTTGGAAATGGGACTTGGGCTCCTAAGTTTGGTTTTGAACATTTTCCCTTTTGCCTTTTTCCGAAGCGTAGATAGGGGTGGGTAAAATATAATACCAGAATTGGAGCCCTGCCTGGTGACTACACCAGAGGTCTGTATTGATCTCGAATACTCAAGATTCGTTTGCTCTGCCTATTCAAAACGACTTCTTTAGATCAGACCTTTTCTGCTTTTTTGCATGCAGCTAGACTGCAGATTGGAGGCAAGCTTTTGACAGGAGCATTCTTCTAGAGCATCAGCAGGAGTGGTGGAGAAAACAGCTGACGTATCGCGCGACGTTGTGGTAATGTAAGTACAGATGAAAAATGAGACAAGGATTGGTGCGATTTCCTCTTTGACAACATTTAGAAATGATGTAGCTTGAGGGAATGAAATGTCCGGGGAAGTCCCTATCCATTAATAATAATACTTTACACCTATGGCATATAGTTCTTATCACCCCAAAGTACTTTCACAGGGTGAAATATTCAACCCTTGTGCAAAGCCCTTTGTAAATGGGTTTTGCATGGTTGAAATGTGCAGGGGCTTGGAGCAGTGGATCTAGAATTCTCCTCGCCTGCTTCCTGACAACAGGACATGGGGCATTTGCACATTGGTTCCGTGAGCGGCTAATATGTCCGTAAGCATATTAGCAGCTGCGGCACTCGGCTTGGCCTTCCCTCATGCTCGCACGGCTTGTGGCCAGCAGAACTGTGCAGCTCGCGGGACTCACTGGGATTCCCATGGTCTCATCCAGAACAACCTTACGCAGTATACTGAGCTGACGTCCACAGGGCAAGGCTCTATGATTCAGATCCTGCAGCATAGCAGCATGCCATTGGTTCTGCCACTGGCCTTATGTTACCACAGAGGGGAAAAGAGAAACAGATACATCCAAAGAAATTGAACAACTCTATATGAATAAATGAATAGGAAAGACCTGGCCAATATACAGCTGCATGACCATTGCTAGCATAATTGTATGTTTCTAATTGGCATCTAGATGTATTATTCTCACAGTTGATTCTTAACCTGAGATAGAGTCATAATTTCTCCACCCCCAGCTGTAATTATCAGTGGTTTTATCTTGTAGCCATCTGAGGTAAACATAGTCATAGTTCCTTGGACTACATTGTTAGGTACAAAAAGTGTTGTGGGTTTTTTTATTTGTAATATACTGCTTGTGACGTTGTCATCAGAATGGCAGCCATGGTTTTATAGTTAGTGACTTGGAGTCACAGAGTGTAAGTCCAGAAGGGACTAAAAGATCATCTAGAACTTATGTACATACAGTGTAAAAGGACCAGATATGTATTTTCTTCCCTTTTCTTATCTTGTTTAGCTTCTGCTGGTTCCTGTTCTCCTGGTTTAAAGTGCAAGTTTTACCCTTGATAGGCAAAGGATACAGAGTAATACACTCCCTGATTGAGAAAAATACTATACTTCTAATTTTAATGTTGTGAGTAATGCCTAAACGTTATGGCAATGGAAATCTTATGACTACACCGAATGACCGTATTTTACTCCTGGTATACAACCATATGGCAGCAATTGTTAAATTAATAGTTATTTTAGCAAGTCATGCAAGGTGTTCTTTTGATTCCTACTACTGATTCCGTTGTGGTACCATTAATAGTACTTACCACAGAGTTCCAGGAAAGAGGTTGGGGGCAAGGAGTGGAGCATGAAAGAGCACTTATATGTCCAACTGTAATAAGAGGTAACTGAGACATCTTGTGTTTCCACCACAACTTGAACAAGCCAGCATGACTTGAGCCCTTTCCCAAAGATTTATATAGACACTCCATAGCTTTTGATCATTATGGTGCACACTTGTATTACTGTCAGGAGACATGACTTGCCTTGTGGTAACCAGGAATGATTAAGTAAAACCCCAATAAATGAAAATATAATACCCATATCCTACATAGTGGTGTTGGCAGAAATTTTCCTCCTCTATTGGAGGCTGAACCCCAACACGTAGAACCATCTCTCTTACCCAGCTGTCTGTTCAAATACAGATTGTGGATGGACCCTGTACTAGGGAGAGTAAGGACTAAAAAAGGATGTAGTGACCAGCAACAATTTCAACTCCTGCACTTTCTTGAGCAAAGAGATGGCCCCTGACAAGCTAACTGCCCCAAAGTGTGGTGGGAAGGAGGCAGGGCCACTGTCCCAATCCACACAAGACCACACAGAAGTGGTATAGCAAAGGTAAAATCACCAAGCACTCCAAGGGAAGAACCTTGGGAAGTATTGGGCTCCCAGGAGCCTGTTGAGTTCTGGTTCTCCTGCTGAGGTGGTTCACTTTTGCACCACGCATGATGCAGGGTTGTTGCTAAAATTTGCACTTATTAAACACTTGCATGTAGTAATTACATAGTGCTCAAGGTCCGAGAGCAGTGAGTCGGTGGAAGAATTGGGGCTGGAATCAAAATCCTTTTCTTAGGCACTAGGGTGATCAGACAGCAAATGTGAAAAATCGGGAGAATGTGGGGGGCAATAGGAGCCTATATAAGAAAAAGACCCAAAATCGGGACATCTGGTCACCCTATTGGGCACGACCCACCAGACAACTAAGTATTTTTGGAGATTAAATGTAAAGATAAAATTTCTGCACTGTATACACAACTGCACCACTCTTCTTGGAGCACAGTTTCTGCTTCTTTAGGTGATACCTATCGCAATCCAATTTTTTCATGTTGTTTAATATCTACTCTTACATCAAGAAAGTAACCGCATGTGTTCCATTTCCAATACGAAAAGAAACATGTTGGTTTAAAGAGATCCTTACATCAGCTCACATGAGGTGTGGGGTGAGAATTACTTCTAAACTGTGCTGGAGGAAAAGGAATTGCTGATATTATTATTGCTATTATTTTAATTTGACATCACCAGTTTTTGAAACATTTATAGAATAATTCACAAGATAATTTGCTGTGACAGATAGGCCAAGTAATTATACTGTTAAGAGTTTTTACTTTAATTTGAAATACTTTAGAAAGTGAAATATATAATGGTAGAGCTGCTTTGTTCTTTTTTCTAATAAAAGGTAGGAGCTTTTGAGTGTTATTATTAGGCTGAGATAAGCTAGGCTTCTGTATAGCACGATTTTGTATGTCTGAACTAGCAAAAGCCTTTTGAAGTCCTATGAATCCTTCTACTTGTTAATTCTTCCATTTGTTTGATTTTTGGTACAAAGAAAATGAAAGAATATGATGAGATTATGGCATTTTAAGTCAATATTTATTAAAAAATCAATCTAGATGAAAATCTGCCCATCCCTCTAATTAGATGAGGCAACTTGAGGTTGATTTTTAATTGCAAAAGTAATTACACGGAGCAGATAGCCAGTGACATTTGATTATCTAGGTGATTGATTAAAAAGCCTAGCTCACAGAGCAGATTGTCAGCCAGGGGAATCGAGACAAAAGAGCAAATTAAAAAAGTTGTCCTGTTAGTAATCACAAAATTCAAGGATGAAATTACAAAGCCAAACACCTCCAATCCTCCTCATCTTCATCACTCAAATGCACACAGCATGCCTTAGTTCAAAAAGGGGTAATAAAGAAATGGATTACTTTTAAAAGCAATTGAGGAAATATAAAAATGGGAGAGTAAAATCACAGCTGAGGATAGGGAGTTTAACCACAAGAACAAAGAAACAAAAATGTCTCCATTTAAATAAAGAGTTTATTTTTCTTGGATTCTCACCAAGGTATACTAATCACAACTAATATTAGTTGAATGAAACCCATTTTTTGATAGAAAATATACATAATGCATGGATTCTGGCAAATGTTAATGATCATTTGGGTAATCTAGTCTATCCCCCCTCCATCATATATTCCTGACAGTGTGAATTCATCCAAAACTATTAGCCTCTCACTATTTAATCAGGATAAATTTACACACTTTATGTTAAATAACTTAACTTGGTAGTGTTACAGCTTTTCAGTGAAGGTTAGTATAAAACATATTTGGTACATGATAGTATCTAAATGAAAAAGTAAATGGAAGCAGGGTAATGTTGACTATTTAATTCCTTCTTTTCATTTTTCTATTTTTCTGCTATATTGTACAGTAACAGTAGTCCAGAGAAATATGATTTATTATGAACAAATCCATATGCTCTTGGAATTTGTGGACATATAATGAATTATGATGTTATTTACCATACAGCAAAATGGGTCCCAATTTTTTTTTTAAATGGCTGCAAAAGATTTTGGCTGTGTGTGGTCTGAGCCAATGAGTCTTTCCATTAACTTCAATGGGCTCTGGGGCAGGACGATGCTGTATGGTTCTGTTGTAAGTGTGGACTGTTTTGTATGACTGACTCTTCTCTGATAATATATTGGCTGAATAGTCTTTGGCAAACTTTGCTGCTCAACAAAAGTGGAATTTAAGAATAGAAGTAATTTCTGGAAAATATGGGATTTTCTGAAAAGTTAACATATTTGTGGACTGAAACATACTACAATTACTGCTATTTTATGTCATTTTAGCAAGTGGTTAGCATTTTCTATCACATAAATGACTGAAATGTTGTTATTTAAGAGATATGGTGAAGCTGAATAGCAACGGATGTAAAATTTTAACATGTTCTTCAATCCAAAGCAGAAATGTGCAAATAGTTGACTATTTTATATTCTTTTTTTAGGTCTAGTCATCTATTTAGCCAAAATAAATCCCCCCTCCGGGGGAGGGCAAAGGAGGAAGTGAGGTCATTTCCCTCAAACCTCTTCCATACCTGACTGTGTATGGAATGGCAGCTTTATTTTTCACACTACAATATAGAATGTGGAATCCTGCAGATGAAGGCACAATTTGGGTTCTATGTGTTAATGCTGAGTTCAATGTAATCACAATCAGGTCCTCCCTCCATACTGTAGGAGTCAGTCATTGTAGTCCTCGTGATGTAGTTACTAATTGCACAGAAACAATCTTTTATTTTTTTCCCCACAATCTAAAATATTACTATATTGCTAAATTTGTTAAATGTCAGCTCTGTATCTTTTGTTAGGCCCCATTATCTGTCATCTACCAAAATTTAACCTAAGAGGGAAAGTAAATTCAGTTGATTAAAGGCATTTTTTTTACATATTACAATGGACTACAGTTTTCTAGGTTCTACAAGTCCTCTTTAATAAAGAGCATATGAACTATAAATTGGAGATAGAGTTTAAGCCTTGTTTTGTTCACGGTTCTTCTGACTTAGACAGATACAAAGGAAGGCAGGTGTTTATACCAGTAAGACACTGAAGTCTGTTGCGAAAATGAAAGTTGCAAATCTCAAGAGAATTACTCAAATTTAGTAATATAATCAAAAATCAGTATCCATGTTTAACAGTATAAAATGAGCAAGGGTATGTTGGATAGTTTGTACCACTGCAACAGTGGTCTAGGTTTCTCTTTGAGCTCTTTTTTGGCGAGTAAGGGAAAAGGAGAAAGAAGTTCCATGGGGCCTAATCACAGTCTTCAGATATGCTAAGGGTTGTTATAAGGAGGATAGGGATCAAATTTTCTCCAAGTTCACTGAAGGTAGGACAAGATGTAATGGGCTTTATCTGTAGCAAGGGAGATTTCAGTTTGATATTAGGAAAATCTTTCTAACTATAAGGGTAGTTTAATTCTGAAATAGGCTTCCAAAGGAGGTAATACAATCACCATCATTGGAGGTTTTTAAGAACAGGTTGGATGGTCTGGGTGTACTAGGTCCTGCTTCACGACAGGGAGCTGGACTTGATGATCTCTTGATGTCTCTTCCAGCCCCACATTTCTATGTTTTTAAGTTTCTAAAGTAAGTGCAATTGTACACTCTTTTAGCTGATAAAATGCCAAATTGCTTTACGTAGCTTGATGGTTTCAAAACATTCTATAAACTATCACGTCTCTGTTACTTCTCAGGCTCAGATCAAAACTGGAAATTGGGCTTAGGTTTGCAGTTGTTTTAAAGGCAATATTCCCATTGTGTACTAAATTCTCTATTAGTATTACTATGTACTATAATGTTCACAATGGAAGTTTCACAGTATGATCAAGTGTCTTCATTTGCAATTTTCAAGATGAATAATTCTTACATGGTCCAATTTTCAAATGCTATTTCATTTTCTCACATATAAGCCATTTTACAGAAATGAACTCTTACAATATATATAAATATGGGTTCCTTGTCCAGATTTTAAGCAAAACTATAAAAAATTAGTCTTCAGTTCCTTGTGTGATCTAGTATCTGTAATTTTTTTCTGACCAGTTCTCAATCCTTACTGATTTAAGTACCTCTAGTTTTGCATTATCCTTCATTAAACAAGAAATTCAGATGTTGGTAATTAGCGGGAGTTCCCCTGCCGCCAGCCCAAATTCAATACAAACCCCCCCTGTATATTGCTAGTTCTGCATTTGTTAACAGTGTCCAGACAACAGGTCTGCAATTAGATTCCCATCTGTTAGGTTTAGTGGTTTAGCATTGCCAATGGATGCAAATGAAGTTGATTCCCTCAATGGAGTGGATACCTAACTAGAAATATTGTAGAAATATAAGAGTACATTGGGGGCACAAACATTTAACACAGCATTATTAGAGTGATTAATAGAAAAACATAAAAAAATCATCTTGTTAATTAGAATGAGACCCATAACACATCTGAAAAGATATTTTAAGGTAGCAGTGTTTTCCTCTGTGTCTAGTATGCTGCATGAGATTGAAAAAAAATACTAACTTTAAGTGCTGATGTATAATGTTTAAAGAATACATTATTACTGTGCAAACCTATAAATGGTAGAATTCTATGCCAGATGTTGTTTGAGACACTTACAGGAATATTTTAAAATATTAGATATTTTAACAGGCTGAAACAGAAAAGGCAGAAAGATGCATATTTAGAAATTACAGAGTTTAATCTCAAACTGAAATTTTGTATCAGTTCTAACAGCACTATAATAAGGGATAATCCTACAAAGTCCATAGGCTGTGTGTTGGGGGATTAGCTAAAGCTTGCATATTTAAATGTTCCATTTTCTACTGGAATGTCTATAAAATAGACAGTAAAACCCATTTCAACTAATACCTGTTGAAGGGCTAAACTAGTGAGGAGGAAAAAAAAACCCTATGTGTATTTTCAGATCTTGCTCTTAAGTTTTTGTCATATAATTTTCTTACCCTTTTAGAATTTGAAGATCAAAAACCTAAACATAAAATAGAGCACTTCAATATACAATTTGAATTCCAATTATGAATTTGAATAAAACATTCAGAAAATACAGTTCTATCTACACAATACATATAGTTCTACCCATCTATATTACTTTTTGTTATTGAGAGTATAATTTAGATTAAGCTATTTCTAACCCAAACTACTGGGTGGAAAAAGATCTAATATGTTTTAAAATGTATTTAAAAATAATTTAAAATGAATGGCTGTAGTTGTATTTTTGCTAGCTAAATAAAATGAGGGACATTCTACCTTAGGAAAATTAAAGGAGAGGTTTTTAAAATGATTTACATGTTTATTATCTATAAAGTCCATATTAGCAAAGATTATTATTTACATTTATATTTTAGCTTATTTTTCTTCCTTTAGTGATGATATATTGCACTTCAAAGGTGAAATTCTGAGCCTGTTGTAGTTGAGAGTTTTTGACACTCAGTTCAATCAGACCTGGATTTTACTTCATTGCTCTCTCTCTCTCATGTATAAGACAGTTTTCTCAAAGGAGTTCCTAAAGATTTGGAAAAATTATCAATAATAAAATATGGGTAAAATAATTATTTACATGAGACTTCCAGCCTGTTTTTGTCTTTGCCAATTTCTTTATGCATAGGCAGAATGTAGTTCTGTGTTGCAGAATGTACTTGCAATTTGAAAATACAACTGGAAGATTTATATATTATACCTAGGGCCAGATTTGTTCCTGCTATAATTTCAGTAAAGTCAGTGGAATAATTATTATCTATATAATAAGATTCCAAGACTGTCACTCTGAAGCATAGAATGTCTGTTACATCCATGTGAAGTGATGGAAACAGCTACAAGTCTGGTGAAAGTTCTTTTTGTCCAGAGTACCATCAGGTTCTATCATCCCAGGAATTTGTGATCTATTACCATTCAATTTTTAAGTTTTCAGCCATTTAGATTTACAAATTACACCCATGTGGTATTCAGCTACAGTAGGGCATGTAGCTAGGCTATGAGAAGAGTCAATTCTGATTTCAGAGGCAACTCAACCAATCACCATCCCTATTCTATAGCCAATTTGCATGCAACAATTTCATTTGTTGTCTGGAGACTGAACAGATGGTGAATTACTTTGTCAAAGTGCCATGCCCGTGCGACAGCATGGGCTTTCAGCTACTGATTATTTATTCTGAAGTAGCACTAAAAGGCCCCAATCAGGTCCCATTGTGCTAGAGGCTGTACCAAGATATAGTACGAGACAGTTCCTGCCCCAAAGATCTTACAACAACGTAGATAAGAAAGACAAAGGGGTGATGTGATTGGTGGAGCTGGAATTAGAACATACCTGTCCTGACTCCTAGTGATCTGCCCTGTCCACTAGGCCGTATAAGTTACACCGAAGAAACATAACTACTGCCCATTGTTCTTTCTTCATAAACCTCTTCGTGCAAAAGCCACTCATGTTTCCCATTTTTCTAAAGTCAATTACAAGATCAGACTTTCTACAGCTTCAATTAGCGCAGAGGTGGGCAAACTATGGCCCACAGGCCAAATCTGGCCTGCCAGGTATTTTAATCCAGCCTTCAAGCTCCCACTGAGGAGCAGAGTCTGGTGTTTGCCCTGTTCTGGCACTCCAGCCAGGGAGCAGGGCCCGGGCCGCTCCATGCAACCCCTGGACGTAGCGCCATGGCCCACCTCTGGCTCCTATGCATAGGGACAGCTCTGCATGCTACATCTGCCCCAAGTGTCACCCCCTCAGCTCCCATTGGCCGGGAACCGTGGCCAATGAGAGCTGTAGGTCTGGTGCCTGTGGATGGGACAATGCACAGAGCCACTTTGCCATGCCTCCACGTAGGAGCCAAAGAAGGGACATGCCACTGCTTCCATGAGCCACTTGAAGTAAGTGCTGTCCAAAGCCTGTACCCCTGAGCCTTCCCCCTGCACTCCAACCCCCTTCCCCAGTCTTGTTCCCCCTGCTGCCCTCCAAACCTCTTGGTCCCAGCATGGAGCACCCTCCTGCACCCCAAACCTCTCATACTCAGCCCTATCCCTAGCTGGAGCCCTTACTCCCCATGCTCCAAATCCCCACCCCAGTCCTGATCCCCCTCCTGCCTTCTGAACCCCCCAGTCCTAGCCTGGAGAACCTTCCTGCACCCCAAACCTCTCATCCCCAGCAACACCCCAGAGCCATACCCCCAACCGGAGCCTGCCCCCTTTCCGCACCCCAGACCCCTGCCCCCGCCCTGATCTCCCTCCTGCCCTCTGAACCCCTTGGTCCCAGACCAGAGCACGCTCCTACACCCCAAACTCCTCATTTCTGGCCCCACCCTGGATCCCTCACCCCTCCCACACCCCAGCCTCAATTTTGTGAGCATTCATAGCAATTTCTATTCCCAGATGTGGCCCTTGGGCCAAAACACACTTGCCCATCCCTGAGTTAGAGCTTTGTGCTGCCCTCTGTGCTATTCAAGTTCCATATGGATAAGCGAGTCTCGTTGTGTTATGAAAATAGCACGGTTCTGGTGGAGAGAGTGAGCTTTGATCGTTGCTGGATAATTAGAACAATAGCAGCAGGGGTGTGCTGTGCTCTCCACTCAAGGATAACTCTGTTACTTGTGTGCTTGGGGGAGAGATGGAAATGTGCACACTGGAAGGATGTGCCCTGTGCTGCAGAAATAAGTGCGACTTTTGTATGGAATGAGAGGAAAGGGGCTTAGCGATTTTTGGCCCTTAAAGGAAAACCGCATCTGTGTAGTTCAGCCAAACTAAGCAGTGTGGAATTGCAGAGAATAAGCACAGGACTTGTCACCGTGACGAAAGTGCAGATCCTTGCCTCCGTGGGGATTCCACTTCCCTGAACCTGGCAGGAGATGTGTGGGATTCAGAATTCCCTTCCAGGCCAACTCTTGGCCTAGGCATAACTACAGTAGGGGGGCGGGGGAGGAGGGGGTAGGAGCTTCGGAGTGCCTGATCCAGAGCCTGCTAATTTTCCAGATTAGTCTGTGCTTCCTCCCCAGGGGATAAGAGGCCAGTCATCGGGGAGCAAGAGCAATCCCTCACTCCTTCCCAGACAGGCCAGTCGACTGGTAGCAGCAGCAGCTGGAAAGCTCACGGTAATACCATCTGGAACCAGAAGTGTCTGTGGCTGTCGAAGGGGTTGGGGTCCAGTCAGTCACACCCATTCTTTCTGTTGTTAAATATGTGGGAATTGCTCAGATACTATGGGGATGGCAGGGGGCGGGGGGAGGAGGGAGATGTTAGTACTTTGGTACCTAACCAGAAACCCTTCTGGAGTGGGAATTTTGATCCAGCAAACACAAGCATGCTCTCCTACAAGCTGAGAGGGTTATGGACCAAGAGTGGCTTCAGAGCTTATGTGATGCTACCACTTTTCAGGGTGAAACCCCACTGACAGTCCTCTGGTCCCCGAGGACCCAGGGGCCAGCTGGGTGCAGACCTTGGGAAAGTTTGATTCCTCAAGTGAGGGTGTGGGGGAAGAGTCCACAGCAGCTGAAGTCAGAGCCATCTATATGGAGCACAGGAGATAGAGGTAGCAGATTCCCTAGCTCAGCAGAGTAATGTGCTTTTAAAGGTATTCGACAGCTGGCTGGGGATGCAGATGGATGCAGAAATATAGTGGCAAAAGTGAAGGAAGGCTCGGATATGCCGTCAGGCCACTTGAGCTATTGGAGGCAGTTGTGGGAAGAGGCCCAACGTGGCCCTTTTGGAGACCTGGTTGATGCAGCAGTAGCTGGGAGCATGGGAGCAGCAGCTGGGAGCATGGGGAGACCTGGGTGGTTGGAACAAAAGCTTTTTCACCAAGTAACTTTAGCTTCCTCTCTCGGGTTTTATCACTGTTGTCTCTATTCTGGATCAGAAACTGACTGTTCCAAACAAGGACTATTCTGGACATCATTCCTTATCCTGTTCTTTTTCTCTTGGTAATACTTCCACCTGCTGCGAAGAGTTGCCTAAAGTGGCACACAATCCCTTCTCTTAAGGATGGTCTTGTGGTTAGTGCCCTGCACTGGGATTCAGGATAGATGGGTTCCCTGCCCTGAACTTCCCATGTGACCTTCAGGAAGTCAATTTTAATGTCTCTGTGCCTCAGTATCTGTAAAGTTGAGATTAATAAAACTCCCTTTCTGCCCTTTGTTTTCTTGTCTCTTTAGCTCATAATCTACTCAATCAGGTACTGTCTCTTACTGTGTATTTGGAAGCTGTCTAGTGCAATGGAGCTCTGTTCTCACATGGAGAACCTCAATGCAACTAATAATAAATGATGCTAATAATGACAGTGAGCAGCATATCGGCCAGGTTTAGTGGGTTTTTTCCACATCTTTCACAAGTTTTGATTGATTGTTTCTTGTCTCTAAATTCTTCTGTTGGAATTACTCAACTTTTCTGGTTCACGTGCTGTGCATTGAAATTTCCATCCTTGTGTTCCCCAGTAAGAAGTAGCTCAGGTTTCCCAGTGAAATGTATGTCATACCATTTGGTCACTGTTTCACCACCATCCTTCTGATTTGGAACTAGGTTTGATTGTATCAGGATGATATGAGTATCATCTTCCATGGTCTAGGAGAGAAAATTAATTTGGTATTCATCACTGAAAGAGCTAGTCTAGGAGGTATATTAATGTGAAACACAACCTTGCAGCCAGTGCAGACAAAGACTGTTGCGTTGAATTTTGTGGCAGCTGGTTGTGATTAATCCTTTAGATCATTTTCTAACACAACCTAATTTTCTAATAAAAACAAGATCTTATTGATAAGCCAACACAAAACCACTCAAAATGCCATGACCAGTTAGGCCAGGCTGATTAAATGGCCAAATTAAAGCTTATTTGAGACATTATGGGGAAAAATTAGCCACCATTGGAAGTTACGTTCCATTCCTTTATAAACCACTCCTTTATAAACCATAAACCATTACTTATATTTTTCCTTTCACTGATTCTGTGGATTTAAGACAGTTTGGGTTTAATTTTCCTCTCTCCCTGCCCTTGTGCTGATGCCTTCCCCAACCTTTTATGTCTGGGATCTAGGCTTCTTTGGTCACAGCTGCTCTGTTTCTGGCCAGCAGCTCAGTTTCTTTGTGGAGACTCATCTTAGTGGAGTTTACTTGGCCCTGTTATACTTGCCTTCTTTCTTGTTTCCTCTTTAGGCAGGGGCTTTCCTGTTCTCACAGCCCTTCTCAGGTCTTCTCCTTATTTCTCAGTTCAACAAGGGCAGCACAGCCAGCCTGTACCAGGGGCTGCTCCAGTGGCTGTGGGAGGAGGGGAGGGATCCCATCACCCTCCGTTCCGTCTCCTCTTCTTCCCTTCCATCTCTGCAGAGATGCTTAACTTGCTCTCTTTTCCTTCCGGTTCCCCCTTGTTTTCTCCTCTTTGGAGATAGGACCATGTTGTGTTGTGATGCAGGCAGGAGCAGGGACCACGGAGATGCCTGGGTAGTTATGCATCGGAAGTGGCACTACTTCTGGGTGTCGTGAGACCTACATTACCTCTTTTGAGTGGCTTGCAATACAGGCTATAGGTGATACTGGGTCAAGTGGTCCCTGTCCCTAGAAGGTGGGCCCTTTTACTGTGTTTCTTTAGGTTTAAAATAATGGGAGTCAATTCTTCATGTGTTGGGGTAAGTCTGTGAAAGGCACTCAGGTCTCTCAGGCAGAATGATCTGTTACCATCTAGGCTTCCCATAGGGCAAGCAGGCCCTCATTTTCTGGACACAGCTTGTTGGGCGAAATAGAGCTGTCCATCTTGGGTTTCTCTGGTTCCCTGTTTGACTGATTTCAACAGTCACCATGGACATCTGACTCTTCAGATGATTGCATTGCATTGTTCCCTTGGGGTACCATTCCCTATACACAATGGCCTGAGGAGTGGATGTCCACCAAATGGAGCTTCTATCTCCACGGTATTACAGTCAAATAGTTCATTAGTCACTTCAGTTGGTCAGGTCTTTACATAGGTCTTACAGCCCTGGCTGAGGCCCTCCTGGTGAGTTCTGAACAAGCTGCTGTGTTTTGATCTAACCTATGGATCCCATGTGTTCTTCGGCTTGGTGGGGTCTGAGTTTAGGTACTGTCTTCTGTCTTTGACTGTAGCATGTAGCAAACCCCTTTGACCCTTGCTTCCAGGTCTCTCCATTGTGGTTGGCGCTGAATGAAGTGCTAGAAGAGGTTAGACTAATATGCTTCCTCTCCTCTCGTATGCCAAGGAGTGACCCCTCAGTAACTGGTCTAATTTTGCCCTGTATTGATCAGACACTCTATGCCTCTCTTGATTTAGATGTGACCGAGGCTGGACAGGAAAACATGCAGCATGGCAACATACAGCATAAATAGGACTTCCTTCTCCACCCAAATGATTGTGATTAGTGGGGTAGTTTTCCACAATGGACAATTTTATTTGGATAAAGGCTGATTCCAACGGTTGTTGATGAATGAATCACACACTACACAGATGACCTTTTGGCTTGTGGATAGTGATTGCATTCAGTGGATTTCAGCATCTGTTGCCATAATTTCAGGCCAGGGCCATAAATGCTGGGTTCCCCATGAATAGAGAAGACTAAGGCCTTCTGCTGTTAGGCACTAAGTTTGTCTCTAGTTCAGGCTACCTAGGCTACCTAAGTGGGGACTAGTTTGAAAGAAGCGTTGATTCTCTCCAATCTTATGTATGAAAGGTCACACTGTGCCACTTCTATAAAAGTAAGTGTGCGTGTACATAACGTTGTACAGTAATAGACCTGAACCCCAAACACTGGAGCATGGTATGTTGTAGGGTACAACATTGTAGCACGTCTCTAAAAGATCATCTGCAGCTGATTCTAAAGCATCTGAATGTCATATTTCAGGAGT